>JANRMT010062842.1:13983622-14001553 GCA_026402145.1 Polypterus bichir lapradei | reverse complement strand
ATAGATAGATAGATAGATAGATAGATAGATAGATAGATAGATAGATACTTTATTAATCCCAAGAGGAAATTCACATATTACACATCTGTCAAGGTATGCACTGTATTTATTTTGTTTCTATCACTTCATTATTATGTAAGTAACACATCATAAATCGGGGCCCCACCCATTAGAATCTCCCTGTACTAGGAGGCGGAGGAGGATTAGCAGTAGTAATAGTGCTGTCATGTGTACACTGAAGTGCCATCTCGCAGGACTTATATTGTACATAACATTGTACTACTCTTGTGACCATACATCCATCCATCCATTATCCAACCTGCTATATCCTAACTACAGGGTCACAGAGGTCTGCTGGAGCCAATCCCAGCCAATACAGGGCGCAAGGCAGGAAACTAACTCCGGGAAGGGCACCAGCCCACAGCAGGGTGCACACACGCTCACACCAAGCACACACCAGAGACAATTTCGGATCGCCAATGCACCTAACCTGCATGTCTTTGGACTGTAGGAGGAAACCCACACCGACAGGGGAGAACATGCAAACTCCACGCAGGGAGGAGCCGAGAAGCAAACCCAGGTCTCCTAACTGCGAGGCAGCAGTGCTACCCACTGCACAACCGTGCTGCCCTCTTGTGACCATGTATCTGGAATTTGTTACAACAGATGCCACTGGAGAAAATTCTTAGATGATAGCCTTTTGGATTCTATAGACAGAACCCAAAAATTACTTTATTTCTAGGACAAATTTTAAAGAAATCACATGCCTGTGCTTAAAATACTCTTGTAATCATACAATTAATGAATTTGGAGGTAGGAGATAAATGAAGCAACGAGGTCAACTGATGGAGCAAGAAAAGCTTTTGAAGGTGGTAACAGGAAGGCTTAATAGGTTCACTTAGTGGTACAAAAAGGTGGAAACGACTCTGTGAAAAAATCTGGCGAATAAGGAGGATGTGGCAATACCTCAAACTTCAGTTTCTCCAGACAAGCTTTGGTGTTCTTAGCAGCGTGTGGGCGGGGGGGCATTGTCTTGCAGCTAAAGGACTCCTTGAGGCAGCAGTCCCCGCAACTTGGATCAAATAGCAGGCTTCACATTGGTCTCCAGGAAGTCACATTAACTTGCACTAGTAACTGTAGCACCCCTCGGCATGTAGTGCTTGACAATAACTTGGGTGCACTAGTGGTTGCAAGAACAAGACAAAAGGTTTTATTCTGCTGGATTCCAAGCACTTCCAGCCAGGTGGCGCAAGTGCATTGGGAAGGGTGGAGACTACATGGAGAAATGACATTATCAGTTTTATTAAGGTTCATTCCGTTTTCTAATAAATCCCATTTTCTAACTTTAGCATGACTCCCCCTTGTAGTTTTTTAGTCTCCCTAGAATTTATTCTGATTTTGTGGACAGCCTGGACTGGCCACAACCTTTAATGGAATAATCATGTTCAAAAATGGGAAGCATGGCTGGATTTCTTATGCTTGGGAATATTTGGCTTAGAAACTTAAATTTGAAAACAAGGTATTTGAAACAAGGAGTCTGCACAAGTGTTTTGCTGATTTCTCAGGTACTTTGGTTCTTCTCTCTTGTCCTAAAGATGAACATTTTAGATTTATCACTGATTTTAGATTGGACCTTGTCACAATAACTAGACATGAACAGATAAAGGTTTGGGGCAGCCACCCGTGTAATATGGTATCCCGGCTGCAAAAGTCGTTTTTATCACAAATACCAGCACTGAAGTGCATACAACGGAGTCCAAAACAAGACTGAGGGAAAAGGGAAAAGGGGCAGGTTTTTAAAGGGGAAGACATGAAGTGAGGTCATAAGGATCGAGCACGTGGTCTTCAACCATTGGATCACAGCCGGACGTGGCATCAGAGGGGCCAGAGCTGGTGAGGTCGACTTCCATTGGCTCGGTCCCGGAAGTGATGTCAAGAGAGCCAGGTGGACTCCCCCGGGAATGGTCTACAGGCAAGGGAGAAAAAGAGTCAGTGTACTCTGCCATATCGCGGCATGCCTCCGAACTGCCTTCACTCAAGCCCTTTAGCTGCCTCCCATGCGCACGTGTGTGACAACCTTTATGATTGATTTCATATGTTTCTAGCCGTAAATGGGAAAACATGCAAACTTTTAACAGATAGTTGCAGGACATGGAAACAGAAAGCAGGATTTTAGAACCACTGTATCACCATGCCATGCCTCCACAAACCTACTTAGTTTTCAAAAAGTTATAAATGCTGGTTTCGTTTTTTTCTTTTTTTTGCCTGCTCTAGTGCAGTGGTTTTCCACTGTTTTTAGCTACTACGTATGAAATTGCAGTATGTTCTACCAGAAATGACCTTTGAATCTATTAGTGATGCCAAGATGAAACCAAAACAAGCTTATTGACTTTGTTGTTTTTTTATAAATAATATCTTAAGAGAAGTACTATATTTTTCCATAAATAGCCATGTGCAAAAAAATAAAAAGTTATAAACAAACAGCATTTTCTGGAAAAAAACAAGTTATAGCTTGTGTGCTTTCACAAAATGTTTTTGAATTTATTTTTATTCTCTGACCAGCAAAGTAGCTTGTGCACTTAAGCATTTCAATCTGCCACACATATGAAAGCTCATCTGTTGTACTTTTAACCAGTGAGGTCCAGGTGGAACAATGCCTGATCAGGTCCCCTTTAAAAACATCTTAATTCAAAGTTCAGCTCACAAGACTCATTTCTCACTTATTCTATTTTTCTGTGCATTCCATTATGTCTGAAATGTCACCGAATGCAAAGCATAGGGTCACTGGCATGTGTATTATGAGCCACCACTATGAATCTAAGCCACTTCACTGTATCCTGACAGCAGCTAAGGTTTCAGCAGACCATCAGAACTGATGACCATCCAAGATCTGGGTGCCCTTGATTGACCACATCAGAACAGGACTAACACATCAGACCGTTGCATCAAAGAGATCATTTCAGATCTGGCAATTCTACTGCCAGTGACACTGCCAACAGACAGAATGACCACGTCTGCTCATACCTCCCTCCTAACTTGACCCAACATCAGGGCAGTGCCAGGCCTCACACAGCTTCTGTGCTCACTCCTGCGCTGAGGAATAATGATGTGCAGGTTCTTCTCGGGTCTATCTTCTCAGCTGACCTTAACCCATGTCACACACGTGCTAGTCGGAGGATGTTGTATGGACCAAGTGAAGGTAACCCATTGGCGGGGTGCACTAAACCTTCTTCTGTTGTCTTAGCAGACCAGACAGGGAAAAACCTGTCTGATCCATCCTTGAAGACGTCACTTCCGTTTCCGGTGCCTAGGCTGAGTTCACTTCCAGTTCCGGTGCCTAGGCTGAGGTCACTTCTGGAGATGACATCAGAAGACGGTCACTTCCGGTTCCTCTATATCACTTCTGGTTTGTCTCCTTAAATCTGCCATCTTCCCAAACCTAACTCAGTTCATGTCTGGACTCCAACCAAGTCACTTCTATCTACCATATCAACCAATTGCAGCCAGAGATAATATATAGGTGGCTGCCCCAAACCTTTTTAAGTGTGTCGAATTTTCCACACCACATAGTGTACCTTAGGGAAAACCCTGGATTGCAATATCTGAAAATGTGGCCTGCCAGGTACTTTTGCTAGATAACATCCCATAACCATAGATGTACCATGGAGGCTCATTAGCTGTATATGCTAGTGCTTACAGGAAGATGTGCTCATGCAAGGCACTGAAGTGTTAATGTTAGCAGTTGTTTTTTTTTTTGTTGTATTATTTGGTCCCCTCCTTGAACCGTCACCTTATCGTGGTGGAGGGGTTTGCGTGTCCCAATGATCCTAGGAGCTATGTTGTCCGGGGCTTTATGCCCCTGGTAGGGCCACCCAAGGCAAACTGGTCCTAGGTGAGAGATGAGACAAAGAGCGGTTCAACAAACCTCCGATGAAGAATAAAAACCTTGGACGACGTTTTCGCTTGCCTGGAAGCGGGTCACCGGGGCCCCCCTCTGGAGCCAGGCCTGGAGGTGGGGCTCGATGGCGAGCGCCTGGTGGCCGGGCCTGCACCCATGGGGCTCGGCCGGGCACAGCCCGAAGAGGTAACGTGGGTCCTCCTCCCCATGGGCTCACCACCTATGGGAGGGGCCAAGGAGTTTGGGTGCAGTGTGAGTTGGGTGGTGGCCGAAGGCAGGGACCTTGGCGGTCTGATCCTCGGCTATAGAAACTGGCTCTTGGGACGTGGAATGTCACCTCTCTGAAGGGGAAGGAGCCTGAGCTAGTGCGCAAGGTCGAGGTCAAGAGGTTCCGGCTAGATATAGTCCGACTCACCTCGACGCACAGCTTGGACTCTGGAACCAATCTCCTTGAGAGGGACTGGACTCGCTACCACTCTGGAGTTGCCCCCGGTGAGAGGCGCCGAGCAGGTGTGGGCATACTTATTGCCCCCCGACTCGGAGCCTGTGCATTGGGGTTTACCCCGGTGGACAAGAGGGTGGCCTCCCTCCGCCTTCGGGTGGGGGGAAGGGTCCTGACTGTTGTTTGTGCGTATGCGCCGAACAGCAGTTTGGAGTATCCACCCTTTTTGGAGTCTCTGGAGGGGGTGCTAGAGGGCATATGACAGTGAGACCTGGAAGGGCGTGATTGGGAGGAATGGCCCCCGATCTGAACCCGAGCGGTGTTTTGTTATTGGACTCCTGTGCTCGTCACGGATTGTCCATAACAAACACCATGTTCAAGCATAAGGGTGTTCATATGTGCACTTGGCACCAGGACACCCTAGGCCTCAGGTCGATGATCGACTTTGTGATCGTGTCGTCGGACTTGCGGCCATATGTCTTGGACACTCGGGTGAAGAGTGATCATCACCTGGTGGTGAGTTGGCTTCGATGGTGGGGGAAGATGCCGGTCAGAACTGGTAGGCCCAAACGTGTTGTGAGGGTCTGCTGGGAACGTCTGGCAGAGTCCCCTGTCAGAAGTAACTTCAACTCCCACCTCCGGCAGAACTTCAACCACGTCCCGAGGGAGGTGGGGGACATTAAGTCCGAATGGGCCATGTTCCGTGCCTCTATTGTTGAGGCGGCTGACCGGAGCTGTGGCCGCAAGGTGGTCGGTGCCTGTCGTGGCGGCAATCCCCAAACCCGTTGGTGGACAGTCCTATAGGACTTTTTTGTCCTGTGGGTCTCTGGAGGCAGCTGATAGGTACCAGCAGGCCAAGCTGAATGCGGCTTCGGTTGTTGCTGAGGCAAAAACTTGGGCGTGAGAGGAGTTTGGAGAGGCCATGGAGAACGACTTTCGGACGGCTTCGAGGAGATTTTGGTCCACCGTCCGGCATCTCAGGAGGGGGAAGCAGTGCAGTGTCAACACCGTATATGGTGGGGATGGTGCGCTGCTGACCTCGACTCGGGACGTTGTGGGTCGGTGGGGGGAGTACTTCGAAGACCTCCTCAATCCCACTAACATGCCTTCCAATGAGGAAGCAGAGCCTGGGGACTCTGAGGTGGGCTCTCCCATCTCTGGAACTGAAGTCACCGAGGTGGTCAAAAAACTCCTTGGTGGCAGGGCCCCAGGGGTAGATGAGATACTCCCGGAGTTCCTTAAGGCTCTGGATGTTGTAGGACTGTCTTGGTTGACACGTCTCTGCAACATCGCATGGACATCGGGAACAGTGCCTCTGGATTGGCAGACCGGGGTGGTGGTCCCCCTCTTTAAAAAGGGAGACCGGAGGGTGTGTTCCAACTACAGAGGGATCACACTCCCCAGCCACCCTGGAAAAGTCTATTCGGGGGTTCTGGAGAGGAGGGTGCGTCGGATAGTCGAACCTCGGATTCAGGAGGAACAGTGTGGTTTTCGTCCTGGTCGCGGAACAGTGGACCAGCTCTTCACCCTTAGCAGAGTCCTGGAGGGTGCATGGGAGTTTGCCCAACCAGTCTACATGTGTTTTGTGGACTTGGAAAAGGCGTTCGACCGTGTCCCTCAGGGAATCCTGTGGGGGGTGCTCTGGGAGTATGGGGTACCGGACCCCCTGATAAGGGCTGTTCGGTCCCTGTACAACTGGTGTCAGAGCCTGGTCCGCATTGCCGGCAGTAAGTCAAGCCCATTTCCAGTGAGAGTTGGACTCTGCCAGGGCTGCCCTTTGTCACCGATTCTGTTCATAACTTTTATGGACAGAATTTCTAGGCACAGCCAGATTGTTGAGGGGGTCCGGTTTGGTGGACTCAGGATTGGGTCACTGCTTTTTGCAGATGATGTTGTCCTGTTTGCTTCATCAGGCCGTGATCTTCAGCTCTCTCTGGATCGGTTCGCAGCTGAGTGTGAAGCGGCTGGGATGAGAATCAGCACCTCCAAATCCGAGACCATGGTCCTCAGCCGTAAAAGGGTGGAGTGCCCTCTCAGGGTTGGGGGAGAGATCCTGCCCCAAGTGGAGGAGTTCAAGTATCTTGGGGTCTTGTTCATGAGTGAGGGAAGAATGGAGCGTGAGATCGACAGGCGGATCGGTGCGGCATCCTCAGTGATGCGGGCTCTGCATCGGTCTGTCGTGGTGAAAAAGGAGCTGAGCCATAAGGCAAAGCTCTCAATTTACCAGTCGATCTATGCTCCTACCCTCACCTATGGTCATAAGCTATGGGTAGTGACCGAAAGAACGAGATCGCGAATACAAGCGGCTGAAATGAGTTTCCTCCGCAGGGTGTCTGGGCTTTCCCTTAAAGATAGGGTGAGAAGCTCAGTCATCCCGGAGGGGCTCAGAGTAGAGCCGCTGCTCCTCCGCATCGAGAGGAGTCAGATGAGGTGGCTCGGGCATCTGATCAGGATGCCTCCTGGACTCCTCCCTGGTGAGGTGTTCCGGGCATGTCCAACCGGGAGGAGGCCCCGGGAAGACCCAGGACACGCTGGAGGGACTATGTCTCCCGGCTGGCCTGGGAACGCCTTGGGATTCTCCCGGAAGAGCTGGAAGAAGTGGCCGGGGAGAGGGAAGTCTGGGCCTCTCTGCTTAAGCTGCTGCCCCCGCAACCTGACCTCGGATAAGCGGAAGAGGATGGATGGATGGATGATGTATTATTTGGTGTTCCTGTTATTCTGGCTTGTTTATTGTTATTTAAGCAATGACATTTGAAATTTCAGTTTAGTACTACTGCATTTATTTTTTTTTTACTCAGTATATATGAAATGGGGTGGCACGGTGGTGCAGTGGTAGTGCTGCTGCCTTGCAGTAAGGAGATCTGGTTTCGCTTCCCGGGTCCCCCCAGCATGGTGTTTGCATGTTTTCCCCATGTCTGTGTGGGTTTCTTTCGGGTGCTCCGGTTTCCTTCCACAGTCCAAAGGCATGCAGGTTAGATGCATTGGTGAGTGTGTGCTGGGTGTGTGTGTGTGCCCTGCAGTGGGCTGGCACCCTGTCCTGGGTTTGTCCCTGCCTTGCACCCTGTGTTGGCTGGGATTGGCTCCAGCAGACCCCTGTGAAACTGTGTTAGGATATAGCGGGTTGGATAATGACTGACTGACTGACAATCACTGGTACTCACTGACTTACTCATTGAGGGGATTTAATATGGCAACTGGCTTGGCTGTGTGATTTGAGACTACAAAATTCCATGCAAGAATTCGGGCATAGGCAGCCAAGCATGACATCAAACTGCCATTGTGGTGCTACATATCTTCCAACATATAAGCCATATTTATTCTTTTTAATTTGACCTGAAAATTTTCTGACAAAGGGCATTACTGTTGCATACAGATGAAGAGTCGGTGAGGCAGGTCAGGATAACAAGATCAGTCTTAGGTTTGTAAAAACAGACTCCTACTAATGCCAGCAGGAAAATCAAAGTAAAGTGGTGGGGGCAGACAAGGTCAGGACACAGACATTCTTGAAAAATTAATGTTACACTACAACAATTAAAGTGAGAATTTCAGGTGCCAGCTGTCAGTTCTGAGTTGGTCAAACACTACGACAAACTACCCAATGGCCTAATTGCAGCCCACATTTGGGTTTAGAGCAAGTATTCCAATGATTAACTCAGTCTGTGTTTTTTTTCTTCTAAGAGATTTCTATCTACAAAATGTATATTTGTAATTTGATTTGAAATATGGGCATGCCTTTATTCAGGCTGCTTTAAGTCTGTTAGTGATAGTGCACTTGGTCCTTGCTTCTTTGTTTTAATTTAATGTCAGTTTTTTTTTTATTTGAACTGCACATATTGATATTCTGAAATGAAACTGTTTTGTTTCATGCTTAACCACGTGACTAAAACTTAGCGGTTCTAGTGTTTATAGACAGAGCGTTTGCATCTTGATCTTTCTCATCTTCCAAACCCACCACACTAGACCCACAGCATGTTTTGTTAAATAACTAACGAGAGTAACAGGATATGAGTTCTGTGCTTTTGGGAATGTTGTGGTAAGGGGACTCCATAAGGCAAAACATTCCAGTGCGTTGTTACCGTCTTCTGAGAGAAATGATGGAGGCTGTGCTTGTTTTGTGCAGGGCTCACCACTTTAGCCATTGTGAGGAATGAATTTTTTTTTTTTTTTTTTTTTGTACTTGCTACTTTTGGTTTTCCTTGAGAGCACTGAGGTAAAGTAAATATCATGTGAATCTGATTGACCCTGACCTCTTTGGTAAAAATCTCAGATTGAAATGATATTCATTTACCCACAATGCTGCTATTCAGTTTCTTTCTTTCACCAGCCTAACATGATTACTGAGCATTAAGCCATTAAGAAAATACCAAGCAGACCAAGAAGGAGGTTGGCAGGCAGAGGCGTGGGGAACCTGGGATGTTCAAGGGGCCATATTTTTACTAAATGACCTTATAAAGTTGTTAGCACTGATGTGAAGTTTCACCTCTACAACTCACATTTTTTATTATCTATCTCTTTTTAAAGTGGGTTCATCCAGATTAGGGTCATAAGAGATACAAGCGGTGCTGGCAACATCATAACAACAGTAAACAGAGAGTGAGCCCATTGCAGGACATTGCATTGGAAACAAGACTGGGCCCTACCTTAGTGTGTGTTCCAGTCCACTGTGGGTTACAGTCATGCAAATGATAAACACTGAGCCAGTAACACTGATGTGCATGTGTTTGGAATGTCGGCGGAAAACCCACTCAGACAATGACTATCAGAAACTAAACCAGTATCCTGGAGATGTCAGACAGCAATGCTAGCCACTCTGCCTCTGGAATATTAAATTAAAGTGCTGCTCAATCGATTGTTCATCCCCCGTATTTGTCAATTAGTAAGTAAATGTATGATTACGAAGATATTCAAGATTTGAAAAACATTTTCAACTTCGTTTTTTTTTTTTGGCGAAACCACACCAGTTTAAATAAGGAGTTAGTGAAAATAATGGCACACCCTCATCAGAGAGCTAAGAAGTGCAAACAGAAGGATAGCTTTTCTAATTACATCAGATAACACAAGTCTCGCCCTGTAAAGAGAGACAGCTTGTCTGTCTCACTGTGAAACACATACATTTCTGAAAGAATCCCTTCTGTGCAGATAGGAATGGCCTGAAGTAAAGATTCTGAAAAGCATGTTTAGGAATTCTTAAAAACCTCACAACTGCACAGAGCTGGGTGAACCACGTTTACTGCTATCATTCGAACAAACAATACAACAAAAGGTTTACACTTTAGCTTCAGTGCCTTTTTATAATTTATTGACAATCTCAGTGTTACAGTGACTTCTTACAGTGGAAGATTTATTTTCTTCCACTGAAGCATTGGCTGTGGAGACACAGCTTCTGTAGCCCGAACTGTTAAAAAAAGCCTGGACTTGTACAATTGAACGATGTTTGGCCTATCGCTTACTTTTCTTTCTTGTCTTAGGTTCTTGAGCATGTCATTGCCTCCGAACTCACTAGTTATTTAACTTGTAATAAACTAATAGAACCCTCTCAGTCTGGTTTCAGAACACTGCACAGTTGTCAAACAGCTCTCCTTCAATTAACTAATGATTTACTTATGACAGCAGGCTCTAGGCAAATCAGCATTTTTAATACTATTAGACCTTTGTGGATTATTTAATACCATCAATATGTCCAGAATAGAGAGCATTCTGGGCATCTCTGGCACTGCTATCCAGTCGTTTAATTCCTATCTGGTTGACAGGCAAGAATTCCAGCTCAGCACCCATCAATCAAGGAGTCCCTTAAGGCTCTGTCCTCTTCTGCTTTGTATCTACATGCTTCCCCATGGCCGTGTTATTCATAGCTTTCGACTGGGTTACTATTTTTATGCAGATGATGCTCAGATCTATTTCAGTTGGAAAAGTGAAAGTTCCTCAGAGTTTTTACAACTCACAACTTGCCTGAGTGAAATTAAAACCTGGCAGGAACATACACTACCGGTCAAAATTTTTAACCACCTCAGTTTTTTTTAGTTTTTATGGAAATGCATGCAGTATAATGTCTAGTTCTGACATAGTCTGGAGGTATGTTCTGGGTCATTGTCTTGCTGTGGAATGAACCCCTGATCTACTAGACACAGACCAGAAGGTATTGAGCGGTGCTGAAAAATGCTGCAGTAAACCTAATTATGATTCAGAATGATAGTCACTCTGTGCAAGTCACCAACTCTGCTTCCAACAAAAGAACCATAGACCATCACATTTCCTCCTTCATGTGTGACAGTTGGTATCACACACTGAGGAACCATCCTTTCACCAACTCAACAACGTACAAAAACCCATGTGATTAAGTGAAGATTTAAAATTTAGATTTTTTGGTCCCTATGACTTTCTTCTAGTCTTCAATAGTCCATAGTTGGTATTTCATGTCCCTATTTTGCCCTTTAAGAAATGGCTTTCTTATTGTTACTCATCCTGTCAAACCTGCAGCACAAAGTCTCTTCTTCACAGTAGAAACTGAGACTTGCTTTTATTGACCACTGTCAAGCTGCACTTGAAGCTGTTGTGCTGTGAGGCACCAGTTCCACAAGCTGGTGACCCACAGAAACTTGTCTTCTGATTGAGTGGTCACTTCGGGTCTGCCAGATCTCTCCCTATCAGCGATTCCTTCAGTTTCCAATTGCCTGCGGATTGTGTAGGACACCATACTCACTGACTGATTTTTGCAATTTCTCTAAATTAAGGGTAACAACAACAACATCTATTTACATAGCACATTTTCATACAACAATGTAGCTCAAAGTGCTTTACAAGACAGCAAAGTCAAAGTTAGAAGAAAAAAAAAACAATTAAAATAAGAAAAAAATATTAAAGAATAAGTAACAACAAAACAAGGTAAGGTCAGATGGCCAAGAGGACAGAAAAAAGAAACAAAAAAAAAAAAAAACTCCATTTAGGCTGCAAAAAAAAAAGAGAACAAAATCTACAGGGTGATAATGCTCTGTCTCATTTCATTTCTTGATTGACGTTTTCTTGCATTTATCACTGGAATTTACAACTTCCTACAGTATAATAATGTAGCACTTCACACTAGAATTACCAGAGCCTACGAAAAAACTCGTAGATCCGTCCCACCTTAAATCGCTTCACACCTCTCCATCAGAGTCTTTTGTCCTATAAATGTATCGATAAGCAGCAAGCAGCCTACTCATTTTGCTTGACTTCTCACTCTATACAACTCTAAGCAACTGACATGCAGGTAAACAGACTTGAGCTGAGAAAACTACGCAGTGGGGGGATGTGATAGTAGGCTGCTGGCTGCTTGTTGCTTATCCACACATTTACAGGACAAAAGATGCTGATTGAGAGGTGCGAAGCAATTTAAGGTGGGATGGATCTACGAGTTTTTTTGTAGGCTCTGGTAATTCTAGTGTTAAGATGGTGTAGTAACACAGTCTGTTCCAACTCTGCTTTAAGATAGAGGGTTTTAAGTAATCAACAGAAGTTGGGACACCTGTACAAATTGTTTGCTTCAACTTGCAAGGCTTAATTTACTTTAACTGCTGCAGAACAGCCGTAGGTTGTAACCTATTGGTTGTTCCCTAAAGAAGGCCAATCTGTAATATCCTGAAATTTCCTATTTTTCAGTTTTTGCTAAACTAAACTCTAAATTTAAACCTCTGGCAGTTTACTGCTTACCTTTTCACCGAGGTTAGGTCATTCATTGCATTTTAGCTTATTATATTTGAAAAAAACTGAGGTGTTCTAAAAGTTTTGCCCAGCAGTGTGAATCATTTAAATTAAATTGCAACAAAACCAAAGTCATGCTAATTGGAACTAAAATTCAACTAAAGAAAATGATGACATCATCATACCTTGTTCTTCTGCTAGGAATCTTATTGTCATTTTTTCTTTCTTATTCCACCCACATAAACCCCATGTCTTACTCTTATCTCTGTAACACATCCCATGTTCTCTCAATCTTCTCCTTTTCTGATGCTTATAAACTTGTCCATGCTCTCACTACACCCTGAATTGACTACTGTAACACCCTACTGGCAGGTGCCACTTCTAATCTGTTATGGCAGCTCCAGTTGGTTCAGAACTCTGCTGTAAGAGGTCTTTTACAGATGTGCAACCGTAAGCATATAACAGCCATCCTCCTCCACCCTCACTGGCTCCCTGTGTCTTACATGATTGAGTAAAAAGTTCTATTAATAACCTATAAAGCTTTACATTGCCTTGTAATGGACTACATCAGTAACCTTGTCCATCATTATGTTCCTGTTCAGCCACTAAGGTTCACCAATTCTGGCAATTTCATTATACCCCAAACTAACCTGCGCTCTATGGGTGACAGGGCCTTCAGCTCTATAGTACTCAGACTTTGGAACGACCTCCCTCAATTAACAAAATCAGACGACTCAATTCATTTAAAAAAAACAAAAAACTTTCAACTCATTTATTCAGGAAAGCGTTTAACTTACCCTGACATTCTGACCCTTCTCTGAGTTGACCCTCTCTGTTCAGGAGCTCAGGATGATTTGTGTTTGTATCATAAATGATTATGTTATTTGATTAGGGTTTTATTGCTGTATTTTGAATATTTTGTATTTTTATTCTGGTTTATTGTCTCTTATTGAAGTTCAAAGCTTTGTTGTTCATGTTTTTAATATTTATTTAGTGTTTTAAGCAGATATTATTTCTATACCAGTAACGGCGCAATGCACGATAACGTGCAGCGAATACACTTGACTTGTAGTTTTCATCCTCTTTCTCTATATGTTCATTTGCTCAGAGGCTGATGCGCTTGCTGCTTCCTGAGCAGCTCTTGTTTTCTCCACTCTAGCGGCCTGCTTCGTCTCTACTTTTGTCTGCATCTTTTCACGTTAAAACTGATTAAGTCAGTGTTTGTGTTGCAGTTACTTAGTAATTTTTCTTTAATTTTTCACTTAAGCTGGCACTTAAGTCATCAATCTGCCTCAAGAACGATTTAAGATATGAAGAGGCAGGGGAAGTGACCGCGAAGGTGGTAGGGATGAGAACGGCGCCCGTACACATGCGCAGCACGGCCGCCCTGCTGGCTGCTGCCGAGAGTTGATTCTACAATAAAATAAAATAAAAATTAAAAAAATGAATAACTTTGGAGATCAATGATCACAAAGTAGTAGTACATAGTAGACATCACATAGTATATATGCACCAAATTTCAGGTCAATAGGTCAAATGGTTTGCGAGCTACAGGTGATTTAAAATCCTGGACAGGCAAACGGACAGACACAGTAGCATATTATATAAGAAGACAAGGCTGTATATGCGCTGCTGTTCATTTGAATTTCCATGAAGCATTTTGAACATGGAAAACTGCTATATGAATAAAATGTATTATTATTATTATTATTATTATTATAGCTTGTTGATGTTCTCATTACCTGACCATCAATTACAGCAACATATTTCAGTTATGATATGGACATGGAAAATGCAATATGGTGTGGCTTTTGCAGTGTCTGTTGCCTTGGAGTTCTTGTCACATTGCTTAAAAGATTGTTCTACAAGAGTGCAGCCACATAACAAAAAAGGAGCTCTGAATTTGCCCCCTCTCAGTGAGAGTTGCTAGGAAAAAGGCTTGAGGAGATATGGGGGACTCAGTAAGACCTGTGGCTGGTGATCAGATTACAGAGGGAGTGAGTGATAAACCAACAAAGGCATTTTAAATGAGATAAGATACTGAGAACTCAAAACTGCAAGCCAAGGCAATTATAATGGGGCATTAAACAAGAAAAGCATGAATGCTTAAGGGTTAATAAAATACCAGACAAGGACTTTGAATATATAAAATTTCATTTACTTTCGTATATGCAGTAAGTGCAAGTCTTGGGGCATTATTTGATTCAGGAGATCCCCAGTAAAACTTCTGCTGTACTTGCTGTGTAACCTAAGCAAGGGGCTGTAGTCAGCTCTTAACTAATGACATGTGAAATTTCTCACAAATGTCAGTGTGCAACAAAAGTATTAATGGTGAACATCTTTGAGATTAAACACTTTGTAGCACCAGATGATCATGCATATTTTCCAAAAAATGAATCAAGCATGAAATTGAACCAATGTCTGTGTAGACCTGAGGCACAGAGTAAACTATTGTGTCCCTCAATTTCTATCTGTACATTTATTATCCAACGCTCTTTCCTAGCTTAGGAGCATAAGGAGTCAATGACCACTGCATTAGCACTGAGTACAAGGCAGGAAACACCCCTATTAGAACATCAGTCCACTGCATGGCACACTCACTCACTCATGCAGAGCCAAAACTGGAGTACCAATGCAAAAAGACATACAGGCTTAAGAAGAATGAACAAACTCCACATAGACAGTTACCACCAAGATCTGAGGCCAAACTGTGAGGCCACAGCACTAACCACAGTGCCCCCTTAAATCCATTCATTTTGCAATAAAGTACTGTCAGTTATAATAGATTACATGCACAGTACCGAATGAAAAAAGCTTAAAAAATGTGAAGCATGTTAATTGCAGCTTGTGTAAATATTTGGAAAATCATCAGTATTTTTACAGATATTGAACTGTTTCTACAGATTTTACAGGAATGTTCTCCTTTTACTCAATTTTATAGGCTACCCATGATTATGTGCAGAGCTATCTACCCTGCTGTTATTGTTGATCAAAAATGTAACTGGCAATGATTAGTTAAATAAAAAATCAGATGAAAGTAGACCTCTCACTATAGTGTTGAGATTGTGTGGCCCTTTACATTTATTACATCCGAACTGCTTTTGTTTCATTTTTCTGTTGTAATAGGCAGAAAAACAATGAAGGTTTGGTAATGTTTTTTATAGATGAATTGCCAAAAGGTTATTTGTATACTTTCTGAGGCACAAAGGAAGTTATTAAATGACAATAGCTATTTAGAAGTTAATTGTGTCATTTAATTCTTCTTTTTAATAATAAAAAATCAGCCTACTTAAGTAAAATGGCATGATACATCAAAAGTAACCATTACTGTGAAAAGGGTTCCATATATAATTTGCTTATAAAAGTTAGTCTCGTAAAACACAAAGAATATAATGCATAAAAGTGTTCCAAATCATTATAATAAAATAAAACTGCAGTCATGTTCAGTCATAAATAAAAGAAGCAGCAAGTAAGAGATATTTTTAGATTTTGTGGTGACTTTTAAAAGAAGTAAGAAATAATAATAGTGTAACAACATTTAAGTGATGTGTTTTGATATTACCAAAGCTCTATAATTATTAAATTATTAAATATAATTCTGATGGGGTTTTTTGAGTCATGCCTTCTACAAAGCAGCTGAGTATGGGCAAGCCAAACTTTTAAGCTTTTCAGGTAATAGCCAGCAAAAGCAAACCATACCACAATCCACAATCCATGTGTCTTTTTTATATAAATGGTATATAAAATAAATAGATACATACTGTATGTAGATAGATTGATACTCTGCATATACAGTATATATACAGGGCCCGATGTCCTCTAGTGGGCCCTTTGCTCACTGCCCGGCACCGTGGAGCTCGATTGGCATTTGCCATAGAATACCAGAATTGGCAGGTCCACCACTAGCGCCCTGTGCTTTTCACAGATGAGAGCAGGTTCACCCTGAGCACATGTGACAGATGTGAAAGGGTCTGGAGAAGCCGTGGAGAACATTATGCTGCCTGTAACATAGTTCAGCATGAACGGTTTGGTGGTGGGTCAGTCATGGTCTGGGAGGGATATCTATGGAGGAATGCACAGACCACTACAGGCTAGACAATGGCACCTTGACTGCCATTAGGTATTGGGATGAAATCCTTGGACCCATTGTCAGACCCTGTGCTGGTGCAGTGCGTCCTGGGTTCCTCCTGGTGCACGACAATGTGTTCCTGGAGGATGAAGCAATTAATACCATTGACTGGCCCCCATGCTCGCCTGAACTAAATCCAATAGAACACCTCTGGGACATTATGTTTTGGTCTATCCGATGCCACCAGGTAGAACCTCAAACTGTCCAGGAGCTCAGTGATGCCCTGGTCCAGATCTGGGAGGAGATCCTCCAGAACACCATCTCATTAGGAGCATGCCCCCCAACGTTGTCAGGCATGCATAGAAGCACGTGGGGGCCATACAAACTACTGAGTACGATTTGGAGTTGCTGCAATTAAATTTTGACAAACTGGACTAGCCTGCCGCATCATTTTTTCTCTTTGATTTTCAGGGTGTCTTTGAATTCAGCCCTCTGTAGGTTGATAATTTTCATTTCCATCAAACGATGTGGCATCCTTTCGTTCCTAACACATTACCCAGTCCATATCAGTATAGATATCCAGCATGAATTTTTTCCCATTGAGATCTGATGTGTTTTCAAAGTGTTTCTTTAATATTTTTGAGCAGTTATATATACAGTATATATAATAGCACCTCACTGTGACTGTAACTTCCAAGTCAGAAGTTTTCTTTTCTTACTTTTTAAAATTTTCTACCCTTTTAGTCCTTCTGGCATGTGTTCAGACCAAAGTGTTTGTGTGTATATATATTTATGTATCTATCTATTTATGTGTTGATAATCAAATGTATTTCATTAGTTGAGGATCAGACAGCACCTTTTGCCCAGAGAGGTTTGGGTGGTCTTTTGGGATGGGAGAGAGTACACCTGCTCAAAGTGCTCTATTCTGAAGTCACCTGGGGCACTGGAGGAAATAAGGAGGACTTGGAAATCTTTATTGACGATTGTGCTAACTGTATCAACTGTGCCCAATGGAGGGTGGATGACAGGCTAGCCAAGATCATTCTGTCTTCTACGGTGCAGAAACTGATTACCGTCGGACTTAACTATTTGGTTGTCTTCCAAAGGTGGCCCTCCAGAGATAATTTTAGGTGTTTTTTGTTTTCCTCTCTTCAATGTCAGTTGGTCAACTAATCACATTCTGGAATCAAGTGCTCCATCTACATTCTAAATATACCAAAACTTCTATGAACTGTTTTATTTGCCTTGGTATCATTTCATTAGATTTAATAACATCAAAATGTCTCTACTTAATGTGTTGCCTTGTATACATACTTAAGTCAAATGCAGATGTACACTGTGTATATATATATATATTGTGACAGTAGGGGGCGTTGAACCCTTAGCACTCGACTCCAGACACCAGGTAAAAGTTCAATAATTCTTTATTCGGACTATACAGTAGTGCACAAAGCACCCTCCTCTCCACAATACTCATTCAATACACAATACAAATACTCAATAAACTCTCCACCACTCCCAGACGCGTTGCCACCCTTCCACCCAGCTCAGCTCGACGCTCTGGTGTCTTTCTCAGTCTTTTATATTCCCTGACCTAGAAATGTTCCAACAGTCCTTCAGTCCATGATTCCTTTTTACTTCCGGGTCAGATAAAAAGTCCTTCTTCTTCACCCCGGAAACACATTACTTCCGCTGTCGCTTTGCCTATGACGCACTTCTGGGTTATAGGGCATATATGACTCTCTGGGCCTTCCTGCAGCGTCCTCTGTTGACCCCTGGGGTATTCAGCAGGTTTGTAGGGGAAAACTCTATAATCCATGATTCCCTGCTGGTATCCGGGGCACC
>JANRMT010062842.1:13906685-13983222 GCA_026402145.1 Polypterus bichir lapradei | reverse complement strand
GCCTTGGAAGCCTTCATAGATGACTGTGTCAGCTGTCCACTGTGGAGGGTGGACGACCGGGTGGCCGAGGTCATTCCGACTTCTATGATACAGAATACCTTCAGACTTAACGATTTGATTATTCGCTCCTGTCTTCCGACTGCAGCCCTGCAGAGGTTTATTTTTCTGCTTTTGCCCCAATCTTAGGAGTTTTTTGCTTTCCTCTCCTCCATGTCATCTGATCAACTAATCACATTCAGAAACCCAGAACTCCACCTACATCTTTAAACAACCGTGTCTGCTATGGACTGTTGGATTTGTTTTTGTACGTGTTCTCTGAATTGAACTAACATCTAACGGTCTCCATCCACATACACATGCCTAAGTCAAATGTAGATATACTCCGTGTATATTTTTATATATATGTGTAAACTCGCTCTGGTTGTTCTGTTGCCATCTTTATGTATAAGGCTTTTAATCAGAAAACAATATGAACCTGTTTCTGATAGGAGTGAAAATTTGTTTTGCATTTTAGTTTTTAAATTTTGTTTAACAATGTCCAAGTTGTTTTCTATTTAGTACACTTACATCTATCAGAAATTGTAGTAAAATTAATTAATATAATATCCAAATAGCTATGGTAAATCTTTATTGTTTTTGTAGGTTAATCTATGGAAAGCACCTTGAGTTGCATGTAAATGTAAATGTACGATAAGGTTCTATATAAATAAAGTTATTTGCTTCCCTTAGAAGTTTATTTATTTTAGCCTGTGTCCCACAATCTGGAGTTTTTATTTTCACCACCTCCCTGGCCATCTGACCATAATGTTTGTTATTGGGATGGATATTTTCATTTTGTTTTGTTTTATAAATAACTGTAAACCACATTGAGCTACTTTTATATATGAAAATGTGCTATAAAAATAAATTTCGCTGTTGTTGTTTATATAAAAGCAGGATCACTGGCAGTTCCATCTGGCTCATTCAGGTTAGCTGTAACACCATGCCAAAGACAAAAGACATCAGCAGTGATCTCAAAGCTGCATTTGTTGCTCCTCACCAGGCTAGGAAGGGTTATAAGGCAAGTCCCAACTAATGAGGAACATACAAGACAGATGTCAAACTTCCCAGGAGTACTGAACCTGTAAGTGGTCCTGAAAATTCACCTAAACATCAAACCTTATAATGCTAAAAGAAATTACAAAGGCGCCATAGATTACCTCAAGGAACCTAGTCGCAACTCAGGCAATATGGTAAAAATTAAAATTTGCAACTCTTCAATCGAAAAAGACTGAATAAGGGTAGGCTTTCATGTAGGATAGCCAGGTGTAGCCAGAGATAAAAAAACAACTAGTGATCAATGTGACACTGTAATGCATGAGTTGCTTTTAAGTGCGCCTGTTTCTAGCTTACATACCTAAGTATGAGTAATATAATGTAGTCCAATACATAAAACTTACTAAATGAGAGCACAAGCAAAAGAATCTTTCCAGGCAACTTTAACCATTTTGAGCATTGTAAAAGAAGGAATCTTAGAGAAGATTAATGCCTGTGAATAGTTAGACATACAGTAGGTGGTTAAAGAATGTACTAAATTGGTAAGGCAAAAACCTAATGCCTATATAGCTTTAGCCAGAGGAAAGTGGGAATTATTTTCTTTGGAAACAAGGACTGTCACATCCTTATTGAAGCTTTGCCTTCCAAAATGGACATACTGAAGACATCCTTCCCAGCCTGTACCCAAGAAAATGCCTTTGAAGAAGGACATGCAATAATCTATGGCCCCACTTAGAAATGTAAGATCGTTTTATTGTTCTACAGGCTTTCTTTAAATGTGGGAGTTGAAAGCCACAGTCATAATGAGATTAAATGCATCATTTCTTTTATACAATATTTCTCAAATCCCAATATCTTTGTTATAGTAACTGGGGAAGGAGATGCAATGAGGTCTTTAATGGCTACAATTCTAAAAGTACACCTTCCCAGGTATCACGTACCCCTTGCTGGACACACAAGGACAATACCTCATCTCTCTGAAAACACTATGTAAAAACAGCTCAAGTATACAAAATTCCATCAGAATAAACCACAAGATTCTGGAATAATATCTTCTGGCAAAACAGGCCCACAGTTGAACTTTACGGTTGAAGTGCACAACCTGGTGTTTGGCAAACCATCAGGCATGGCGAATAAGAGGTGATGATCTGAAGCTGAAAAGAAAATGAAAAATGTTTCTGGAATGACTAAGTTGAAGACAAGCTTCCTACTTCACTGAGATGTTGTGGAGTGCCATGCCCCATTTACTGGAACCTCTACATAATTCTTCTAACTCTGGGCATCTTTATTGTACTTGAATGGACCAGAGGTTGAAAAATGGCAGTATGCACTCCAAAAAATGTTTAAAAACAAATGTTGTCTATTATAGTGCTAGAAGAAAAAAATTTAAAAACTCTAGTGCCATGCAATTAAACACTGTCCATCTAAATTGACAGTGAATATACATTTTGAGACCCATTAAGACCCAAGCGGCAGTTCCAAAAAATGGGCCACATGTCCGTCAAGGGTTGTTTGTTTGCACGTTTCGCCGCACCACAGAGGCAACTATGAATTTGCAGCCCCGCCGCATAACATGTCCATCAGCCATGGGTTGATGCAGGGAGTACTTTAATCTGTAAACTGACCTGGCCCAATTTTTCTTTTCTGTGTCCACTACTCCGGAATGACATGATCCCAGCCAATGACCCGCAGCCACTGGACAAACCTGATGAGATGGACTCGAACTGAAGAAGGGAGCCAAGGCAGGATGACTGATAACGTCACTGCTTGTTTGTGGTGTCTGTGTGTGTTGAAGTGGTAGCTCCTGTTTTGATAAATACCCTTGTTGTTCCAGTTTTGGACTGAATAAAGCTGGAGTTCCTGAAGCTGTTGGACTCAGCATCATCTTTTGGGTGCAAGACATTGACTCTCGCATCATAATTATTACAACAAATAAAAAAATTAAAGTGATGGTGAAACTGTACCATATTTATAGTGGCTCAAATAATAAGGGATGAAAAAAAAAGAAAACAAAAGTGAAAAATAACACAAAAAAATGGGCAGGAAAAATTCAGTGTCACTCCAAATATATAATCAATATACAAGAATGCTCTCTAAGGATTGCACAATGCTCACTATGCAAAACGTCACTGTCCAAATGCCAGACAGTCAAAAGATGACTTGTGCTGGGTGCCTCACAGTTTTACAGTATATGCCAGGCCCTTATATCTGACCAGTCAGTAATGACAGCCTGGCATAACCCAATCAATGATGTTTGTTGTGATGTTTTACCCACGTAGCCTTGATCCAGGTGGAAGTATTCCTATTAACCAGCTTCTGTACTCGCATGCCTGCATTCATGCATTGCTGATGGCAACCATACGTGCATGTTCCCCCACATTCAGGTAATCTTCCTGAACTCTTCTTTTCTCCAGGACTTAAGTACACTATTTCTGTTGGTAACGTAACCCTGCAGCGACACACACAGACTTAAACAGATATCCTTCTTGAAGTAACTTGACATGCCAGCACTCAAAATGTTCAAGACGAGCAACTGACCTCTTTGCTGGGAATTGAACTGCCCAGTGATAATTCCACTTACGGCGTGACTCCACACTACTGCCAGCCGTAACCTTCCCAGAGTATCTATGAACCTACCTATGAAAAGAAAGTCTATAATTACTGTACTTTTTGTACCTTTAAAAAACAACAGTAATACTATCTATCACATAGAGTGATCTTAACAAGATGCAAGAGACAAACGTCAATTCAACCCGGTCAGGACGTCCCTGAGATGTAAGGATGGGGGAAGGCAACTACTTATGGACACTGCTTACCCCAAAACACTAGATGGCAGCATCCCTGAAGTGTAGTAGTGCCCCAGATTCCCACAGGGCATCCTGCCAGTGTAGATGCTAGAGGTCAATGTTGCCCCTTTAAACCCAACAGAAAGACGCACAGGACAAAGGTAAAAAGCACCAAGAAGATATTTATTCAACTTTTCTTCTTATACAGTGCCCTTCAAGTACCACAACCACCAACAGACAATTAAATAAACAAGCACAATATTCTTCTCATTCTCCTCCACACCTCCCAGCAAGTTTTGTCCACCTCCACCTGACACTGGCTCGCTTGCTTTATTCCCAACAGTCCCGACCCAGATGGTCAGATGGAAAAGTTGACTTTTCTTCAGCCCAGAATTACTGGATGGATTTTCGTCCCCATGACTCACTAGTACTTCCAGGCTATGGGGTAAGCATGACTCCCCAGGTCCTCTATAGCATCTCCTGGTGGCACCCACAGTACCCGGCAGGGCTGAGAAATTAAACTCCAAGTCCCAGTGTGCCCTGTGGGAATCTGGGGCACCTCTACACTCTAGGGAAGCTACCATCTAGTGTTTTGGGGGAGGCAGTGTCCACAGGTAGCTGCCTTCCCCCATCCTTCCATCTCAGGGGCGTCCTGGCCAAATTGAGCTGCCAGCCATCTTTAACAAAGGCTATTCATAAACAAATGTCCTCTAGGAGTGGGCCAAAAAGCTGCAGATCAATGGGTTGCCGCAAAAACTGCTACTAATGCTGGCACAATAAGCAGGGGTGTGCACATTCATGTTCACATATGGCTTCTTCATATGGATTTATTTCTTGCTGAATTATAGCGGGTTGGAAAATGGATGGATAGATGAATTAAAAAATACTATTTGTAGTTTGTCACAAAAGTTTAAATTTTGCTAATTTTAAACTAGATTTTTTGTTAGTAATGTCCTGATATATAGAATAATAGAAATGAATGAGGGTGTAACATGAATGTATGTACTTTATTTCTATATCTATATGTAGAAAACAGTTATGTGCTATCACTGGGATAATAAATCCTTCTGTCTGCTTTATTTGCAGAAGACCGTGTGGCTTGAGGCCTGGGAAAAATCCTGGACTGGAAAAAAATGCTCAACTTCAGAGAGAGAGAGCTTAAAAATACTGTTTGATTATACAGTAGAGATAAACAAATGATTCATAATTTACTTTGGACCAGTGTATTTTTACAAGTTAAGTCCAAAAAGGTGACGACAAGCAGAACTTTTTGCCACTGTAATGTCTTTTTCATAAACAGCAATACTGCATTTTGACGTTAATAGCTTTTCCCAGTTTAAAGTTTTATCCTACTGAATTACTTGGCTCAGACAAAGCTCACTACAACTTTTGGTGGCCCTGTGAGGGGGATGCTGATATAAAGTCCATTCTTTCAAAAAAAACTAAGTTAGGATCTTAGTAATAAAAAAACAAGTAAAAATAAAAATTGAAACAAGAATTGTGCATCCAGCTTATTTAGAAACTTAGTCTACAGGGGCTTTTAAAAAAAGACACATTTCTGGTTGTAAACTAGCCACTTCTGCCTTCCTTTGCTTTTTCTTTTTAACTATACCTTTATAACTAAACTAATATGTGAAATTCGGAAGAGTCATCCATGCAGGGTCTAACACTTTAGTCATCATAAGTGTGTTGATTCTCTAGCCAGCACATTTGTATTTTTCTTCCTTTTTTGTAAACTGTGGGAGCTTTGTATTCAACAAGGTCAGATGTGACTGACAATAGAATGAGTTACCCTTCTCACTACTTAATCCTATGCTTGTTTACTGTGTACCAAATATCTCATATTTTAAAAATGCGTGTCCTACTTTCAGTAGCCTGCAGTTGGCATAGAGCTATGAATGAACACCATTTGTTTCTCTCTGTCTCGCAGCCATCAACTGTATTACTCCAATCTACATAAAAGTCCTTGTGCACAACTGTTACCCACACACAAAACATAAGGGTAATATGAATAAGTCATTTATCAAAGTAAAGACCTAAATGCACCAAATGTTTCAAGTGCGAGCGCGATTTCCTGTTTATGAAATATTTCTTTAATCACTTTAATGGGCTTTGCTTCTGAAAGTCAGTTGTGATCGAATGTTTTATGTTACAGCAAATAATAAAATGACGGCTTATGGTCTTATTTTAAAGGCTTTCTTCACTTCATACCCAGGTATATCAACGGGTTAAGTATGTCTTGTGCTGTTTTTTGGCTTTATTTTTCCAATTTCTATACATTGTGTGGACAGCGCCCGGTTACTGTTCTACACTATGACTTTCTGGAGACATTGTCATGTGGACTTGGTGTCTATTTCCTCTGCTATAAAATCAAGCCTACACAATTATAAGATCTTAAGCTTTACAGATTATTGCAGAAAACACAGACTTTGCTCATTGATGAAATCTGTGCTACTTGTTACATTTCTATTTGTCTATTTTTTACTTTGATTTTTATATTGTTTTGCAATCTTTGGAATGATTTGTTTTCAAGACTGTACTGATTTTTCCCATTAAAGTTTAGTAAAAATAGACAGGTGCTCTCAATATTCTTATTCTTACGTGCCTTCTGTTTGTGACATTTCAAATATTTACGTTCAAAATAATCTGATGGTGCAAGATTTTCTCTTGTATTTCTTTAAACTGAAACAGAATATTTCAGTCTGTTAGGAATTCAACAAGATTACTATGGATTGATTTTTGCTTACTTTTTATGCAAGGTTAACTGTTATGTTTGGAGTTGACTTATTTCAGTGTTATTTTTGCGACATCTTTACATTCTCATTTTCTTTTTCTATGGACACTGGTATTTTTTTTGGTTCTTTTTAGCATTTCGTGTGTCTGGTCACTGTGATGTGTGGTTGATAGTCATTTGATGTACGAGACATGTGACTAGTGACATCATGGTATAGCCATGCATAATAGCATGTGTTCTAAATTCAAAATAATATGACTAAAAGACTATTAAATTGCTCATGAAAAAAAAGACTTTTGAAGACTTAACTATATAAAACAAACAAATTACTACAGGAGCAAATCACTTTGCTTCGGTCTGATTTCTGTTTAACATTTTGAGAAATTGCTTCAAAGTGTATCGATCCAAGCTACTCTTTGTCTGTCCTTCTGTCATTTCCTTTAAACTTCTCTGTCTCTCTATCATTCACTATCAACCTAATAATGAATACCACATTAATCACAAGATTTAATCCAGTTTGCTATTTTCAGTTCAGTCATAATGGCAAAGAGAAAGAAACCCTGATCTCTATAGTTAAACAAAAAAAATTAAGTGGACAAAGGCTTGGTGACATTGGGTCCCTGGAGGTGTGTAGCAGCAGCATCCTGTCTACCTTATTCATAAAATTTCTCTTCAATCTGATTTTCAATCTAAGGAAAAAAGTGAAATTAGTAAAACCTGAATTTGTGAAAATATCTGCATTTAGATGAAGCTGTTCAAAACTTAAACAAATATCATTTCTTACTACAAACAGTAGTATACACCTAGAGTTACAAAGAGAGAGTGTCATTAACAGAGTGCTAAGATAGAATAACGATAGCTGAATTACAGTAAACTGTTATTGAAGTTAAATGGAAACATCAACAAAGATCAATATTATAAATACCCAGAGCAATGGGATGTCATCACTAACATACAGGTTGGGTAATTCTATTAAATAATTAAAAAACTGCAAGAAATTACTTCTTTTGTAGCACCTGGTCCTTCCTCACGTAATACTGGATATGCAGACTTAGTTTGATATTTTAGGAAAAATATGGAAATTAGGAAAAGTATGCCATGGCTGCCTCTGCCTTCACGACATCCTTAACAAAGCTTCATTTACATTTGTACGCAGTTCATAAAAACCTGTGCCGTCATCTGATTCATTATGGGTATTCAGTTTCTTTAAGGAGTTCATCATATTAATATTTAAACAGTTTCTTTTATAATTCAGACTCTACCTTACTTTTTCTCTTTGGATGTACTAATCTACTCAGATAAAATACTGTCTGTGTCTGGTCCCTCCGAGTAATCTTATTTGTCAGTTAGGCATTGGTGATGCGATTAATAAAAGAAGTGCCGGGAAAAGAGAGGTGTTGAGGCACACGAGAAGGAGTCAACCTATAGAAGGAATGCTGAGGATCTCCTGCAAAGAAGAAAAGAATCCACAAGAATTTGAATGATGTTTTCAAGGTGGGTAATGGGGTCCCATTTTCCATTGGCAGTAGTCAAAAAGCAAACAATATGCAAGCAAGGCACCTTGAAATGGAAATGCCTGAGAAACAGGGTTCATGGGAATGCGACTGAGTCAGGGGAGCAACTATGAAGACAAGAGGATTCACACAAGAATACCTAGGAAAGGAGTACGAAAAATGAGCAAGAGATATCAAATATTTCTTAATCCAAATGTGGCTAGTACAGAATATGTTATTCATTCTTCACACTAATGTCTTAATGCATTGTTTTCTGGTTTATTTTATATTACAATGTAGATTTTAAAATGACATTAAAATATTGAGCAATCTAGACCAAGGCTATTGTGCTTATTTTGGACAAAGGAAATGTCCGAAACGACAGTCTGCTATAGTGTGTGGCAGAGATCAAAGAAGGCGTTTCTTTAAGGCTAAAAACAAAATAAGTGTTACAGTCATTAGAAAGAGTAAATAAACAAACGTTGCTAGATCTTTCACCAAAAATGCAAAGATTAAACCAAAGTCCCAGTTGAAAACAAAAAAATCCAAAATCAGAGTCATTCACTAATACATCAATTTGACTAATTGATCAAGCACTAGATGGTTTAAAGGCCTTTCATTTACTGTAAATACTTAAATACTAGTTTGAACACTGTTTAATGGGAGCAACCATCTTAAATTTTGTGACACATCTTAAATTTTTTTGTGGCACACTTTCACTTTGTAGGAATACTTTCCTTACAAAGAATTCACACTTTTTACAAAGATAAGTCAGAAAGATGTAGGATTGGCTAAAAGTCAACTGCCTTAACACTAAAGTTTCATATCTCATGGTAATAAAAATCTTTGAGTGCTTGGTTCTCTAATGCAAACAGCATTTCTCCGTCTTTCATATTCATGTTAAAGGTAGCGTCCCTCCCTCTCTGGGAGTGCAGCTTTAAGGAAGACACCTTTAAATGTTACTAAATATGAGAACACGGAAATGGAGTCGAGTTTTACTGAAGATTACTGTATTTTAGATACGTATAGATTATCAAACATTTTTTAGAGTTGTACAGGAGACAGGAAGATGGGATCAGGTTTCTAAGGAAGATTAACTTTATAGCTGAACAGGCAGGAACAGACAAACGGTTTTATTCAACAGGAGCTTATCTTTGGCACATGAGCACACAGGTAGGAACTGGCAAACATCACACTCCATCTCCACCCTTCAGCTTAAAAGAACCCGAAGTCTTCTTCATTGAGCAGGTTCAGTGGCTCGGAAGCAGTGGCTGGGGCAGACGCAGTCTGCGGGAGAGATGACAGGAGAAAGAGCAATTGGGCTGGCTGGGCCTCGGTCTTTTAAATGTTCTAACCATCATGTGAAAAGTATGTTACATGGTAACAGAGCAAAGCTGCAGCTGATTCTGCAAAAGGGCCAATTAAGAGTGTGTTTGTTTCCCATTGAAATACTGTTTAGGAGGGGTTTTTTGAAGGACAGCTGTGTTTTTTTTTCCATTGGTTTACTGTTTAACAGAGATTTATCTTGAAGCTAAGAGAGTATCAGCCCGCAGCAGCCAGTGTTACACAATAAGAATACGGAGCAAAGGATCCACTGAGCGATCTTTGAGTGACTACTGCCAACATCAAGGATGGCAAAATGGCCGGGACACTGGTCACAACCCCACCTTCAGCTTTGTTCACAATACGTACGTGTAATTTAATTTCTTACACATTATATGCACATGATTTCAAGAGAGAAAGACATTTTAGGTCCTCAGTTTTAATGTGACAGCTAAAAGTATTGTATTGTAAGGTTTACAGCATTATTACATTTTCCCCTTCTCTATAAATCAACATTTTCAGAAACAATTTATGCTTTATTATGATTTCATAACTAAATAAAGTATTAGATCAAATGTAAAGGAAGGATAAAAGTTAAGAGACCTTGTATTATCATTGCCTGTATTATCCAACCCGCTATATCCTAACTACAGGGTCACGGGGGTCTGCTGGAGCCAATCCCAGCCAACACAGGGTGCAAGGCAGGAAACAAACCCCGGGCAGGGCACCAACCCACTGCAGTGCTTGTATTATGTTTGTATATATTGCTTATATGCTTGTATTATCATTTTGGACTGAAACCCATTCAGCAAATAATCCTGTAGTAAAAGTAGGTATATATCAAAGCTTAACTTTCATTTTCTATGAAGCGTCAAGTCTTTCTAACCTCAGCATTCTGTGCATATGACTAATTATAGCTGCAGTTGTTTACAGGTGTTATGTCCCCAAATAGAGTACATACAGCTCCTATCAGTGGGCTGGCTTGATCGCTCTAAATGTTTGTCCAATTAGTAGTTTATGGGCTTGTCTAAATGGTTTTCTTGGCAGGCAATCATCAGACTCTTTGTCTGGGTGCAGAGTAAGTTTCTGTATGAGGTAGCTGTTTTTCTACATGTCATAGCAATTATAATTGCATTACCACTTCACAAATAATTAATTTCTCTTGCTGTTACTTAAAGTAATTCTAAAACAGGCAAAAGATCAGAATATCAGTTTGTTATCTTTTGCATCTTAACATATACTTTCAAACCATTTGTTTATGTTAAATAGTAGAGTATTAAAGCAAAATGGCATTATGTATTCTTCTTTGAAAACAGTTACAATCAAAATAGCAATTTATGATAAAGATCATATATCCCTCAAACTTAATCACACATCAATTTTGTTTATTTACCTCGAATCACAGGAAACTAAAGTGTATACCAAGAACAAAGAAACAAAGGATCATCCACAATCCACATCAATGTGCTCTTTCTCATTCTGTACAGTTATCATTCAAGCTGAGCGTAAGGGAATCATACTGACAAGAAAAAGGGCACGGGCTAAACAAGACCCTCTCTGTTCTAACCACTAAATGAAATTAACTTTACATACTTTACTATAGAAATATGTATAAGATACTTGGACTCAATCAGAAATAGTTGAGCAGTTGAGGGAGAGGCTAGAGTGAGAGGTGTGGACCTCTTACATCTACTGCATGGGTTGGACACATCTTGGATTATGTCTGACATGAAGTGGGAGATAAATTAAGACTGTTGAGTAAACTTAAAAGAAAAGAGAGAATATGCAGGAATCACACTCAGGCAAAACCAACTAATATTTGTTTAAATCCTCAGAGTACTCTATGGTGTTGAGGACCACCAGGCTGGCACCACCACCCAAACCTGACACAGACAAACTTGGGACACAAGTTCAAAGCACACACAATGCTTTTTATTTTCTTTTACCTTGTGGGAAACGCCTTCCCCATTTCCCACAAGTACAACACAGTCCCAGCACAAGCACAGCACAAATACAGACTCTTCTCTCTTTCTCTTCTTCTCCACTCCTCTGGTCAAACTTCATCTTCCTCCTCCCGACTCTGGCTCCTTGAGTAGTGGCAGCTGGCTCCTTTTATACTGCACCCTGAAGTGCTCCAGGTGCTTGATGACCTAGTTTCTGGCAGCACCCAATAGGACTCAGCAGATCCTGCTGCAACACCCCCTGGCAGATCCCAACAGGACTGCACCAAACTCCAACTTCCAGGAAGCCCTGTGGGAGTTCGAGGCATTGCTGCAACGCAGGGGGGCTGCCATCTAGCGTCCAGGTGAAGGTAAAGCTCTGGCCACGCTTACTCCCCCGGTCCTTCCAGCGTGGAGGCGTCCTGAATGGGTAAACAGCAATATGCCACCTCTCCCAAAAATATTTTCAGTTATAAAAGGAAATTCGACCTTCTCTTTTTAAGCCAATTCACAGAACTGTTGGAACTTACTTAAAGAATTTATTCATGAACCTCCAAAAAATTGATGAAATGGTTAATATTTAAAATATTTTACATGAATTTACCTGTACACATTTTAGAGACAGTATCACATACAGAATAAAAGTTACAGGGAAATGTTAGTGTATTTTATCAAAAAGAGAAATAGAATAAGAAAGAAAATATAAGAGGGGTATGTTTACAATATTCAGATGATTAATAGACATTTGACATTATTAACATTTACACAAAAAATTAATAAATTGCAAAGTAGTGTCTGAAGGTATGGTCAGTTCTCTGCTCTTATATATATAATCAATGACTTATTAAGAATGCCATATTTGTTTGCTACAAATGCCATCAGGAGAAAACTATAAAACTATAACCAGCTTAGTCAGATTTGCTACCTTAAGTATAATCCATCCATTATCCAACCCGCTATATCCTAACTACAGGGTCACGGGGGTCTGCTGGAGCCAATCCCAGCCAACACAGGGCGCAAGGCAGGAAACAAACCCTGGGCAGGGTGCCAGCCCACCGCAGCTTAAGTATAATGTATATGGTATATTTCTAACCTACTCAAAGCACTTTGCATAGACAGTGAGGAACCATTTCAATCACCACCAATGTGTAACATCCACTTGGATGATGCGGTGGGGGCCATTCTTGTGCCGGTTCACTCAGCACACATTAGCTATTAGGCGGTAAATGGATGAGATGGATAGATAACCAACAAGGAACAAGTGATGATTAGGGGACCAGATTGGACAGCTTATGATTGGCAATTTTGCCAGGACATCGTGAAACATCCGACTCTTTCTGAAAGATGCCCAGGGACCTCGATTTTACATCTCCTCTGAAGGACAGTGCCATTTTTAAAGCACAGTGTCCCCATCACTGCAATGGGGCATTGGGGTCAATACAAAGACCCCTGCTGACCTCTCCAACGCTTCTTCCAGCAGCAACCCAAGCTTTTCCTAGATGGTCTCCCATCCAGTTATAGGCCGGGCCTGAACATGAAGGTGGATTACCTATTCTGATTAATAGATGGTATGGCTGCTGATAATAATAATTATCCTTACATTACTCCTCCAATCGGGTTGGTGGATCTATCACTTCATGACAAGATGGTATTGGTAGCCTCTTTTTTCTGCTAACAATATACTTTTTTATTGCCGTCATTTTCTCATTTTCATAAACTACAATATAAACACTTAAGTACAAGAATTAACAGATCCATCATAGGATAGACTTTGGAAACTAGTGATCCTGAATTAAATTAAGCAAATATGAACATAAATATATGAATTGTAAGTAATAACTAGAATGAATATTCCACAACATATTTTTGTAATATTTATTTTGCTCTACCCTATGGAAAAAAGGCACTAAACATCAATTCATTTCTGCTAGATTGTAACCCCAGAATGCTCATAAAGATTTACCAGCAAGCTTTTCGTGGTCTTTCAAATAATGGGTTAGCAAAGAATTACGAGAAAGCAACACATTCTCAAATCATAATTGATGAAATGCTGAGAGAGGACAAAGACTTCTAGTATGCAGTACTGTTAAGTGACCTCAAATGATGACTTATTGGACATACTCACTAGAAAGCTTTAAGATACAGAATACCAGAAATGGAGTTAATAAACTGTGTTTTCTTTTTTACTCATTTGCAGATATACTGTATGAACAGTAAACAGTAAATTACCTCTGAGGATAAATGGTGAAAAAAAGTGAAATAGTCTTTAAAATGTTTACATGAAGATGTATGTGGCCAACTAAACTAGCACTAGATTATAAATAATAGTGTCTACCTTGTCATCCCATGGAAGGGGGCAAAAACATTTCTTGTTTTAATAATGATAAAATGTAATGAAAAAATATTACGTCTTTCTGAGCAGTAAATCGAGTCTAAATGTCACCATAAAATCAAAAATACCTGAAGAATCTTGTTTTACAAGTTACTTTGCTTGAAAAGGCAAGCTATGTGGCCTTGAAGACTTGCTTCTTTAAAAGCGTTAGTTAATCTTTGAAGGAGTTGACTGCTTTACCAGCTTAATTTGTAAACTGTGCAAGATCTCCAGGAAACTAAAATAGATAGGGATTTTTCTTTTTTTTTTCTAAATAAATGATCAGCCCTTGTATAAATATCAACTAAGTCCTATAGGAAAATGCTTTCATTCTTATCTTTCTATTGTCTTCTACTCTCACTCCTACTTAGAGATTAAAACCTTTATTGGAAAAGTGCACAATGCAGTCCCTTTATAACTGGTTTAATTGTCCCATTAAGAGATTACCGATGCATAACTCATACACTAATGACTATTAGATGAAAGGTACCCAATTTACCTGATCTTTTGAACAGAGTCCAGCCAAGACTTTGTCAACACAGCCCGCCAAGAGACATCAAGAATGCATTTGAAGATCTAATTGGTTGCTCTATTTGTCCTAACTCCAACAAATAACAACCACATGTGTAACCATCTATTCACACAAGAACTAAAAATATCAACACTTGCAGGCATCTGGGAATTTTTTTCTGACAGGAGTTGCTATTGATTTCTTTTTTCCCCCCAGATGATTTCCTCAAACATTTTTGACTGTTCCTTTAGGGCCTCAAGTTGTCTTCTTAAATTTCAATCAATGATGTCCTGGGCATTTTTAATCTTGTACCAAAGGGGAAAAAATACAATTTACTTTCATTTTAGAAATAAAATAGCTATAAATTCACAGAATTCACTTTTTCTAACTCAAAAACTACATAATCACAAGATATTTGATACGATTTGTTTTTAAATGATCTGATGTGAGCGATTAATCACAAAGCACTAAGGTACTTAGAGTGGCAAGGTGCTACTGTTTATCCAACGACAGTCACAATGCAATGGTTATCCAGATGCACATTTTTATTGCACTCTGAAATGAACCATTTCTAAAATTTAATAATACATTCTTTTAATTTTAAGCCAGAACACCTAGAGTACATTGGAGCTAATGTACAGAACTGTCCAGACTTCAAGTACATAATTTTTGTTACAATATACTGTATAGACTCGCACTTTGTATACTATACTTGCAGTCATTTAGACCATCAGTTTCCCTGCATGCTGTTCTTTGAGTGCCAGTTTCTAACCATCACCTGTCCTCCCTCCAACCAATTCCTGACCAAAGGATTTTTCATGAAATATGACATTGAACATTTTATATCTGTTCTTTACACTAAATTTTATTACTTCTTCTGCTAAACAAAAAAGACAATTTCTACTGTTTAACATAACGGCTTGGTGCAAAAATCACAGTCCTCAATTTCTGTGCATTTGTTGCCTACCATTTATAATAGTATGTAACACCGTGATGCTGGAACGTCTCAATATTTATCCATCCATCCATCCATTATCCAACCCGCTATATTCTAACCACAGGGTCACAGGAGTCTGCCGGAGCCAATCCCAGCCAACACAGGACGCAAGGCAGGAAACAAACCCCAGGCAGGGCACCAGCTAACCACAGGGCACACACATAGGGACAATTTAGAATCGCCAATGCACCTAACCTGCATGTCTTTGGACTGTGGGAGGAAACCTGAGTACCTTGAGGAAACCCACACAGACACGGGGAGAACATACAAACTCTATGCAGGGAGGACCGGGAAGCGAACCCAGGTCTCCTAACTGCGAGGCAGCAGCGCTACCCACTGTGCCACCGTGCCCTCAATATTTATGCTTGGAATTAATTTGGCTAGCAAGATTACTAGATAACATCTGCTTTCCACTAAACTGGGTTATCTGCACCCTTGATACTTTGATATTTGCCAGAAGCAGTTACCAGATGTGTTCACACCTATTTATTCTGCTGGGCTTTCTAATGATTGATATAGTAATATGAAAGAATTTCGGGGATTGGCATATTCAGCACTTTCATGCTTTAAAAAAGGTCACAGATTCAGTCTTGCCCTTGAGCATTATAAACATTGTAATTTAGCTTAAACACAGATCCAATTAAAGCACTGAAGTGAGAATATTGGCAAATGTAATGCATCTTTACTCAAGACATGGAATCAACAAGACTGTTGGTTCAAAGCCCACATTAGATTCATAATGTTGTGCAATATTATAGTGTACTGTATGTATTGTGTATACAGGATAAAATGTCTAATTAATATATTATATTATTTTAAAATATGTGCCCCTACTTCATGATTAGTTAGTGTCACACACGTGCGAATAGGAGGAAGCTGAGAGGACTGAAAGAAGGTAATTCCATGCCAGACCAGGGGGTGGCAGGGTGTGTTTAACCTTCCACTGTTTTCTGCAGACCAAATGCGGGAAAACCTCCCTGATTTCTCTTCAAAGATCTGACGGCCCGAATGATATCACTTCCGGTCCTGGTGTCCCGAAAAACATAATTTCCGGTTCCGGCGCCATCTTGAAACATCACGCCCAGTACTGGCATCCAAGATGACATCACTTCCGGGACCTGGTCTATAAAGACGCCATTTTGTCTTTAGAAATCAGTTCATACTGAGACCTCAAACTGTGCACATCAGTGTGACTACTAAAAAACCTTTTGCAGCCAGGTATAATATATGGCTGGCTGCCCCAAACCTTTTTGTGTGTCTGAGGCTGATTTTATTCACACTAGTCATTAATTGATTTCTTAATCCATTCTGTTTTGGAACCAATTTACAATTATTCATTAATACATCTACCTGTTCATAAATGTTTTGAGGTTACTCCTGAGTAATTGTACTGTGCAAGGTTGGAACCAACTTTGACGTAGATGCCACTTTCTGAGACACACATCCATACCCATTTACAAGGGGCTAGTCTAGAGTTGTCAGTTCATCTACTGTACATGGCCAATTTCAGGATATTAAAGTAAGCCAGAGTATCCAACAAAAGTCATTCAGACTAGGGAGAAGATGGAAATACTATACAGACAATCACTTGGTTGGAAATTGAACCTGGTTCTCTGGAGTACTGATGTTTTAAGGTTACACAAAGTAGGTTACTGTCTTGTGTTCAAAAGAAGCAGGTTTATGGATTAAAGAATTTGAAAGATCACTTTGGAATTTTTTCAAAACTATAGGGAATAGTATGGAACATTCCAATAATGGGACTGTATTCCTAAATGTACAGAGAATTTATGTCAAAGGAAGACCTATAAGAACAGTTTTGACAAGAGCAGGCTATTTGGATGAATGTAGCTCATCAAACCTTATTCATTTCACTTTTTCTAAGTGTCATCAGGTTGTGATTTCAACTACTACAGTCTACCACACTACTTAATAACTTATGTCACATAATGTAGCAATTGCTTTCTTTGTGTAAAATATTCTGACATTTGTACAAAATATATCCTTAACCAGTTTCCATCTGTGCCTTTGTGTTGTAGCTGAGCAACTTATTTAGAAGTAATAGCTTGAATCCCCATGCTAATTCCTATCATAATTCCAAACTCTTCTATCATATCACCTTTTAGATGTTTACTAAATCATAAAATGTTCCTTCCTCATAGCTCTTTTTAGTCACACCTAACTCTACTACTTGATAAAATGTTAACGTTTCTTTGATCCAACAGAGAAAGGAATACACCAGGCAAATGTCATCCTTATACAATTTCAATCGTGTGCTAGCAGCGAGAGCTTGTATCTTATACACCAAGGTATTGCCTTTGTGTTGAGTTCGAAATGCAGAAAAAAGTCAGAGTTCCAAGACAAACATCACACGGATAAAGTGAAAAATATTCAGACTCCATTAACTATGACTGGGCTGCAAGGCCACAGCACTAATCACTATGCTGCTATGATGCAGTGTACTATGAATAATAGTAAAAATATACAATTTATATATATATATTAAAATAGACGTTTTGCAGCTGTAAGCCTTTCTCTTGCCCAGGATGTAATTTTTTTTGCAAAAAATGCAGTTGAAGACATCGCCCTGAGGCCTGAAACATAAACAGGTTTGTTGTCATCAATCTTTAAGGTTAACATTGACTTCCTAAATTGAGTGTGAAAGAGCAGCTAGTTTAGGTGTGTCTCGATTTGTGGGATTTAGCTATGTAGCAGTGTATATGTCAGTTTTGTTTTTTGCAGAGAGAGGAAGATTGCAGTATGTCTGATTGTCAGTGCCTTATACACATCTCAAAGAGATCTATTCCTTCGCACAAGATTTTTACTGGGTCGGTAAATAAGTAAGTACAGTATGACCAGTACCTCGTATCAATCAGATATTACATACACTCTGTTTGCCACCTTACAACTGCTTGGTGTGCATTATTCACATTGCATCTTGCCTTGTTTCTTACTTTATGTATTCATATAGCGTGAGCTCTGTATATGTGAATTTATTATACCAGTGCATGCACTGAAGTGAATGTTAGTGTGGAAAAATGAATTTGCATTATGCCAACTTGGCTGCTATCAGCACTGAGAACAGCCATCCATAGTAATTACATCAGAACATTGAGGGCCCTTGAGCAAGACCCTTAACCTGTAATTGCTCCAGGGGCGCTTTACAATGGCTGACCCTGTACTCTGACCCTAAGGGGTATGCGAAAACAAGAAATTGTATAAGGCGAAATAAAGGAAATAAAGAATAATAAAGAATAACGAACAATATATTCTGGAAGAAGTGATCATTTTCCAAACTAACATCACCACTACTTCTTAGATTGAAATAAACATTTATTTGAAAACGAATGATTAATCATTTGTAATTCTGTTTCATTTTCTTTCGTTTATTTCAAGTGATACATACAGTGCATTCAGTTGCTTGCTTTGTACACCCATCATTTTTTATATCTATATTATCATACTAGGGGGTTACCCCCTGCTCGCTCCACTCAGAAACTCCCGTGGCCTGCTCTACACGCCAGCCATTTCAAATCTCTGCCGCTCATGTTGTAAAAAGGGGGGCTGAACCCCCTCTGAAATCCCCTCTTAAACGGTGATACAAAGGGAAACAAATACAGTTTTTTTTTTCTCCTCTTTGCTTGATCAGTTGCTGGATTGCTGCTGCTGCCATGCCACATCATCTGCATCTCGTGTGGTGCTTCAAACATTTAAAAGCCTGTACAGCAGCTGTCTTTGTCATCTATTCTTGGTCTTTTGTCGGGCATGGTTAAATGTCTTGGCACAAAGTCTTTTCTCGCGGGCCGCGAATTCTTGATTTTTCAATTTATAATTTAAAAACGGAATAAGAATCTGAAAATCTAACAACATCACATTAAAGTTTGATACATTCTGAAAAGAATGATACCAAACATATATATGTAGATTTTAAAATAAGCCTGATTTAAAGCGTCACAAAAAATGTAACATAAAAAGTCACATAAAATCGTTGCATTTTTAGGCTTAGGATTTTATATATAGAGAGTATATTTACTTTGCTTATATTTACAGTATTTCATTTGCTTCACTTAGGTGGTAGTACATAGCATGACTGTTTTCTTGGTGGTCTTACATAGAAGGTTATACAATTTTCATTCATTCAGACACATAAAAAGTTTTAACTCAGAATGTATTTTATTGGGGTATATTTGTTTACTAACACCAGCATTGGCTTAGATAAATGTACTACCAGTACCAACAAAGTAGAGAGGTCCATATGTCCTGTCCTGGGTAATTCTTTGAAATTAGCTAACACATCAGCAAAAACTTACTCTAGAATCAGCACATGTTATGAGTGGTTGAGGCCTAACTAGTTTATGTGTAAAAGAACAAGAGCAAATATGTGTAACAAATAAGTACTGTACTTTAAGTGAGCTCAATTGGAATATACAGAAAAATGAATTTGCTTTATTGGGACTGTACTGTTCTCCATACGACATATAAAGAAAGAAATTGTGAAGAATAAGTAAATACTAGTCAATTGCACAAATCATAAAACATGACCTTTGTATGAATCCTGATGTTTAAAAAAAGGATTTGGATTAACTGCTCAGTAGTCTTGCTGAAGTCAGATGTATAAACATATATGTCTGGAGACAACCATGAGTAAATATTGTTTAAAACTAGGTGGGATAAATTAGACAGCTCACTGAGTGTCACATTTCTTAACCAATCCAACATCTTACGAAGGCAGTGCTCACAGTAGTGGGCGGTAATTTTGAACTGCAAAGATCAGAGATGTTTTCGTTAACTTTGTCCAACAGACAGAAATCTTCTATTTACATTGAACCATTCACAGTTGAAAAGTCTCCTAAAAAAACCCTATTAGACATATAAATTTGTGTCACGTTTGCAGAAAGCAAATGGCATGTTTTAAAAGTAAACATAACTTGATGCAAGGGAGAGCCTTTTCTGTAGCATCAGATTATACACTGCCATTTGAAGACATCAATGGACAAGTGGTAAACATGAATGATATGTCACTGCGCCGTGTGTGTTTTCTGCTGTTCAGCAATACGACAACAGTGTAGGAGTCGATGTAAGCTTGAAAGAACAGGCAACAATATTCATCAAAATATGATCAGTAAAATATGCATTTGAAGTAAATGGTTTGTCATACTCCAAAAGGACTGATGTTAAGAGAGCTGATAATGAAGACTCACTAAAGATGCAGATTTCAGGACTCAAAACACCTGAATCAACAAATCTGCCTAACGAGATCAGCAAAGCTCAGACAAGGCTTCACAGCATCCACCTTCTGATTGCACGTCCAAATGAATGACTAAAGATATTTCACATTACTGACTAATTGGAAATGCAAACATGCCATGACAAAATAACTGCAGTATTTTAACACATCATATAAACTGCTCAAAAAAATTAAAGGAACACTTTTTAATCAGAGTATAGCATCAAGTCAATGAAACTTCTGGGATGTTGAACTGGTCAGGTAAGTAGCAGAAGGGGTTGTTAATCAGTGGTGTTAATGAAATTAACAACAGGTGCACTAGAGGGGCAACAATGAGACGACCCCCAAAACAGGAATGGTTTAACAGATGGGGGCCCCTGACATTTTTTCCTTCTCATCTTTTCTGAAGGTTGTGAGGGACAGCTGGTGGTTCAGTCTGGCCGGACGTCCCTGAAGGAAATGAATGGAGGAAGGAGGCCTTTTCAGGGCACTGCATCCCCCGGGATGCTAGGTGGCAGCTCCCCTGGATTCCCTCAAAGCATCCTGGGACATGGAGTCCATTTCTTCAGCCCTGTTGGGTGCCGTGGGTGCCGCCAGGAGGAGCTTGCAAAGAACCTGGGGACTTCTACTGTTACGACAACCCGGAAGTACTTTGGGGTCATGGAGGAGATTCCAGGAGACAGGCAGTTACTCTAGGAGAGCTGGACAGGGCCGTAGAAGGTCCTTAACCCATCAGCAGGACCGGTATCTGCTCCTTTGGGCAAGGAGGAACAGGATGAGCACTGGCACAGCCCTACAAAATAACCTCCAGCAGGCCACCGGTGTGATTGGCTCTGACCAAACAATCAAAAACAGACTTCATGAGGGTGGCCTGAGGGCCTGACATCCTCTAGTGGGCCCTGTGCTCACTGTCCGGCACCATGGAGCTCAATTGGCATTTGCCATTGAATATCAGAATTGGCAGGTCCACCACTGGCGCCCTGTGCTTTTCACAGATGAGAGCAGGTTCACTCTGAGCACATGTGACAGACGTGAAAGGGTCTGGAGAAGCTGTGGAGAAGGTTATGCTGCCTGTAACATCGTTCAGCATGACTGGTTTAGTGGTGGGTCAGTGATGGTCTGGGGTGGCATATCCATGGCAGGACGCACAGACCTCTACAGGCTAGACAACGGCACCTTAATTGTCATTACATATCAAGATGAAATCCTTGGACCCATTGTCAAACACTATGCTGGTGCAGTGGGTCCTGGGTTCCTCCTGGTGCATAACAATGGCCGGTCTCATGTGGCGAGAGTATGCAGGCAGTTCCTGGAGGATGAAGGAACTGATACCATTGACTGGCCCCCACACCCGCCTGACCTAAATACAATAGAACAACTCTAGGACATTATGTTTCAGGCCATCCAATGCCACCAGGTTGCACCTCAGACTGTCCAGGAGCTCTGTGATGCCCTGGTCCAGATCTGGGATGAGATCCTCCAGGACACCATCCGTTATCTCATTAGAAGCATGCCTCAACATTGTCTGGCATACATACAAATATATGGGGGCCATACATACTACTGAGTACAATTTTGAGTTGTTGCAATGAAATTTCGGCAAAATTGACTTGCCTGCTGCATCATTTTTTCACTTTGATTTTCAGGGTGTCTTTGAATTTAGCCTTCTTTAGGTTGATAATTTTCATTTCCATCAAACGATGTGGCATCCTTTCGTTCCTAACACATTACCCAGTCCATATCAGTATAGATATCAAGCAGGATTATTTTTCCCATTGAGATCTGATGTGTTTTCAAAGTGTTCCTTTAATTTTTTTGAGCAGTTTATATATTGTAAAGTTTCTAAACTATTTTGGGACTCCTTCCAACAAGATAACACGCCAAACAACATCCTGAAATGCAATCGCCGAGTCTTTGAAAAATAGCGTATCTGTTGCTGGGGCAACCGCGGGCTCCCAGCACTGCAGCAGCTTGCCGTAAATAAGTGCATGTCATCAATGGGTGATGCAAGGAACAGTATTACTTGGCCACAACCCTACCTGATTGCTGTGTCTGTATATAAGAGTGGTAGATCCCGCTACAACAAATAACCATTCTGTTCCTGTTTTAAGCTGAATTAAGCTGGTTTTGCTAAAGTACTGAGACTCAGCCTCATGTTTTGGGGTGAAAGATAGGGACTCACACGTCACAATATCCATTGACCACAATGCTTATCTAAACTCTATTTGCTGTTGTTATGTGATATAGTGATGCTATAGTTAAAATGATAGAAAGATACCGTAGCAGGCAGGAACTTCTCAAACATGGGGAGGTCAGTATCTGCTGTGGTCTACGTGTGTGTTTGTTTGTCTGTCTCCACTGTCCCCATGCTCATTACAATGTGCAAATGAATTATTAAACTTCAGTTACCTTGTGCTACTGAGCTCCTGAATGGATGACGTCAGTTTTTAGCTTTTAATTTCCCCTCATCAACAACTTGTCTTCAGTATCTTTTGCTCACTGTTGAAACTCTGGCGGCAGTTTAAAAAACATGAACTGGAGAAATTGGGGGCATGTGTTTTAAGAAGAAGTCCTGGGGGTGTAGCCTTTTCAGTGCAAGATCTTGCTGCTGTTCACAACACACTTTTTAACGGGTTGTCCCCAGAAATGTATTCTCCTTTGAGAATCATGTCTGGCTGCAAAAGGCTAAATTCTCTGTATGTGTTTTAGTGCAAAACCCTGAATCCCAATTTCAGCCTCAGCTTTTCCAGTTTCACCTAGTCAAACGATCTCCTTTAGCACTGGGAAGCAGAGTAAGTTTTGCTTCTATTACACCTCTTTCCCAAAGCTTCCTGGAAACCTCTGTTAAGACTTATTAGGCTCCATTTTTATCAGTGCTGCATCAGTGATATCGTATCCACCCATTGTTTTTCATGTGTTTTTACAGATCCCAAGAATGAGTCCAAGTATTGCTTTCTCAGTGTTCTTTAACAGCCTCATTGTGTTGGTTTGGATAAGTTTGGTTTTGTGCATTATTCCCTTTTTGTGTGTATGAATAGCTATTTGAGTTGATATCAGTGCTCAATGTTACTTGGACAGATTCTTCTATAATAAAAATCAAGGTAGAAAAATATCAAAATAGCATAAATGAAAAGGATTTTCAGTAGAATCAAACATTGGAAAAAACTTCTAAAGAAACAATAACAAATCCAAATCTATACAAAACAGAAGACCACTCTACAGTCATGTCCGCTGTGTGTCCTATTTGTATCATACCTCAGCTAGGGTTTATCCCTTGGCTAGGGTTTAAATGCTTGTTGTGTGTCTTTTTTTATATATTTTACTTATTTGTATGTGTTACTATTTCTTTTGTTTATGATTTGCAGTATTTTGTTATGTTTTTGTGTCTGTATCTAAGCCTGTGTTGTGTTCCATGTGTTTTGTGTGGAGTTCCCAAAGAAGCAGGGCCACATGCCAATCTCTATTTGGAACTTCCATCTGCCTCATTAATCCGGAGGGTCTCCCACTGTTCCTGGGGGTTCAGGTCAAATGTTCTTGGGAGTATGATGAATGCTTCTTTGTATAGTTCTGTGCTTTTGTGATTCTTTGGAATTTTATCCTTTTTGCGCCATTTCTGAACATTCTTTGAATATTCATATTCGGGCTTGTTTGCTTTTGAATGTTCTTTATTTTACAGGCAAACAAACATTTTGCCTTTTGTTGTCTTACAGAGCTCCACTCTTGTGGAAAAGCAATGTTTGTGAAAAATAAGCTTTTTATTTATAAAGACACCATGACTGCCCTTATAACTAGTTGGGGTTTGATGGTGATATCCCCCTCTAGCGGGCATTTTTAGAAGTGTTTTTGGGTTTATGTGTTTTGGGACTCCTAGTTTATAACAATTTGGGTAATGCCTGGGTGCAGAAAAGATGCAGTGTTGTGAGGGTAGTCTATAGACAGCAAGGAAAATGTGCAAAAGGAGGGGTAATCTAAAGCAGTAAGTGTAAATTTAGACAGTGGGAAATTTCTGCTACTCAGGTAGCATGTTGACTATAGAAGGAGGTGTGGCAAAGTGATGATAGCCAAAGTGAGAGGTTCATGGAAGGAATTTTGGGGGATGTCCTTTATTCTGACTTCTAAAGGAGCCTCTCTGTTATTCAAACCATAGATTTATGAGAACTGGTTGAGGAGTGAAACATGGCAGATGAAAGTGAAACATGAAACAAAGGGACAAGAGGAAGATTAATGCTGAGTTATGATAAAGACTTAGTGTAGTGTTGGTAGACAGTGTGCTAAGGAGAAACAGACTGACTCAGTTTGGGCATGTGAAGCTAAAGGCAGAAGATAACTCAGTGACGAGGTTCATCAAAATCGATATGGAGGAGATTAGGCCAAGAGGGTGGCCTATGAAGACATTGTTGGAGGTACTGATGTATGATATGAGAAGTCTGAGTCTCACTCCAAAGGATGTTGAGGACTGTAATAGTGGAGAAAGCTGATTTGGAGGGGCAAATGGCCAATCTGGGTAAACCAGGAGAATGATTATTAAACCGGGTGGTTATGATGATGATGATGATATTCTCTTAGGGCATGCACAAAATCGAAAGTTATCATAATTGTACAAGTGCTCTTTTTATAGCATTCTTGCTTATAAAATAAAAATAAAAGGCAGTGATAGATATTTTTATTTAGTCCTATATTCTGACTACCCCAGTAATCAAGTGGCATAAGAGCTACAGGAGGCTTCACGAATTTTTTAAACTACTGAAGGGGATTACAATGATTGCCACAGTGTAATAGGTTACGCAAGTAAGAGTGGCAGAAATGTGGGTTGATGGTTTTGAAACAATCTGCCTGCAAATATAACAGATGCCCCTTCAGTCTCAGCTTTTAAATCCATGCTGAAGATTTACTACTTTAGTCTAGCATACCTTGACTAGAGCTGCTGAATAGCTGTGCATATTGCATTTCTGTTTGTTACTCGTTTGCACAGAAGTATAAGTGATAAGAAATTTTGAAACCATTACTAACTCTCCTCTGTGCTGTTTCTCTTTTGGGTATTTGGATGTGGCATTTGGTGCCCCTGCTCTACTCCCAAGATGCTCTCCTGCATGTGGAAAAATATATCATATCAAATAGAGGTATGTTGGAATCATCAGATGGAAAGATTCTCTCATCAGCACAGACTTCACTGTAGAAAACCCAGGAGCGGTTATATGGCCAGTTCGCCAAGGTCTCTAGGACTGTGACTTAATCTCTTTCATTGTCATCTGGCAATAATCCATCAATTAATTAATGGTCAGATATTGTTGGTTTCCTTTTTTGTTTAATCAGATTCTACCTTGTTCTCTGTGTGTTTTAAATTTTGATGTGTACCAGTTCTGTATTTAGTAATTTGTATAATCTATACTTCTACTTTGACTAAGAATTGGTCACAGTGCTCTGTGTCTTCACACAGTGAAGAGTGCTATACAAAAAATAAATTTAGTTGTCTTGTGTATCAGAGATGAAGTATCAGTGGTGAGAGTTGCAATAGCTAGCCAAGAACATGAGAGATTTATAGAATTATACTTTTTAGAAATATTGCAGTGAACTCTTTAAACAAATTCATCTGTACATCCGGAAAAAAAATTTGAGTAACAACATAAAGCAAAACGATGGACCGCCAGTAATTATTTGTATTAATAACAAAGGGAGAAAGGGAATCAGTATAATCATTTTCAAGGAGTGTAGGATGGGAGCTAAATGGGTACTGCAATCATAACCACCAATTAACTCTTAACTCTACAGAGTTGCATATCTTCACCCAGCCAGAGGCACTTAGCAAGTCACTGTGGTTAACTTCATGGAGCCATGGTTGTGAGTGGGAATCCATTTCTTGAAACTGCAATGATGAAATTACTGGAAAAAATAGATCTCCCCATTTTGAAAGTCTACTTGGGCAGCACTTGGAAGAACCAACATCTGATAGTCCGTATGTCGTGTGATGGGTTATATGCTAGCACATAATATATAAACAAAAAAAGGTTTAGAGCTACTGCTGCCTCAAAGCTGTGATTCCAGTGTACATTTGTCATTGTGTGTAGCATTCATATTCTCTCTGTGTTGAAATGGATGTTTAACAAATTCACCAGGGCCATCCCAGTAGGATGGTGACCCTGTTAGACAGAGTATCGATCTGTGCTCTGTGTTGGACTCATCCAGCAGAGATTCCTGTCTTACTAACCTGACAGCATATGGACAGGCCCTGCAGTTGAAAAGGCAAACATAGAAAAACTGAGACACGGATAGATATTTATGTGCAGTAAACTAACCATTTACTGCTGCATTGTAGTTAAAATGCTATCAATAATGTTTTAAGGTCTCCAGTGCATCATTCAAAAGCACAGATATATACAAAATACTTTTTTAGCAAATGAAATTGCTTGCAATTGCTTTCATGTTCAAATTTAACTAATTAAATATTTATATCTTAACTTGTAGCACTTAGGCTTTTTTTTATCATGCATTACATTTTGTTAAAAGCAAGGAAACAAAACCCATAATTTGCAAGCAAATATAAAAGATTTTAGATCTGAGTGACTATCTTGTATGTTTGTAGTAGGAACTCTTTGTAACCATTTTAATTATTGCTTAAGTGCCAGGGAAAAAAATGTATTCAACACTGGCTAATGGACTCCTGATAATTACTTAAAATAATAATAGTACCAGTAAATTGCTGAATTTTAGCTTCTGCCTATTTTTTAATATACCCGGTTATAAACTGTCTTTACCGCCAAATGACTCATTATAATATGTACTATAAACACTTCAGAGCCTATGCAAAACAGTTTTTCATTAAATAGAAGTCCAAAGAAAGCAAATTATTTTGAGATGTTCAAAAGGAAGGACTATTTTCAATCACCAAATTAATTCATTCTTAGCTTTATACAATTTATTTAACCCTTCGTCATTGGTTTTCCTTTACTTTTTTTTTTTTATTGCAATGCCACCAACAGTTAAATCGCTGTCTTCAAAGCATTAGCTTGGCCACTGGGGCGTCCCATTGTATTTACTTTGATTACACGGTACTATTTTGTCTAAAATGTGTGGAAGTGACCCCAGAGGAAGACAGGAATAGTTCAATCAATCTTTCTTTATTCAGGCACTGCTGAGTACATAGGATTCATGCGTTGCAAAGCAGAGGAGCAAAGTTCCCCTTTTTTGAACAGCTTTTAATATCTTTCCCCCCTCCCCTTTCCCCTTACATATCAAAAAGCATAATATCGTTTATCTAAGCATTTCACCTTACATTGCGCAAATCGGCCAACCTTTTCTGTTTTCTGTACGTGTCAGAGGGGCCCTAAAGAAGGAAAGGTCATCTTTCTTGTGTCTAAAAGACGAGTTCCTAAATAAGGAAGTTGTCCTAGGTCAGCTTACTGCACCCTTTCTTATGACAGACGCCTGTATGAATAACCTGCCATTATAGCAAAACAGCTTTGTCAGCTTTTAGCCCTTAGCAGCTTGCAAGCAGTTACATTTTCTTTGACAAATTTTTTTTCTGCAAAACAAACTGTGTAATTAAGCAAACAGTGACACACAAATGTGTAATGTCTTTTGATGGACATGGTTTGAGTGCAAGCACTTCACCATCCCATGCGACTGGATAACTCTTCTCAACATTTTGTTGTGCTTTGTATGTATAAAAGAAGTTCTGAAAAAAGTGCATGGAAAGCTGTCTCACTGAGGCCAGTTATCTTGTGGTCTCCTCTTCTAAACCACCCAAAGGTAAAAATGACCATGAAGAAGGTGGTCTATCAACAAGTTGCAAAGCCAGCTCAACAGGGGAGATTACTGTCATCAACAGGGAGAAGAGATGGAAGATGCACACCCAGTGTGTATAAAATACAGTGGCGTGCTAGAGCTGAAAGCAGTTGTTGCTGTGGTTCCTGGCGTTGGAATTACAGAAGCATCTTTGAATCACAGCCCTGATAAGAGGTGGTGGGACCAGCAAGCTGAGAAGAGCTTAAGAGTTAGCAGCAGAAGCTGACATGCTGAGGGAGCAGTCATAACTAGTGATTAGTAAAACAATTTGTACAGAAATGAATTTGCTGTGAAACTGTAGAACAAATGTGTGCTATTGACACTAGAAGAAAGGTATTTAATCTTGTTTGGAAGCAATTCCATCTATTATTTTTACATGCACTTGCCTATCATTTAGTAATTAAATAACCATCCATTCATCCATTTTCCTAACCCACTTATCCAGGGCAGGGTTGAGAGGAAGCTGGATCCTATCTCGACAATCATCATGCGCAAGTTAGGAACAACACCTGGACAAAGCACCACTACATCACAGGGTGAACACACACACACACATGGGCTAATACAACAATATTTGTTCATCTTAACTTCATGTCATTGAAAGCAACCAGAGGAAACCAATACAGAAAAGGGGAGAACATGCAAACTGCATATAGGGAGCACCTGCGATGTGAACCCCACTCACCTTAGTGTGAGGCAGTAACAGTACCACTGCACCATCCTGCTACCCCTAAATGAAGATCTCTAGCAAAAAACAAAATCACTGGACTCACTTCTTGGCATGTATATATATTTTGTTGAGACTTCTGATGTGTTCTGGTAGTACAATTCCCACTTTGCCAATTAAGATGACTGTCTTGTTGATTGTAATCTTAAAGAGGCACTGGAGACAGAAAAGAAACATGACGCTCCATGGCACATGGAGAGTACATATTGTCAACCTCTTTCACAGAAAAAGGATGGTTACTAGGTAATGGTGGTGTTTTAACTTCCATGTAGTGAGATTTTCCTGTGTAGAAGACGTAGCCATGCATTTTATTGTGTCTTTGATGGAATAATATGCACCATGTCACATTTTAAAAAAAATGCACTGTGCTCCTCCATGGAGATGTGAATGAGAAGTGTAAATAGAATTGATTTTACTTAGGTGGTAAGGGTTACATGCATTACGCAAATGCAGAAAAGAAGACAGGCAAACACTGGAGTGTGATTAAGACTTTAAGTAGTAGTATTTGTTGTTTTTCACCACAAAAAATAACTTTTTCAGTTAGTTTCTCACATTTCATTTGTGAAATAACCTATGAAACATATTTTAATGTGAAGTTTTGTGAAAATATATGCAAATTGAAACTCGTCAGTTTCAATTATCTCTAGTCGCAACATTTTGGACTGCTGGTAGGTAACTTTTCAGGGCCAATAACACCAAAGTGAATTCAGTTACTGAATGGCATTTTCTGAGGCCACAAGACTAGAGCATAACCCTGGAGGAACTGATAGGGAAATGTCATGCTGTGGAGCCATAACACCATTGCTAAAAGGTGAGACCAAAGGGAGAGTGTACATCGTTGTTCTGTCAAGCAGTAAATAAATGACCAGACTGGCCTTTAAACTTCTGTACATGTACTGTATGTTTGTGGTTATATCTTCCTCTGTGTTTCTGAAGGATCGCTACAGTCATTTCATATTAAATAGTAAACATATAAAATATAAAATAATGTCCCTGTAATGCTCATGTGGAAGAATGTGTTCCTGAAGGATCGCTACAGTCATTTCATATTAAATAGTAAACATATAAAGTATAAAATAATTTCCCTGTAATGCTCATGTAGAAGAATTCTTTTAGGGTTACAAAGCATTCATCTTAAAGAAATAGCATAAATGGTTAATAAATGTCAGAAATCCTTACAGGCACATTAGGAAACCAAAGGTCAAGTGAACAACAAAATGTGCTGAAAGATGCCCTGTAAACAACCTGAATGGACAGTTGTTACTGTATATGCACAGAAATTTTAAAAGTGCTGGCTCAACTGAAAGGTATAAGAAGAACCAGAATATAATATAACAGACTTTTATTTTATGTAAGTCATTTGGGTGTAAAATGTATGCATTGATTGACACTGTATGTAAATTCAATAGTTTATAAAATGAGCCTCTGTTGTTTGAGCGCTTTGAGTACTGAGAAAAGCGCTATATAAATGCAAAGAATTATTATTATTATTATTATTATTATTATTATTATTTGTTTCTCTGACCATTCTGACCATGCTGTAACAGACTGCTTTTGAAGAATGCTCCCTTTATGGCATTTTGCCAAGAAGTAATTAAAAGATACCATGAACAGCTTTTCTCCTGCCCAATTACTGATTTGTCTGGTTAGAGGATAAGTTGCTTTCTTTAATTAAGATGCGATTTCTACCACACTCAAGATGCATTAATTGAGCAAATCTTTCTGCAGTGAAAGTCTGCAGCAAAGATTTGTTAAAAAAAAGTCTTCCCACAGTGCTTTAAAGAAACTTTTAAGAAGTAAAGAAATACTTTAATTCTGTTCTTGTGTTAAGAAATAATAATAATAAAAAGAAAAGTATCCAAATTTCATGAAAGCTCACATTTCCTGAATTGCTTGACCTAAAACTAACCAAACCAAAGAGAGTTATTTCACAATGAAAAATACATTCAGTATTTTAAAAGGAAATGTATGATACTGTAATGTAGCTGGCCTTCTCTACTTTAATATTTTATCTGATATTGGAAGAATACAATTTTTATTCACAGTTTGAGTGGTATTTGCTTAAATTTCTGTGTCTGTGTTATACACCATTTAGTTTGGGATTTGTAAAAGCTGTGCTAATGTTTGTGATGGGCCACCTGATGGAATGAAAATGAAATGCATTTTATTGCTACATGCATTACAAAATACATTCCAATAGATGGTGAACTGCAAATGTTAACATTGAATATATCCTACAGAGAGTAACTGCCTGACAGAAATCAGAAATCAGAGAAAGAGAAAGAACGGAAGCACGTAGTGATTCACACACATAGAGCACATTGAAGATCAAATACAAAACAAAGCATTTAATATGCTACTTTAGTTACGATGGGATTTGAGAAACTAGTAAATTAAATGATTTTAAGATGAAGTTTATGATGTTTTACTTTAATGACAAAATAAACTACATGATTAAAGTGGAAATTTCGAGATTAAAGTTGACATTTCGTGCTTTTTTCCCACTGTGTGCCTATTTTTTTTTTTTTTGTCTGTACCCTAATAAGCTCAGACGGTAGGTTACAACTCGCCTTTTCTCTGCAACTTTGATATGTGACTTCTTTTTAATTTTGGCACTCTGCGACTTTGTGAACTACAGCTTTTAAGTTTCTCTGACACGCTACTGTATGTCACTCGATCAACTTCCTTTTGTTGATTATACCACTGTTTAAATCAACAAATAGTATGTTTTTCCTTTGCCTCCACTTGGTATTTGCTGAAATTTTTATATTTTCCCCCGTGCTTTTCCCATTGTCTTTTCACAGAAGGCTGAGCTTAAGGGCTATTTATATTGATTTGCATATTCAAAGAGGCGTAATTCTGGGAGGAATTGGGGCGGAACAGCACGCGCGTGCACGAACGTTACTTTTTACACTGACCGGGATTTATGGAGCGGAAGAACATGGAAGTTTGCGTATGTACAGATTCCTGCATCTGGATTTTTCTGTGCGTAAGCACATTTCGGCTTTCGTGCTTACGTCATGTTATAGTGCGAATTCTACGCACCGCGTTATGCATGAGGCCCCTGGAGAATTGGACCATGCCAGGATTTGAGTACGGTGTCCTTGATCTGTGAGGTAGAAGTGGTAATCGCTGTTTCACTTTATTGTAGAATACCATTCACAACAGAAACACATGGTGACACAGTGATAAGGATTGTTTCTTCATATGTCTAGGAACCTTGGTTTAAATATTAGACATGACACTGACTGTAAAGTGTTTGCTTGCTAATTAAAGGATTTTGCATTCAAGAAATGAATACCATGAGATGGAGCCAGAATCCAATGCGTATAAATGACTATGATGTTTATTAATAGGCATTAGCCCTAGAGTGTGATATGTACAGGGAAACATGTTTATCATTTCAGAGGTTTATAGAACTAGGCATCAGATTATCCTCCTACACCCCTGTTGGTGTTCAGTTAGAGTTCCAGTTGAAGCATCTTCTTCATGGAGTTCCCATGCTTGCCACATATTTGCTTGGATTTCTTCTAGGGCTTCCATCTCTCCAGTGTTTGAAATAAATTCTGTTAGGAATCAGGTGAATGTGTCCAATGGCAAGTAGGAAAGCATGGTATTATAATAATATATATTAGAAAGCCTTTATAACAAAGTGTTGGAAAGGATCAACCATGCAGTCACCAAGTGCCCCCCAGTCCAACCTGCGCTGTATATAATTATATGGTTGATTATCAGGAAATCAGTACTTCGTGGAGCCCACTCAACCACTCACAAATAAAGGGCATAAGTTAACCTGACATGCACAACTTTGGGTGAAGGAAGAACATTAGAATATCTGAAAAATACCATACCATTTTCAAAACCCACTTATACTAAGCAGATTTGCAGGAGGCCTGGTGTCTATTCCAGCAAGCATAAAATACAAGGTAAGAGCAAACCCTGAAAAGGGTGCCAAGTCCATCACAGGGGTAGCTGAGAAATATTCATGCAAACTATACACTGACAGTGATTGGATCAGTATTTGAACTGCCGACTCTAGGTGCCTTGATATAATATAATACTTTATAATAAGTTGTGTCACACGTGTGCATGGGAGATGGTTTACAGGCTCAAATGGTGTCGTTTTTTGAGCTGAACCAGAGGTTGGTGCTGTCATCTAATCCTTTCTCCTTTTGTCCCTCTGCAGTTTAGTTGAAGACTGTGCCTCTCAGTGACATCACTACCGGTCCACCCACTTCCTGCCCCATGTGATGACATCAATTTTAGTACCCAGAATCCATCTACCTGCCACATCAGTTCCCGTTCCAGCATCCCTGACTCCACCTTTTCCTGTCTTCCACCATATTTATAACTCTGTTTCATCATGTTAATCAATTCTTTCTTGAACTCATGTTTGTGAAGACTTTTTGTCATTTTGACTGCTATTATTTTCCAAGTATACAGGATGGCCATCCCCAAACCTTTTTCTGTCTGCTGCTTATTTTATTGCAAGGTTTAGGATGTTTAGAAATCAAAAAAGTTAGTATTTGAGAAAATAACGTTATGTGACTACAGGGAAGTGTCACCTACTGTAGATGCAGAAAATAACACAGCAACATCATCAACATTTATTTTTATACCATATTTTCATAAATAAGATGTAGCTGAAAGTGCTTTACAAGATGTCAAAGAAATATGATATTGTATATGGCAGACCACAGGCTGTTCTGGTCTTGTTGTTATTTTCAATCTGTATGCACCCAGTAGGCCAGATTATTTTGAAACACAAGGTCAGCTACCACAGCTATGTAGACAACATGTGGCTTTACTTATGTATAGCACCCAATGACCCTGACACTCTGGGCTCTCTGGCCCAATGTTTGGCTTGCATTTCTGAATGGATAAGGGGTAAGTAATTTCCTCAAGCTAAATTAAGGAAAAAAAATGAAATTTTAGTTATTAGTGAAAATGGAAATAATGAAGGCATTAGAAATACACTTATGGTGGCGCAGTGGTAGTGGTGCTGCCTCACAGTTAGGAGACTCAGGTTCGCTTCCTGGGTCCTCCCTGCGTGGAGTTTGCATGTTCTCCCCATGTCTGCTTGGGTTTCCTCCGGATTCCTCCCACAGTCCAAAGACATGCAGGTTAGGTGCATTGGCGATTCTAAATTGTGCTTGGTGTGTGTGTGCACCCTCTGGTGCCCTGCCCAGGTTTTGTTTCCTGTGTTGGCTGGGATTGGCTCCAGCAGACCCCTGTGACCCTGTAGTTAGGATATAGCGGGTTGGATAAAAGATGGATGGATAGAAATACACTTGATCCCTTAGCATTAAAAAACAAGGCATAAGTAAAAAATAGGTGTAATCATGGACTCTGACTTAAACTTTAAATCACATATTAACTATATTACTAAGACTGCATTTTTTCATTTAAGGAACATTGTAAAATTTAGTCCACTTATAAAATTGCAAGGGTTGGCACGGTGGTGCAGTGGGTAGTACTGCTGCCTCACAGTTAGGAGACCTGGGTTTGCTTCCCGGGTCCTCCCTACGTGGAGTTTGCATTTTCTACCCGTGTCTGCGTTGGTTTCCTCCCACAGTCCAAAGACATACTGGTTAGGTTTCAAAAATGTCCCTAGTGTGTGTGGGCACCCTGCCTGGGGTTTGTTTCCTGTGTTGGCTGGGATTGGCTCCAGCAGACCCCCGTGACCCTGTAGTTAGGATATAGCGGGATGGATGAATAACATTGCAAAATGCTGAAAAATTAATTCACATTTTTGTTTTTAGTCAGCTGGATTACTGTAATGCTCTCCTAACTGGTCTACCTAAAAAAAAAAAACACAAATTGGCTTAAATTAATTCAGAAAGCAGCAGCAAAAATCTTAGCCAATAAAAGAAAATCTGAGCAAATCTCACGGGTTTTAGCATCATTACATTGGTTACCCGTGCCCTTTAGAGTTGATTTTAAAATACTACTAATCTTATATATAAACGTCTATTAATGGAAGTGTGCGTATTTGTCTCTCCGGCCCGGAAGTGAGAGGTGGAGTTGGGGGTATGGACTCCACCTCTGAGGAAACAGAAATAGAAACTCACTTAGCTGCTAATAACACAAGCAAGGCCAGCACATCAGCAAAATGAACCCCCAAAGGAAGAGTCACTTGCTTAGTCGCTAATACAGAAGTGAGGCAAGCACATCAGAAAACAGTATCCCTGTTACTTTTCCTCCCGCTGCTAATGCACAAGCAAGGCCAGCACGTCGGCAAAGTGAAACCTCAGAAGAAAGACAAAGTCGCTTAGCCACTAATACACAAGTTAGGCAAGCATGTCAGCAAAACGAATCCTCCTAGGAGAGAGATGCCCAGAGTAGTTCCTTTCAATTATCTGACATCTCTACATTTCAATTTTTTTCTGACGATTTCAATAGTTTTTAGGACCCCAGTCTTTTTACAGGATGGGCTTACACAGCTAGTGGTATATAAAGTGTTAAATAATTTGGCTCCTTCCTATATTTTGAAGTGCCTGTTCCCTTAAATTGCAAGTCATAACCTTAGATCTTCTAAAGGTTATCTGCTTATTCTTCTAAGTTAGAGCTAAGAATAAAAAGTGGTGAGACAGTCTTTCATAGCTACATTTTAGTTTGACCCTTAATAAACTAGACATGCATAGATTTATCATACTCTTCAATGGATCTTCAATCATTATTAATCTTTACTTTTCTCTGTTTTCTTGTTTGGCTCTTCTGTGGTGGTATTTTGTGGTATTCCATTCCTGCCCAGCTGCCCCTGTGCTGTCTGAATTAAAGTGAATACCCCAAGCTCCCACTAGACCCACTGTGTTGAATTCTCTAAGACACAACCTAAAAAGTACAGTACAATAAAAACTGTTCAACATGTATGATGGTACCTAAGCAGTCTTTTGGCCTGGAAACCTTATAGATTTTGTGTTTTTTATCCATCTTAACTGGAGTTTTTTATTTTTTATGTCCACCCTGGCCCCCCTGACCTTATCAGTTCCATATCTACATATTATACTTCTCTTAATTATACGCACTATCTATCTTAAGTAGGTGTTCATTATTTATTTTTGTATACCAATTTGTTCATTTTTATCTGAAACAAATTATTAATGATTTCTGTACCTAACCTGTATTGTTAAACTTTTAGGAAATCAATCTGATGAAACAACTGCTTCAAAATGTGCATTTTATTTTTATTGGGATAAATTATTGTTTTATTTTTGCAAAATACTAACAAAGTAGAACAAAGCAAATACCAGTGTCCTTTTGTACTCATGCCTCACCATATTAAAAGGCCACGCCACACTTGCTCCTGGGCCCTGTTTCCTCATTTCTGCCAATACTTGCTTCCTGCAGCAGATACAGCATTCCCTTTTTTTTTTTCTTTCTCATGCCGCCACAAGGCACTTCATCAATCATCAGAGCAGACTTTAAAACTCTGGGCTTGATAAGGCTGCTTTGGTTAGTAATTCTTCAAAAGTTGATTAAGAAAATGTAGTCATAATCTTATCCCATCTGTGAAGTAGCAGTTCAAAAGAAGCCAAAAAGTCACTTTTTTTTCCCTCTTTAACCTACAGGTATGGAAATCACCACGCCTGAGGTTTGTTATTCAACAAGAAATATTTTTTTTTCAGTACAGAGCCAGTCTCGGCCCTAATGCTGTGTGCTGAGAATAAAGCCAGATGTCAGACAGTAACTCGTTTGTGCAGATCATTAATTATCTACCATCCTAATTTCTAGTTTAACTTTCCATTACTGCTCCTGGTACATCCTAATGGAAGCTGTTCAATTTTACAAGCCATTGCTGTAGGCTAGTCTTCAAGTTGTATTTTTCACTTCTTCCATGAAAAAAAACTCCTCCCATAAAGAGCACCATTAAAAGGCATGCAGTGACACTAGTGATTTGCGTCTTTGATTTATCGAGACATTACTAAAACCACTTGAAAGCCACTATGTTTAAAAGTTCTTTCATTTTAGCCTTTGTCTTTTTAAGCTGGTACGTTTTCTTCTTTCCTTATTCATCAAAACCTAATGATAGCTGATTTGTACTTTTCCAAACAATAGTTTGCACCAGCATAAACTGTTTTATTTTAGAGGCTGGCCTCAGGAGTACGCAGGGAGGGGAAGATTCCAGCAAATCTTGTGTAAGTGGAGAGATACAATTGTGCTTGCAATAAAGGAAAGTTTGACCTTAGGATGGAGGTGAACCCATAATAATTCATCCATTTTATGAAACAATATTTTACAGTACAGAATAACTTGGACCAGAGCATGAAATAGAGCATGCAAAATCAACTTAGACAATGATCAGGAATTTACCCTTAGGCCATGCAGCTGTAGGGAAAAACTGCTAATAGCTGTGCCACCAAGCTTCCCCTCAAAAATTAAAAGAGGAAATTAGGAAAATGAATAATATGGCTTTATTAAATATGTTCACTTTAAACATAAAAAAAAAGAAAAATATATTGTGATGTCGCGGTGGCGCAGTGGGTATCGCTGCTGCCTTGCAGTTAGGAGACCTGGGGTTCGCTTCCCGGGTCCTCCCTGCGTGGAGTTTACATGTTCTCCCTGTTTCTGTATGGGTTTCCTCCCAAACACATGCAGGTTAGGTGGATTGGTAATTCTAAACTGGCCCTAGTTTGTGTGTGTCCTGCAGTGGGTTGGCACCCTGCCCTGGGATTGGCTCCTGTGACCCTATGTTTGGATTCAGTGGGATGGATATTGTGATATTCTCAATCTTTTTGGTGTCATAACCCACTTTTTCCATCCACCAAGGGGGTGGTCACCTCAGACTTGCCCCTTGTTGAATCAAGCACAATTCTCAGTTTGGGGGTATCGAGTGTTATAATTGGAGTGGTGACCCACCGCAATATGATACAGGACACACAACCGAAAAGTGAATCATGATGCACTGGTTGAGAAACACTGTTCTATACCACACTGCTTGAACAAAGAATTATTCTGCTAATCTAGGAAAAATTCTCATCCTCCTTCTATAACTCCATGGGAAACTGATGATCCATATTTATTTTTGTTGTTTATTTCACCTCATACAATTCCTTGTATTAGGAATTTGTTAGTTTCCGCATACCCCTTGGTCTCAAAGCGCGGGGTCAGCCATTCCACAGTGCCCCTGGAACAATTGAAGGTTAAGGGCCTTGCTCAAGGGCCCATCGGAGTAGGATCTCTTTTGGCAGTGATGGGGATTCAAACTGGCAACCTTTAGGATACCAGTGCAGATCCTTAGCCTCAGAGCCACCACTCCGCCCTAAATATTGTCTTAAATTGGAAAAATTCAAATTCTTTTGGATCTGTTCAGAATTTCTCAAGAATTTACTAATGTACTTCTAAAGTGAGGTTGCCAGCCTTTGCTGAACCTTTTTATTTCAACTGCTTGTTTATTCTGTATGAAGAGCCATGGAGATGGGCCTTTCTTACTGCATTGCTCTCTCGAGTTGTCAGAGGGCTGAGTATTGAGTCTGATGGATTTTCTCCAGAAGATACTGTATCTGTTTTTTTGTATATGATAATGATAAAATTGTAGTTTGTTCTTTAAATTAGAAACATCAAAAAAAAAAAAAAACAAAGAAAGAAAGAAATGTATGCTAGAGGAAGGAAGGTAATCTTAAAATTGAAAACACACACTGTTTGATAGAAGATGCTGAATTTCCATGAGATTATTGGGACCAGAATATGAAAATGTGACCCATAATGACAGTCAGTTACAGGCAGTCAGTTGTTACAGAGACAGAAAAACATCATGTTACCAAGAACAAAATGCTAAACTTGAAACAAAAGTTAAATAACGAGTCAAGAAATCTAGAGCTAGGGCCTACTTGAATATGAAGCTAAATGCCACTAGCAGTTTGTGAAGAACTGACAGTGTATCCACCAAGGGATAGCAAATGCAGTGAATGTTATTTAGAGTGTCAATTCCTGTGATGTTAGAAATGTGGCCATTTTTTACGTACCACTTTTTTCGGAAAGAAGTCAAAAATAGAGCTCAAATCAATGAACCAGAACCAACAAAAACAAAACAAAATGAAATACACATATAAAACCACATTAATTATCATAATAGGAACGACTTTTTACTTAAAAGGACCAGAAGGCAACAAGGAGCAAGCTATATTAATGTACAATAATAGCATAAAACATACAAAAGACAAAGGTAAAAAAGTATATATATAAAGAAATTAAACAGTTAATTATATAGAACTTGCCTAATTACCTGTCAAAGACACTTAATAGAATACATTTAAATATAGTTGAATATCTCTTGCCTTACTTGCCCTTCATCACCTTTTCTCGGTATGCTTTTGTGTCTGAACTGCTCTTGACCGGCACTCCCTCTGTCAACTGTGTTCCCATAAAGCCTGCTTTTCAGTCTCTGCAATTTTGAGGTGCCTTGCTTGCCTCCTCTCCACTTGTGTTTGTCCCATCTTTGAAGGCGACTCTCAGCGTACCTCCTGCGCCTTTACTTCTCCTTGTGTGTCTCGCACTTGACTTTCCTCTTTCAATTGAATCACCAAAGCTAAACTGATCAATCACACCAACGCCAAACTTACCAATCATATTGCATTAAAGGACTGTACACACACACAGTAATTAATGTTTTATTATAGAGTAGATACTTTGTATTTTACAAATAATATTTGGCATAGACAAATTAGCACTTAAATCTAAGTTTATAAGTGTCATTTAATTGAAACAAATTCTGCAGTGTAACTACCTATGATAGATATAGATACTTTCTAGATACAGATATAGATATAAGAAAATGTGTATGTTCTAAAGAAACAATTTATAATGAACTAGCTATTCTACTCGTCTAAGACAGGTTTAATACTAAGTAATCAACATAGATCTCAGAGTTAATGTTTGCAGTGCACCATGCAATGAACATGTCTCTGTTATATGCCATTTGATATGGGATTTGTAAAAGCAGTGTTAATGTCTGAAGTGCCCCACCTATTGGAATGACAAACACAATGCATTTTATTACAAAAATGTTTTGTAATGCACCATCTGTTGGAATGAAATAGACATAGCAACTGGGTGGGCACAAACACACTTTTATTAAAGTGGATCAGTACATGCAAGTAAGAATTTCAATGAATTGTGTATCATTTATTGTACAATTATCCTATAAACCTATAAAGAGGAAAATAAAATCAAAACCAGTGAGAAAATGCAGTTTCATTCACTAAGTTAAGACTGTGTGACTTTGTGTAGTGATCATAGCATTTTATACTATTAAGCTCATTGTTACAATTTGCTTTTATCCGTTGGTTTGGAAACCTCAGCAATAAGAATGTCAATCGTCTTATCAACTTTATAAAGATTTGCAGTAAAATTATTGGCTCACAGCAGACCTCTATCACTAAAATGTATTGCAAACAGGATAGAAAGAAAGTCTGTCAGACACACGCCATCCTCTTTGCTCTAAATTCCAACAGGCTGCAGATTTAGGTTTGTGAAGGTAAAGAGCAACAGACTTTTATTCCCAGAGCTATAAGCATTTTAAATGATGTTACTTGTAGGGATGCTGCTAAATGTTAAATTCTGCATTATTATTTTGTGTGCTGTTGAAAGTAATTATTATTTTTGCATTGATCTTGAGTGGGTGTTTATGCAATAACATTGGTTGTCAAATCTTTTGTCTTTGTTTATCTATTGGATCACTGTAACAGTGTCTTCTGTTTTTGTACTTCCTGCAGCAAACAAATTTCCCTCTGGGATAATAAAGTCCTAAACCCTAAACCCTATTGGGATTACCAGAATTAGCTGGTAAAATAAACATAGTGTTACAGGCAGTGTGGTGTAGTGGTTAAGGCTTTGGACCTTAAACGCTGAGAGTGTGGGTTCAAATCCAGCTACTGACCTGCCTGTGCTCCATTTGGAAAAACCAGCAGAACTGTAATATGTTATAAATCACTTTGGATTAAGGTGTCAGCCAAATAAATAAATGCAAATGAAGTAGTAGTATTTCATATCATGTATGTTATGGCACTGCAAGGTGCCCAGAGAGAGAGAGCAAGACCAGGAAGTATAGAAAGGTAAACTCACAATGGATGACCAAGGCAACTAAAACCAAAGGGAAAGTACAAACAAGGATCTAAAATCTTTTTTTTTTTTTTTTTTTGAAAAATAAACACTCAGAGATCTGTTTTGATATCCAAAAAGGCAAACAGTGCTAGAAACAAAATGCCAATCTTTTATACAGTAACGGAGATGACAACTGTTGGTCGCAACAAAGCCACAAAATAGCAGCACATATCACAAGACAAATAAGGCATTTCAGTAAAAAAAAAAAAATAGACTTGCTATAAATTCCAATTTTTAAATACATCTTCCCAGGGAAAAAATACTAACTGTCATTTAATTCTCCACATTAAAAACATACAAAGTAAAAAAATGTATATCTTCCAAAAATAATTTTATTTCATACTGGATTCATAACAATAGCGGCAGAATAGAGGCTTTTCAATCATTTAGCAGAAAAATGTGTAACTTGTTGCAGTGATCTGGTTGGTGTCAGGAGCGCATTAGTGTTCTGATATTTTCATTTTGTTTTGATGTGTTATTCATTTCTATTTCTTGTTTTGTTTTCTTATGGTTCTTTTTTCAGTGTTGCTTGTGACACTGACACAACTACATCATAAAAGATAGCAGCTTGCACAAGAAAATGTCAGAACTCTGGTTTATTCAATTCTAAGACCTTCACGACAGACTGAGTGTTCAAACAATGCAAAATAAAATCATTTGTTTGAAGAATTACTGGCTTTGTCTCTTCCTTCCTTTTGTAGTTTTAATTCTGGTATTATCCAATGTGACAGATTAGGGTTTCCTCGCACCCTTGTACCCTCAGACCACACGTCAGACTCCTGGTAAAAGTCCAATGATATTTATTATAATAATAAAGTGCACAAAGCATGCTCTTCTCCACAATTCTCAATAAACAAATACACAATAACCAATCCTCCAAACTCCCAGACGCTTAGCCACCCTGCCTCCCAACTCAGCTCGTCCGTCTGGGATTTCCCACAGTCCTTTATAGTCCTTGACCCTGAAGCGTTTCACCCTCTCTGTCCATGTGACCTGGAACACTTCCGGGTCAGATAAAAATCCTTCTTTTCTTCACCCAGGAAGCATATCGTTCCCATTGTCCACGTGACTATGACGTACTTCCTGGGCGTAAGGAAAATAGTCTCTGGGCCTCCCTGCAGCGACTCCTGTCGGCCCCCATGGTATCCAGCAGGGCTGTGCATTACAAGTCCATTGTCCATAATTCCCTGCTGGCATTCGGGGCACCTCTATGCTGCAAGGAGGGCTCCATCTGGTGGCCCTGGGGTACTGGCCGGGATGAACGGCCGGCCATGTACCACATTAAGTACAGTAACATTTTGGAAAATTAGTACCAGTTTTTGTGTTCCAAGTCTGTTTAATGGCCCCAAAAATTATCCTGCCTAGTCCTAAAAGAAAGACTTCAAAAATCTCTGTCACTTGTTATAACTTTTATTTCCCTGTTTCCACCCATTTGCCCTACACATTAGGTGGCGGTTGTGGACAGAATGTCAAAATGGACTTTCTTCTTTTGGGAGGGTTTTCATTCTAATTCATTTGCTGATGAGATATGTTTTGTGAATTTGTCAGAGCATTTTACATCATTTTAGTTGTTTGTTGAAATTTTTTTTTTTCACACCCACTTGATATGATCCTCTGTTGTATCTGGACATGAGTGCCAAGTTCCCATAACTCAAGTCTTGTTGAAATGAGTATCCTTAAGGTGCCAAATTACAAAACAAATGGCTTGGCAGTGAATAGTGTAACAAAGAAGGCAGAGAACAGAGGATGTTTTAGATGACTGAATGTATGAAGTCATTCTTATTGTGTAATTATCTATCACTTTTGACATGTACATTATTTCTCTACTGTTTATAGATGTCAAGCGTAAATTACAAAAATGGTAGCTAGAAAATGGAATGAGATATTGCTCATTCCAGTGGATAAGAGTAGTGAGGTATTGCTCATGTTGTGGATCATAAAAAAAGAAAAACATTAAGATAATAGCAAAGAGGAAAAACTCCTTTCTTGTTCTGCATGAGTTACAGATTGTGACTGAAATGGAGAAGAGCACCCAGTAATGAAAAGATGAATTTCACACTGATTGAAGAGATTTTCCCAGACCTGGGACTTGGACAGACAAATTCACTTAAATTAAAACTGTGCATTCAGGAATTTAGGTGGCGCTTAGTTGAAGGTGGCCCTTTAGTTGAATCCTGCAAGTGACTGTTGCCTCTGTGCACTCTTTGTGTTTTTCAGTCATGTTTGTGCAGGTTTTTCTCTGGGCATTCCGGTTTTTCTCCTAAAGCTTATGAGACAGCTGTGTAAACCACTGTGCCACCATGCCATCACCAACAGCTTAAGTACATAGCAATGCATGCCCCAGTGCTGTATGCAAATCTCACATAGCAGAGCAGTTTTTTCTTAATGTTGTGTTTCTTTTTTATATTATATGGCCTTTTTTTTTTTTTTACTGTGTATCACATTTAATCTCCTTAGCGTTAGACCTGAGTGTTACTTGGGCTGTCAAAGCAGTGTTAAAAGCATTAGTCACGAGTGTCACTCGGGCAGCGGTATAGACAAGTCTCCCACAAAACTGGAGGTTTACTCAGGCTGTAGTGCTGAGCGTTACTTGGGCAATGGTATAGGCGGGTCTTGCATAAGCATCAGGGCCAAGCTTTACCCGGGGAACGGAGTATACACGTCTTCTCCTAGCTTCGTAATGACATCTCATAAGAAATGCCTCTAATCAGCAGTGATGCTGAAGTGAATCTGTCTCCAGGCAATGAAATTAAAAGTGATTCTGATAAATCCAAACGTGACACTCGCATCACTCACGTCACTCACACATGTGCAGTGTGCTGTTCATATTATGTATTATCCATCATTATTGTTATTATTTGTGTCATTTTTATACTTTTTACGCTTCTTATTTTGTGCTTTTCATATTTTGCACATTTTACAGCAGAAAGATGAGATATAGTTAAAAATGTAATTTTTCAAGCCACTAAGGAAGCTACTTTGTGTTTAGGAAATTGCTATACTATTGCTTCTTATTGCTTATTGCAACAAACTGAACTCCTGCAAATTGGGACTAAAATGCAACATAATAAAATGAGCTCCTTCCCAGTCAATCTTGGCAGTGATCTCATCAGACCTGCCTCTGCTACAAAGAATCTTGGTGTCATTTTTGATTCCTCCCTTTCTTACTCCGCCCACATAAATCACATCAAGAAACTTTCTTACTTTCACCTCCGTAACATATCCCATGTTCGCTCCTTCCTCTCCTTTTCTAATGCTGAGAAACTTGTCCATGCTTTTATCACATCCCACATCGATTATTGTAACTTGCTGCTGGCAGGTGCCCCTTCTAATCTTATATCACAGCTCCAGCTTATTCAAAACTCAGCTGCAAGAGCCCTTACTCGAACCAGCAGCAGCGAGCACATCACACCCATCCTGCTCCGTCTTCACTGGCTCCCTGTGTCTTACAGAATCGAATATAAAATCCCACTAATAACCTATAAAGCCTTAAATAACCTCGCGCCAAAGTACATCAGTGACCTTCTCCATCACTATGTTCCTGCCTGCCCACTAAGGTCCTCTGATTCTGGCAATCTTGTTGTGCCCCACACTAATCTACACTCCATGGGTGACAGGGCCTTCAGCTGTATAGCGCCCAGACTCTGGAATGACCTACTGAAATTAATCAGATCAGCTGACTCCATGAATTCTTTAAAAAAAACAACTCAAAACTCATCTGTTCAGGAAGGCTTTTAGCTCTACTTGACTTCATTCCCCTTCTCTCAGTTTACCTTTCTGTCAAGATGCTCATGTAACCTGTATGTGTGTGCTAGACCATCAATTCTGTTGTCTGTTAGACTTTCTCTGAATTTACTGTCTTAATCTTCTTTATTTGTTTATTTGGTTTGTACTATGCTATATACTGTATACCCTGCCGTTCTTTCTTATATTCTGTAAGTGCCTTGAGCATGGGAAAGGCGCTATATAAATAAAATGTAGTAGTATTATTATTATTATTATTATTATTATTATTATTCCCCCTTTCTATTATTAATTAATTAAATTAAACGTTAAGTATATGATTTATTTTACATACAACGAATGGAGCTAAAACTGCACTAAACAGTAGAAGTGGTGGCAAGTCTCCCAGAAGACCTTGAAAAGTGACCATTTCCCATTGCAGACTATGGCATTCAACATTTTAATACATCGTGGATTTGGTTTGACTTCACTGTGTGTTTTATGTGTGCTATACTGTAGCTTATTCTATATGTAATTTTTCTTTTAGTTTAAATTCTCTAGAATTCTTCTACTTAGTAATAGTGCCCAACATCATTGGCACCTTCCTGATCGTCAGTGTCACTAATTTCACTGATTAGCTTAATAAATTAGAGACTTTGGCAGAATTTGACCTGCAGTGGCAGAATCAATGCTCGGGCATCTTTTCAGAATTATCAAAGAGAGCATATGCCTAGCCCTGATCTGAAGCTCTTCCAACATTAAACAAAGATGACTTGTAGATCAGGGAAAGTCTTTTACCAACCAGCATGTACAATAAAGATCTTATGTTACTCAAACCACTTCCTATTAACAAAATGTTTCTGTCAAGTCAATAAAAGAGGTTACAAATGGGTTCCATTTACTGTGGTTTGTTACAGGGCAAAGGGCATGATAAGCTGTGCAAACTTAATTTTCTAGATTGACTTAGATAACAAGTGTAGTTTTGGTTGCCTTCGCACAAAGAAGCAACATTGTCTGGAGGCCTATGTGAAATGCTGCACATCAAGAACACTAACTCTGATATATTGGCAGTTCAGAATTAAGCTAGGGAATCATATGCAATTTTGGCTCTTGTCAGCCATGTGTAGTTTCTCATTGTCTACTTGTTTCTCATTTGTTTACTTCACTTATCTGTCCAGATGGACTGCTTCAGTTGTGATCCAGACAAGTTCATAAACTGTAAATTACTGGGGCTCCCTTTACGGTGAATGTCAACTAATACATGCTATTGATTTAAGGCTAAACATTATTAAAGAACAACCAACACAATGACTCTATTAACAAAACAAAACAAAAGAAGGAGTCTCTCTGTGGAGCTGTTAGTCTGAGTGGAACATCTAAAACACTCCTACGACCATCTGATTTAGAAATGTCTTTAAATTCTGTTTTCAGCTACACATTCTTTAATTACTCCAGGCTCTGCTTTCTTTTCTTTCCTCACAAATAATGCAAGTTTTATTACATTGCTTGTTTTGACTTTATTTGTGTTTCTTACCCTTATATTTTTCCAGCTTAATTAATGTAATTGCATTGATTGATTTCTGTGTACCCCGTGGCTAATTAAGAAGATTGTTCAGTCTCATAGAAATTAGACAGAAGGGAGCAATAAAACACTGGAGCAGAGCTGGAAACGTCCAACTCAAGTACATTTCTTCTATTCTGGAGTGTCTCTCTTTTCTTTTGCAACAATTACAGAAGCTTCAGGACTGACAAGGAACTAAAGGAAGACCACATGTTGTTTTTTTCTGTTTGGAATTTTACTTTTAGAATTTAATTCTGTTCTTTTTTCTGTAAATAATATTGATGCATGTGATGTATAGACTTCCTTTCTAAGGTTGTCTGGTTTTCTTCCCAAAAAACAAAAATGTGCAGGTTAAGTTACTTGGGAACTCTAAATTAGCAAATACATTCTTTATGAGGTGCCTGATTAGTAGGATCTGCTTACTTCATGCAACTCTGACTCCTTCTCACAGAGTTAAGTTTTAGTTCTTCCAGAAAAGCAAGAAGAGTAACTGTCCAATAAGATGTAAAGTATGAATGCTGGGACAGCCAAACTAAGTGCTTACTTCTTAATTTAGGAAATTAAGAGGAGCACTAGAAAGGCTAGGGCCTCACATTGGAAGACTGATCTAATCTGTGCTATCCCTAGAGACAGAGAAACCCCAGTCACTCTGAAAACAAATGAAGTGAACACACACACACACACACACACACACAGTCCAGACCACCAGTAAATGGTCAAATGGTGTAGAAGCTAGAAATGGAATATACTCTTTTGGTTGAATGTGTTGTGTTATATCAACAGAGGAAGTGGAAGCTTTGTTGTACATGGATTATTTTCATTATCATTTACACTGAGATGACACTGAGCAACATTCTAACTAAGTAATATAAGAGATATTAAGTAATGTAGTTGTGCCCAAAAGGAGAAGGTCGGACCAAGTACTCCCTTTGCTTTTCTTTGCTTTGTTGTGCCATACAGCCTTCCCACTTTGAGTTGTTCAATAAGATAGCAAGTGAGAAGTCAAGCAAAATGATACCTTTTATTAGCTAACTAAAAAGATTACAATATGCAAGCTTTCTTTTTTAGTTCATTCATAATGGCTAACATGGTACAACACCCTAGTAATAATGGGATAGCTATAAAAACAGGATACAAAGGTCCTACAACGCAACACAACTTTTAACATGCTAATACTTTAAGGGAAGGGATATAATGTAAAAAAAAATATAGGTTCTAGTACCAATGGCTCTGAGGCTGGGAATCTGCAATTGGAAGGTTGCCGGTTCAAAACTCCAGAAGTGACTCTACTCCATTGGGCCCTTGAGCAAGGCCCTTAACCTGCAATTGCTTCGTTCTGGGTATGACGTTAATCTGCATCCAGCCCTGCAAGAAGGTCTTTCAACTTACAGGGAAAGCTTGGGGGTTGGCTGCAGGATTGGCACTCCAGCCACCGTAAAAAAACATCACACTGTTCAGTGTGGTGCTGAGGTGTGACTCACTGCACTCAGGTCCCAATCCAGGTGGTTTGTCGTGTGATAAGTGCGGCAACGCGCTATTAGTACATGCCCCCGTCCTCTCTCTAGTACCAGAGCAAATATATCTTGTTCTACTTTCAGTTCTAAACAATTTTGCATATATCTATCTACACATTATATTTGCTGTAGCTCAGTGTTGAGGTTGGAATTGGTAGGTATAAAAGTCCCGGACACAGACAGACACAACACCAGATGTACACAACACACACGGTTTATTTTCGTTTCCTGCACACACAGTGCACAAACCAGTACCATAAACTCAGTTCTTATCTTTAACGTCTTTCTTTTCTTCACTGCCTTTCTCCTCTCCTCTCCTCTCCAAGCTCCGTCCTCTTCCACCCAACTCCGGCTCCTTGAATGATGGGAGGCGGCCATTTTTATAATGCACCCGGATGTGCTCCAGGTGCTCCCTGATGATCTCTCTGCAGCACTTCCTGGTGTGGCAGAAGTGCTGAATGGACACCCGGAAGCAATCTGGGTGTACCTGCTTCCTGGTTCGGCAGCACTTCCTGGTGTGGTGGAACTGCTGCTGTCCAAGGCTCCTTAGTCCTTCGGGCGCCCCCTGGCAGTGGCCACGGATCCCCACAGGGTTGAGCCTTACAGTTCTGTGGCTTCCACACAATCCAGGATGGCTGCCCTCTTATGTCCTGGGGAAGGAATTGCTCCTTTCCCGGTCCCCTGCTTCTCCAGGCCTCCAGGTGGAGCAAGGTCCCCAGCCATCCATCACACAGGGTACAACCTGCACATTTTCATCACTTTCATGCAAATCATGCAAACAGTATTTGGCCAGTGAAATGTTAGTACTTCCTAAGATACACTTTATCATACTGCCAATCAATGTTGACAAAATATAATTCCAAATATCTAAACTAAAACCGGTGACTCCTGAATAGATCTTCCTCCAGAACAAGGCTTTATTTACAATCCATATTGCAACATCCTTGGTCCAGACCTGTGAGGGACACATTTTCAGGTGACTAAGGACTATCAGAAGGGGTGGGTTACCCAGAGAAGTTAGCCATAAAAAGCCCTCTTGAGAGTGTGGAAGGAGGGAGGTGCAGATAGAGCACTTAATGGAAGCACTTACAGAGGACTGCTTTTCTACTCTTCTGGTGCTAAACTCATCAGCCTGGTTTCGTGGCCACCGATGAGCCTCAGGTAGGATCCTGGCATTGGAATGGCTGACTCATGGAGCTCTGGAACTATAGCAGGTGGAGTTGCTACTGACTTCAGGTGAGAATGAGGCCGTGTGCATGTGTAGGCTTGGGGCAAGGCAGGTGGGCTAGGGTAAGGAGACAGCAGGTTCAACCACAAAGGCACCAATGGTCCTTTTAAGGACCAACTACTAAAAACATTGTAAAAATGTTAAGTCCATTACTCCGCCACACCCTCAAGTTCTTCTAATACTTTATATTACAACAGTGTTCAATAGTTTCTTATTGTGAAAACACCTGTTTATCAGTTAGCTGAAACAAATGCTTGTCTAGATGTTTTGACCTGAGACTGTCTTTGTTTCACACAAAGTACACAATGTTGTGTTTGGTGTATTTAATTAATTTTTTATGCCTTTTAAGGGGAGATTTATGGACGTCTTTACAGAGACTTTAGGGGTTCTTGATTCAAGTAATTTGATTCTAGTTTTATTTCTCTAGAATTTCTTTTAAGAAATTTGTAAATGTTTATCATTTATACTGCTTCACCATTTTGTAGTAATTGTGCCAGTGGTTGCTACAGCATTCCTACAGCATTCCCATCCAGAACCATTTAGGAATGCACAATGTGTGATGTCACTGGCATGACTGTATAAAGGTTAGTGTGTGCATTCCAGAAATTAAAATAGTAGCAATGTTTGGTGTGTGATTTTTGTGATTTGTCACACACGTGCACCTTGGGGACAGCTTAAAGAGTCTGCTGGTTGTAATTCCTCACCAATCCACAGGGTGGCACTATATTCTAATACCTCTTCTCTTCCTCCCTCTACAGCACGGATGATTGACAACCTCACCATCTCTGACATCACTTCTGGTGCCTCACCACCAGGACCCGCCTCTTCCTGCCTGGCTGGTATTTAACCGGAAGTGTCACCATCTGGAATAGTCTGATCTGAGACTTGCATCCTTAGGGACATTCTTTTGCTGAAAAGCTAAATTTATTATTTTGCCATACAATATATGGGGTTGTGGTGCCACCCCAAATCTTTATCTTTGTTTTGTTCTCTTTAACACCTGGTTAACAAACTTATTTCTGGCATAGAGGGTCTTTGACTTTTAGTTTATATTTTAATGTTCACATCAAGTTGGTTTGATTTTTGATAACAGCCCAGGCTTAAATTTCACATGTTTAATCTCCTGATCATTTTCAGTAAATATTTTCATTCAGAACACAGAGGTTGGCATTTTTTGAGCCTTGCAATGAGTGAGAAGACAGACATCGACATAAAATGCCATCTGTTTCAAATTATGCTAGTCAGTATCAGTTTTAATTTATTCAACATCTATTAACATTTGACTTCAATATATCTTGATCTTGAGCTGGGTGTACATTTAACCCATTTGGTTCATTTACAGAACCCTACACATTTTTAAGATTTTTAGTTCAGCTCAATCGCTGGATGATTGTTGTACACATGTGGTGTTAAGTCCATTTAGATGAAAACCAATTTAAACATTGTCGTTGGAAATGAATTACAGAAGCAAGTGACATCTCTTCACAGCAATAGAAGACCCTGATGGTTTCACTGGTAAGGTTTCTCCTCTGGTTTATCTAGTCACTGTTTCAGTGCTGGGAAGGGTACAGCTGGCATCTCTGCTTTTTCACAAATAAGGACACCATACTGCTGCCAACCCTAGCTTTAAAAGCCAGCTCAACAGACAAGACAGACTACATGGCTACATATATGGATTTGACATTTGCTGCATCATTGGACATAATATGTAACTTGAATGCATTTAGTTTTTCATTTTGGTTCTTATGTATATCCGTTTTCACCAATGGTGCACATGCTGCTGAATTTTAGCTAATAATTACTTCAATTCAACTGGCCAGTTATAACTTACTAATTAATTGTGATGCTCTGATGCCAAAATGAAAATCCCTTTCAATCCAGGCTGCCCTAAAGAACATGGATGTAGCACAAAAATCAGACAAGATGCTTTTTGTAACCTTTGTTGCTATCATGTGGATATCAGCAGCCATGGAAAATTGGCTCAGCATCATCATATTTCTTAATTGAAGTATGAACTAAAAACTCAGTGTGCACACATTTCATTTCTATTACCTTTCATTAACTGTTTGACCCCAAAATGATACCACAAAATGTAGGAAAGTTTATTATGCATTAAAACATTACCAGTGTAGTAAATGCATGGATTGTAGTGTAAATCTTTCCTGTTGTATGATGGCAGAAAAAAATCATTAATCTTACTAGCTGATATGACAAGAAGTGGATTTCACGAAGTTTATTTGCACTGTTATTTATTTACACATTGGGGCCATAATTAATATTTTAGAGGCATTATGGTGTTTATAGTAAATATTATTAAACAATTTTAATGTTTCAAAGTACTTTACAAACTAGCTTATACAATCCATTTTTGTTAAGTGTGTGAGGAAGAAGAGAAATCAATGTCTCACTACCCGTGTGGGTCTTCCAGATCCATCCATCGTGTGCTCCCTTAATCTGTAGCACCTTAACACAAAGTGACGTTTTGTTAATAGCTCAGAACATATGACCTCAGAACAAACAGTACAAACTCAAAGTTAAAAAATGACCATTGGCCCAAGGTATTCTATTACCTGATACACTTATGAGCAACTCTGTGTTTAAACATGATGTTTGCTATGGACAATCCATGATCAGAAATCTAGTAACAATTCACCACTCAGATTCAAATCAGTTAAGTCCAGTCAATCTCACTACTCCTGGTTTCTCCATCAGTTCCAACAATATGCAATAAAGTCTCCCTGAAGGACTACAGAATTAGTAGCTGTTACCCTTGGGTGCACCAAATTCCATTTCTGTGAACAAATCTACCTTCTTTACAATAGTAAAACAGGACAAACTTGAGATCGTATTGAATCAACCATCTGGTTTAGCACCCCAGTTAGGGCAAGTGAGTACCTTGCTCTTTCTCGGGTCTGCTCCCGTGGGGTAACCCCACACCAGGTGAAAGTGAGAGAAAGAGAGAGAGCACTTTAATCAAGATCTTTAGTTCCAGAACCAAAACTGTGCATTGTGGTCAGTCTCAATATATCTAGCTGGTATTTTTAAACCTCCCATGTGAATTCATTTTCCATTCTCACCTGAGAATAAATGTCCCACAGCCCAATGGCAAGGCTTCAGTGTCAAAGTCTAGTCTGCTTGAGTCTGTTCCATTCTCCCTTGTCTCTCAACTGGCATTGCATTTATTTCTTACACTGTGCTTTTTGGGTGGTGAGTCCACAAGGCGGCTCAATGCAGCTTACAGTACTTATGTCGAGTGAAACTGGGATATATGAATCACTTCAGATCTCACCAGAAACCACCACTGTCTGGCCTGGACATAGCAGTGAATCTTGGAGTTCTTATTCCAGGAGAGGTTTTTTAAGAATTAATCAGAACAATTACGTGTGTCAAACTATCAATTGTTCCTTTGCCCAATTCTCTTAAATTAGATTGCCTAGGGTCCATATCCTCAGACACCATGACTCTAAGGATTATTAAGCAACACATGCCACCGAACCATACCAAGATCACAATCGCAGCATATAATCGAATATTTTCAATGAAGAAATATAGGCAAATACTGAGACTTAGTGGGATTGCATAGGGGGCATCTGAAAGGACATTGGAGAAGCAGATTTTAGAGTGGTAGACGAAAAAGTGAAGGAAAGAATACTCCTTATAGAAGTAACTAATGTAAGGTAATTACAACTGAAGTTGTAAAAAGATGAAGATCTACAAGAACATGGGTTGATAACCCCAATAAAAGGACTGAACTAAAATTAAAAGAATCTGTTAGAGTGGTAAAAGAGGATACAGCCTGTGTTCAAACAGGTGAAGACAAGATAACAAACTGGCTAGAGGATTCCACGCTTATCTTGAATTTTAAATTACCGTATATACTTGCATTTAAGTTCTCCCATGGATAAGTCGAGGCTTGATTTTACCATATAATTTCGGGTATTTTATAATGTTGGTCGTATAAGTCAAATGCGGAAAACACACGCTATTGGTCCAAGAGATTACAATATGCTAACACCCACCTGAGAGAGTAACCATGGAGCACACAGCCTTTTTTTTCTATGTATTGTGCCTACATGACCACATGGTAATACCCAAACTATTCTGAAGCGACGTTTGCACTGTTTTGTGTTTATTGTATCTCACACCCTTATACACCTTTATCATAAGGTCATCCCTTATCTATGATGGAGTGTTCGATCAGAAGAAAATATGAAGCTGGTTTTAAATTAAAAGTCATTGAAGTGGCAAAAGAAATTGGTAACTGCCCTGCTGCAACAAAATTCAATGTGTCTGAGAAACTGGTGCGAGATTGGAGGAGGCAAGAAGATGTTAAAAAAAAAAAAGTTAAGTATCGTATTTTCTGAACAGGCGTATAAGTCAGGGTCTGATTTATTCAGGTTTCAAGACCCGATTTATATGCGAGTATATACGGTATACATATAACTGTGGGTATTACTGGTGTGATCTTCATGGAGGTGCAAGCCATGTGGATGTGAACATCAGATCATTTCTGCAGTTGAAGCACATACTGTATACAAGGCATTAACAGCAATCCAGTAAATCCATTTTAATTGAGAAGATGGAATATTCCAAGTTCCTAGATCTCCACGTTGCAAAGAAAAATGTTCAAAAATCAGGCATCAGGCAGGAGCAGGCAAAAAGTTTGAAATCAGTTGTCACTGAGGCTGAGAAATCAGTCAAGGCAAAGTCCATAAAATAAATCCAGATTTAATAGAAAAGTAATCAATTGCATCCATGAACTTTACATACAGTAAAAGAAAGTTAAAGAAGTGCAAAAAGCACAAATTTTAACGAAAAGTGTTGTTAACAGGGAGGAGCGGCAGCAACATACATGCGCCAGCATTCCCTCCACCATCTTGTTCATTTAACACTAGCTTTCATCCATGTTTTTGATATTTACCTGTAGTTTGTAAGAACTGTTTTTATGTCATCATCACTATTTAGTACATCTTATTCTGTTGTCATCTGCGTACATTATGCAGTTAATCTGAAAATTCACTCTGGAGGGACCATGCTTGTCCTTTTAATGGACAAAGGGAATGAGTCATGATATTATTATGTTTTATACAGTATGAAAGCCCTCATATTGATCTGGCAAAATTTTTATACCGATTGGCTAGGCAGACTACCTAGTGGTAGGCTAGGGTGATAAAGGATAAAGAAGGAAACATACTCACAAGTGAAGAGAGTGTGTTGAGCAGATGGAAACAGTACTTTGAGAGGATGATGAATGAAACGAATGAGAGAGAGAAGGTTGGATGATGTGGGGATAGTGAACCAGGATGTGCAACAGATTAGCAAGGAGGAAGTAAGGACAGCTATAAAGAGGATGAAGGATGGAAAGGCTGTTGGTCCAGATGACACACCTGTGGAAGCATGGAGGTGTTTAGGAGAGATGGCAGTGGAGTTTTTAAACAGATTGTTTAATGTAATCTTTGAAAGTGAGAGGAGGAGTGAAGAAGTTTACTAGTACCGATTGTTAAGAATAAGGGAAATAAAATTGAAAAGCGACAGCGTGAAGTTATGGTAAAGAGTAGTGGAGGTTAAGGAGGAAGGTGATGATAAGTGCATGCTGGGAAAGAGCACTTCAGATATGATTTTTTCTCTGAGGGTGTCAATGGAGAAGTATAGAGAAGTAAGGAAGGAAAGAGTTGCATTGTATCTTTATGGACTTTAAGAAAGCATATGACAGGGTGCCTGGAGAGGAGTTGTGGTATTGTATGAGGAAGTTGGAAGTGGCAGAGAAGTATGTAAGAGTGGTACAAGATATGTATGAGGGAAGTGAGACAGTGGTGAGGTCTGCGGTAGGAGTCATGGATGCATTCTAGGTGGCGGTGGGATTACATCAGGGATCAGCTCTGAGCCCTTTCTTATTTGCAATGGTGATGGACAGGATGACAGATGAGATTAGACAAGAGTCCATGTGGACTATGATGTTTGCCGATGACATGATCTGTAGTGAAAGTAGGGAGCAGGTTGAGGAGACTGGAGAGGTGGAGATATGCTCTAGAGAGGAGAGGAATGAAGGTCAGTAGGAACAAGACAGAATATATGTGTAAATGAGAGGAAGGTCAGTGGAATGGTGAAGAGGCAGAGTTAGCAAAGGTGGAGGAGTTTAAATACTTGGGATCAACAGTACAGAGTAATGGGGATTGTGGAAGAGAGGTGAAAAAGGGAGTGCAGGCAGGGTTTAATGGGTGGAGAGGAGTGTCAGGAGTGATTTGTGTCAGATGGGTACCAGCAAGAGTGAAAGGAAAGGTCTACAAGACAATAGTGAGACCAGCTGTGTTATATGGGTTGAAAACGATGGCACTGACCAGAAACTAGGAGACAGAGCTGGAGGTGACAGAGTGAAAGATGTTAAGATTTACATTGTGTGTGACAAGGATGGATAGGATTAGAAATGAGTACATTAGATGGTCAGTTCAGGCTGGACAGTTTGGAGACAAAGTCAGAGAGACAAGATTGTGTTGGTTTGGACATGTGCATAGGAGAGATGCTGGGTATATTGGGAAAAGGATACTAAGGATAGAGCTGCCAGGCAAGAGGAAGGACTTTAGAAGGTTTATGGATGTGGTGAGAGAGGACATGCAGGTGATGGGAGTAACAGAACAAGATGCAGAGGACAGGAAGATATGAAAACAACAGGAGGAGCCGAAAGACAAAAGTAAGTAAGTATACAGTACGTAGGCCCATGTGGAGAGGAGAGATGCCAAATAAAATAAGTGCAGTATGCTGGATGTAGCTTTTCATTAAAACAGCATATTTAGTGATCTATTCAGTTAAGAAGAACCAATTTCTAGACAAACTTTTTGTTATAAATATAATTGTTTATTGTAGCTTTCATTCTTGATTTTCTTTGACTTTGTACAGTAAATGTTTGCACAAGTATGGTATTTGTTACAAAACTCAGCCTGTGAGAATTCTTTTCAACAGTTTATTGTTTAAAGTTCCAATCGATTTCTTAACATCTAAGCTTTTGCAGGAAACATTTAAACAGACATGTGTTTCTGGTCTAATGGTTCCTGCTCTCTATTATCTGCAAAATGGGTGTTAGAAACACAGATAAGCACACTAAGACAGAGACTGATAGGGGGAGAGAAAACAGCTTTCTACTTCTATTCATCTTGAGTCAGCCTTGTATCAAACACGTTTTTTGTGCCATCTGGAATTTGCAGTCAGTCATGATCTACCAGCTGAGATGACAGATGAAGATACACCACACATTCCAAAGGTTATACAAACATGCTTGACACAAAGTTTACTCAAAACGTACACAGACAATGCATCACTTCAATAGAGTTCTTTGAGTACATCTGTTGTTCTACAATAGATGTGGTCTGTTTTCTTTCTTAAGAGAGTGAGAGGCTTCTGGGTCAGCAAACTAGCATTAACTTTCTTTGCTCAAAATAATACAATTGTTTGCCATTCTTCACTTAGATAGGTGTAACTGAGTCAACGCCTACACCAGTAATTATGCATCTTATCAAATGAGAGGGGACATTTGCTTGTGTCTGGCATGAATTAAATCTTTTCCATAGAAGGAAGAGTGCATACCTGTATTCCAATGAGGTTATCTTGCACTTACTAGCTTTGGCAATAAAAGAAAAAAGTTTTTCTTCCACATTCCTTTCACTTCGGTTGCATAATTAAAAGGTTGCATAATTAAGTTTAACTTTCTTTTATATAAAAACTGCAAAAAAACTTTTAATATTTTTTGTAATGCTTTACTTTGTTGCCAAAGAAATGCCATTTGCATGGAATTTAATTCAGAGAAGTTCATACAAATAAAACTTCAATAAAACATAAAACATAAGGATACCTCAACAGCACCAAACAACCAATTTATCAAAAAATACACTTACACTGTCATAAGATTATCCTATAATCTTAAATTTATACATCGCACATTTTATGAATTTGTGCTAATATGTAATCTGGTAATTCTGATATTGATTGGCCTACACTGTTTTCCAGATGGAAAAACATGGAAAATGAGGTGGTGGGGTGCAGCTGTTTAACTTCGCACTTCAGTCTGGAATTGTCTGGTGTGTCCACAGTGGGAAGGTTGCAGCTAGTGTTGTTGTACAAAATGACTTACGAAAAATTGAAACTTCGTAAAGAAATTCAAAAAACAAATTGTGTTTCTCCACAAGCCAAATTTACACCATTAGCTTATACTCATATCCTATCTGCAACATTTTCTTCATATGGAAAAGCATGGCAGATTGTATTTTGGTGTAGAGTGTGGGAAGGAGGCACAGCTAGAAAACATGTACCTGCAAGCACTTTGGAGGTACCTCTCCAATGATAAAATCCATTGGCCTGGGAATGCAGCCACCAGTGAGCCTCTGGAAGGATCCTGACTAGGATCAGTTTATGTGGTTGGCAAGTGAGCACAGATGGTGTTATTTCTGACTCACCCCAGATGAGCAATACGAGTTGAAACTGATGGCATGAATGTGCAGGCAAGTGTTGTATGAGGGAGAAGAGACTGTGCAGAGCCGTGGAAGACTGGGATAGCGATAGAGGGTGGCTGAGGAAGTTCGAGCTGTGGAATAACGCTTGTGGGTGTGGACGCTAGAGGTCACTGTTGCCCCTTTAAACTCCACAGACAGACGCACAGGACAAAGGTTAAAAGCACTCAGAAGTATTTTAATGCTTCTTCTTCTTTGAATAGCGCCTGTATGCACCACAGCCACCAATAAACAAAACAAATATTAATCACAATAATCTTAAATCTCTCCTCCACACCTACCAGCAAGCATTGTCCACCTCCTCCCGACTCTGGCTTGCTTGCTGGTTTCCCAACAGTCCTATATATTGTCCTTGACCTGGAAGTGCTTCTGCTCTTCTGTCCATGTGACCTGTTAGCACTTCCGGGTCCAATGGAGAATCCCAGTCCTTTAATCAGCCCGGAAGTACTTCGGGGCTTCCGTCCTCGTGACTTCCTAATACTTCCGGGTTATAAGGGAAGCATGACTCCCCAGGTCCTTTAATAGCAGGCCCTTGTGGCACTCACGGCACCCAACAGGACTGAGATAGCGAACTCCAAGTCACAGGATGCCCTATGGGAATCCGGGGCACCGCTATACTCCAGGGGAGCTGCCATCTAGCGTCTTGGGGGAGGCAGTGTCCTACAGAAGCTGGTGTCCCAGCTACGTTGTAACAAGGGTAAGCAATATTCCATGCTTTTCACCCCAACCAAAAAAAAAACCAAAAACCCTAAAACTGTGTTTTGCATTTTGCAATTGCACAGTCACATGTAAAATAAATTATGGGGCCATTTCATGCAACTGTCTACAAAATGAAACTCTCATGAGTAGGAATCAATGATTTTTAGAAATCATACAGACCACGGTTGCCATGTCATAAAGTGATGGAGACCTTCTTGTCTTACTAAAGAGGCTCACTGTGTTTTGTAACATCTAAAAGTCTCAGAACAGCCATCAGTAGAACTTTCTTCCACAATAGATGTGAATACAAACACTTCAAATTCTTAGTATCCTGTGGAACCTGTCTATACATAAGAGCAGTGGCCTATTTCTTTTGTTTTATTCACATATAATTCCAGATAAAAGCCACACTATCTTGCTACTTTTCTTAACTCACTCCTAGAAACAGACTTACCACAATTTGTGAAAAGCCCCACAAGAATGGTGTCAACAGAAAAGTGAATCATTCTTACAGAACCCACATTTGAAGAGCAGTCATTAGTGTACAGTGACTAAAGAATTAGTGATAAGATACAACCCTGAAGAGCAGGCTGAGAGGCGTGGAGAATCTGTCCTTTAGTTTTACCACTCAAAAGCCAATAACACAAAGACTGACTGATACTCATGTCTAGCAGTTTATCAGACAGCTTTTGAAAGATAATGGTGTTACACATAGATCTGCAGTCAATGCAAACACTCAGTTGTTGACAGCACACTACAGTGAAAAGACTATGTCAGACTGAATCTAAAGATATACAGAGTTAATATGATGTTATACAATGGCCAAAATAAACGATTATAGATAATTATACTATACTAGCTGTGTAAGCCTGTGCTGTAAAAAGCCCGGGGTCCTAGAAACTATTGAAATCGTTAGAAACAAAATTGAAATTTAGAGATGTCAGATAATTGAAAGGAATTACTCTGGGCATCTCTCTCCTAGGAGGATTCATTTTCGCAACGTGCTTGTATCAATTGTGCATTAGCGGTGGGAAGAAAAGTAAAAGGGATACTGTTTGGACGATAATGGCTAAGCGACTTTGTTTTTCTTCTGAGGTTTCATTTTGCTGACATGCTGGCCTCACTTGTGTTATTAGTGGCTAAGCGAGTTTTCTGTTTCCTTGGAGGTAGAGTCCTTACCCCAACTCCACCTCTCACTTAGGGCCGGACAGACAAACACGCACACTTCCACACATAGATGTTTATATATAAAATTTAAATTTAGCCATATATGGCCACATATTAAGATTTCTGTAATGGAGATATCCAAAAATACAAAGTAAAAAAAATGTATCACAAGATCATTTCAAATGGAACCCTTTTCAAAATAATTTTCTAGACTGACATCACTTAAGTAATTTTCAATTTACATTTATCTGATTTATAGTTTATTTGTTTGTCTTGAATGCTCCATGAAAAAATATATGCTAAGAACATGACATGCAGAGACATTCATAAATGTTTAACATTCCTGTAGCCTTTAAAATTAATTTGTCATTTGAATTGCTAATTATGAATATCCACTACTAGTAAACAGTACTAATTAGTGGTCCATGAACAGAAATTGTCTTTTCTTGATTTGCTTTCTTTGTCCATCTTGATTGCTATCTCTGTTTTAGGGTTTATGATAGATGGCTGGGATGCCCCTTCACCACATCTGCCAGGGGGACAAGGGTGGGAAGCCCAGTATCACCCCCTGGATGCTAGATGGCAGCCTCCCTAGGTTGCAGCACTGCCTCGGACTCCCCCAGGGCTTCATGGGGGTTGGAGTTCTGTGCAGCTCTGTGGGGTTCTGCAGGCACCGCCAGGGGGTGCTGCAACAGGAGCTGCTGGACCCTTTTACCTGGAAGTGCAGCCGGATGTCGGCAACCAACCACCTGGAGCACTTCCAGGTGCCATATAAAAGGGAGCCAGCGACCACCACTCAGCAGCCAGAGTCAGGAGGAGGAGGACAAAGCTTGTGGAGGAGTGGTGGTGGAAGAGAGAAAAGCAGTGTTGATGTGGTGCTTACTGTACTTGGGACTGTGTTGTGGCTGGGGGGATTACAGGGAAGATGTGCCCTCCAGCTGAAGAAAAATAAAATTTTCTTTGTTTTTATACGTGCCTCCCGTGTTAAGTCTGTGCCGGGTCGGGCGCAATATAACGCCTTTCTTACAGGTTTTAAAAGATGTTAACCTCAAATTTTCCAGTTCATTCAAACTGAACACACAGTTGGAAAAATGTGAAACACAAATTTATTAGCTGAGTATGCCTCCAGCCAAATATGCTTGGTAGGCACCCAACACAAATGCATAGTGTGAATAGATAATGGATGTCACTTAGGACTCGTTTATACTTCACGCTCAGAAAATGTATGTGCCCGCATCATGGCTACCACGCGTTTCCAGCGTTCATTTGATGTGTCCTCTGAGCAGGTCCCCAGAAATTGACTTGAAGCGTGCGCGAGTTGCAGTACCAGCAAAAAGTTGGGGGTGCAGTGTGCTAAAAGTCAGAATGTGATATCAGATTCTCTGGTTACTATCTAAATGTGACAGAACGCCGCTTTGCGGATCCTTCGAGATCGGTGTGGGTGCTTCGATGTTTGATGAATGGTTTGAAGTGGTGAAGCAAAATGCCAACATACAGATGCATTTGTGGTGCTTTTATATTCAAGCGTTGCATATTCCCGATTGTAATGACATTTTAAAAGTCTCACAATACCGTCTTTTGTGCTGTCTTTTTTTTTAGGGTTTCCTCCTGACCTGACAGCAGCAGCAAACAACAGTAGATCACCATACAGAACACATTAAATGTATGATATTCCAACTCTCTGCACATTTAGAATCCTTAGATTTATACTTTGTGGACGCTGGCCCGGATACAGACAGACGGACATCGTTTTGCACCCAACACACTTGTTTATTTACAAATTACGTGCAGACAAACCCCAGTGCCTCTTGCACCGATTCCCCTAAGTCCAGGCCACACTCTCAGTCACTGTGCATTTCTTTTGGCCGCCTCCTGTCCTCTCTCCAGCTCTGTCTTTCTTCCTCCCAACTCTCGCCTCCGACTGGAGGGAGGCGGCCCCTTAAATGGGAACCTGGATGGGCTCCAGCTGCTTCCCGGCAATCAGTCCCGGCCACACCCCAGTGTGGCACAAGTGCCGGCTGCGCACCCGGAAGCCGTCCAGGTGTCCCCTGTCGTCTTCCCCCCAGCACTTCCTGGTGTGGCGGAAGTGCTGGGCTCGAGGGTTCCTCAGGCACCTGGGCGCCGCCTGGCAGTGGCCACGGGCCCCTACAGGGTTGGGCTTCCAAGCCCTGTACACGTGGCCCCCAATATAACCAGGACGGACGCCCCCTCGCGGTCTGGAGGAGGCACAAGCCCTCCTCTGGTCCTCCTGGGCGTCCCGGCCGGGCTCCAGCCCCGGCCGGGGACCACAACTTGATATCACTTTCATGATGAAATGCATTGAAGTATGTATGTTACATTTTACAGATAAATCAGTAATTTCGTTTAAATAATGAATACAGTTAATAATTACACACATGGGGGTGACACGGTGGTGTTGCGTTAGCGCTACTGTCTTGCAGGGAATCACATCGCTGGTGTTCCCTGAGTGGAGTTTACATGTTTTCCTGCTGGGTTTCCTCAGTGTGCTCCGGTTTTCTTCCAAAGATGGGTGTTCCAGGCAATTCACAACACAGAGAAGCCAAACCTGTTCTCACTGTGATAATATATTGCACTGCCACCTGGTGGATTCCTCCAGATTTACATAAAGTATGTAAAGTATAAACAGTACAACGCTTGCGTAGCAGGAGCGTCTGCTGCAGCATGCGTCGCGTCACGTGAAGTATAAACCCGGCCTTATAGTGCCTCAGTCAATCGTGTGTGGTACTATATAACTAACTAAGCAATTTTCTATATGTAATATTTGTAGTTTTTCTATTTTTTTAAACCAAGGGATTATTGCCAGGCAGTGTGCTGTAGTTGTTTACTCTTTAGACATAGGAATTCAAACCCTGATGTCTACTGACACTGTGTGACCATTAGCAAGTCACTTCACCTGGCTGTGCACCAATTAGAAAAACAAAAGAAATGTCACCAATTGTATCTCAAATGTTGTAAGTCACTTTGGATAAAGGCATCAGTCAAGTAATAATATTATTGAGTCACTGGAGGTGCTTACTCCTGAACATGCCACACACGATTATCCATGAGTAAAGCATTCCTGCATTAGATCAATTCCTGCTTTTTTCTGCTTTTCCTAGTGACTTGGCTTTTGTTGATAGTCATTGAAAAACATAGTTTTGCTGTAAAGTGTATTCTTTTCAATTAGAACAAGTAATCATTTAGGATGTGAAATTTGAGTATGTATTATCATCATTATTAAATGTTTAAAAATTTTATCACCTTACGTTGTTCATTCAAGCATAGTAAATTCTTTTTTAATGTTTTTCGCCAGTTGTATGTAGTCCCCACTTAAAGTCTGCAGATGTGAATGTAGATGCAAAGCAGTGCTTGAAGTAGAGATACATAAATGCCAATACCCTATGTGCTACACTAATATATTAATGTGAAGAGCGAGGAGCATGGGGTAGTTGCTTCAAATGTCACAAGATCATTTCTGTGGTTCCCTATTATAAGCTTAAATGCTACTATCTAAAACTAACATTACTCCCTTGGAGTCTGCAGTATCAAAATCAAAGAGCGGGGCCTTGGGGGTTGTTCGTTTTTAGTGCCGTGACCAGGGACTGGAGGTTGATGGTGTGGAACGTAAAACCAAGATGAGAGCTGGTAGTCAACAGCAAAAAACAAAGCTTTCTAACCATTGAGCTTTGCATCTTACTTGAGCTTCACCAAACTCTTTTTTCCTTTTCACAATATGATCACATGATGCCCAGAACACCACTCCATTTTCATTCATCGGTCCATCGTATTGGCTAGTGATGCTATTCACGTGTCCCATAAATCACATCGGTTGCATCCTTACTTTGTATAAAGCACACTCTCAGCATAGCACAAAGCATGTAAATTGCCATAATATCAATAGGTTTGTGTTGTTTAGTTTTTTTTTTTTAACATCACCAAATTTCAGTGAAATCTGTCAAGGAATTTTTGAGCTTTTGAGGCATTTAGTTTTTCTATTATGTGTGTGTTTTACCTATACATATTAATATATTAAAATGTCCTTTCTTAATGGATATCTATAGACTTGGATGTACCATCCTCCCAGATTGTGACTTTTTAACTAAACAGCTGGTCTCTTGTGAGAAAAAAAACTGCAGAAAACATACAAAACTGATATTAGCAAAATCTATGATTTTATATATACTAGCTGAACTTCCCATTTAAGGGTTGAAATCTAAGCAATCGATGTAAACCTCAGCATATTCAATGTTAATGTTTGCAATGCACCATGTATTGGAATGTATTGGCACTGCTTTTATGAATCCAAATCCAAATGGCATATAACAGAGACATAGTATCCGGACAGACACACACACACACAGACAGTTGTGCTTTTATTAAGATATATAATCTTAATAAAATTCAGAAAGTATTCACACCTCTTTACTTTCTGCACACCATATTGCATTACAGATTTAACTTTTAACAGGACAATTTGCTAAACCTACATGGAATAACCCATAAGGACAAAGTGAGAATTTGTTTTCAAAAACGTTTGCAAATGTATTAAAAATCAAATACTGAAATCTCTCAATTATAGAAGTATTCAGACCCTTAATTCTGTACTTTGTAGAAATTCATTTGGTAGCAATTACAGCTTCAAGTCTTGATATGGACAGTTTATGCCATTCTTCCTGGCAGATGCACTCAAGGTCCATAGATTGGATGGGAAGCATCTGTAAACTAAATAATAATATATTTTATTTATGTAGCTTTTTCCCCTGCCAACTTCAGGTCTCTCTAGAGATATTCTATGGGGTTTAAGTCTAGACTTAGGCTGGCACACTGAAATATAGTCAGAGACTTGTCCCTAAGCTATTCCAGTGTTATCTTGACACTTTGCTTACTTGCTGAAAGGTTAACCGTTGCCCGAGTCTAAAGTTGTGTGCACTCTGTTTTGTTTTTTTTTAAGAACCTTTCAGTATTTGGCTACATTCATCCTTCCTTCAATTCTGACCAATCTCCCTGTCCCTTCTGCTGAGTAGCACCCCACCATGATGCCTCACTGTAGGGATGGCATTAGGTATTTGATGAGTAGTACCTTGTCTTCATCAGTACTTAGATTTCTGCCCAAAGAGTTACATTTTTGACTCATCAGACAAGAGAATCATTTTTTCTAATGCTTTCAGGGAACTTTAAATGTCATTTGGCAGACTCCAAGGGGGAGTTAACCACTGTAAAATAAATGTCTGATTGATATAGCTGCTGAGATGGTTGCCCTTCCAAGAGGTTCTTCCATCTCAGCAGAGAAGCTCTGTTAGTGTGATCATTGGGTTCTTGGTCATCTCCCTCATCATGGCCCTTCTTGCTTCATTACTCAGTTTGGCTGGATGGCCAACTCTAGGAAGAGCCCAGGTGGTTGCAAACTTGAGGCCATTGTGCTACTGGGATCATTCAATGTTTTAGAAATGGTTTTATCCCCATGCTCTGATCTATGCCTCTCTACAATTTGATCGCAGATGTCTAAGGAGAGCTCTTTGGACTTGATGGCTTGGTTTTTGTCCTGACATGCAGGGTAAATTGTGGGATCTTACTGTATTTACACAGGTGTGTATCTTTGTAAACTATGTATAACAGAATAAGATGCAAAGGACAGAAAGATATGGAAGAAGATGATCTGCTGTGGCAACCCCTAACGGAAGCAGCCAAAAGAAGAAGAAGAAGAAGTATCTTTCTAAACTATGTCCAGTGAATTCAGTTTGCCAGAGGTGGACTGCAATCATGTTCTAGACATATCTTAGGGATTTGGAAAGCCTTTGCAAAGGGACTGAATATTTCTATGAATGAGAGATTTCAGTTTTTTTGATTTTTACTAAATTTGCAAATCTTTCTGAAAACACGTTTTTACTCAGTCCTTATGGGTTACTGAGTGTAGAATGATGGGTAAAAATGGCAGATTTATTATATACATTCACCAGCCACTTTATTAGGTACACCTTGCTACTACTGGATATGTCACCCTCTTGCTTTCAGAATTGCAGTAATTCTTTGCAGCACATATTCAACAAGGTGCTGGTTACATTTCTCAGGGATTTTGGTCCATACTGACATGACAGCATCTCACAGTTGCTGCAGATTAGTCAGCTGCACATCCATAATGTGAATCTCTTGTTCCACCACATCCCAAAGCTGCTCTATTAGACTGAGATCTGGTTACTGTGTAGGCCATTAGAGTACAATGAACTCATTGTCATGTTGAAAAAAACAGTTTGAGATGATTTGAGCTTTGTGACATGGCGTGTTATCCTCTGGAAATAGCCATCAGAAACTGACTACGCTACGGTCATAAAGGGACGGACATGGCCAGCAACAATACTGAAGTAGGCTGTGGCTAGGGAATCTATTCCCAGACGGGTTTATCCATTCCCAGGAATTTGGGAATGACACAGTGCACGAGCATCTCACATGTAAACGGTTTTAGAATGAGCGACACTTATTTTTAATAAATCTACTGCAATATGTTGACACCAATAAAAGGCTAACCATGTATCTAGTTAGTTGCAGTAATAAGAGCGTAGAAAGCACAACGTGTCGAGCGTGTGGTCACCCAGGGGAGAGCGCACCTTCGTGCAGAGTATGCCAGCCACTGAGAAAACTGAAATAGGCAGCACAGTCATCAGATACTGATACACTTGTTCTAAACAACGCCCGCGCTTGCAGTTGCTCTGAAACACCCCCAATTTCAGCTTTTACTGATGCATCCAGTTTCTTGTCATCATTCTGTGATGGCAAGTTTCTTGGCACAGATAATTTTTTCAACTATAACTCTGTTATTTCTTGATCGATCTTTACACTTTTATACTCTATGTATGCGAGGTTGGCCATTCCCATTCAACCAGGAATTTCATCAGTTTTATTCCCGAGAATGGATTCCCTAGCTGTGGCATTTAAACAATGCTCATTTGGTACTAAGGGGCCCAAAGTGTGCCAAGAAAATATCCTCCACACCATTACACCACTGCACCCAGCCCAAACCGTTGATACAATGCAGGATGGATCCATGCTTTCATATTGTTGACACTTAATTCTGACCCTGACATCTGAATCTCACAGCAGAAATCAAAACTCATCAGACCAGACAATGTTTTTCCAATATTCTATTATCCAATTTTGGAGAGCCTGTGTGAATTGTAGCCTCAGTTCCCTGTTCTTAGCTGACAGGAGTGTGGTCTCCTGATCCTGTAACCCATCCACTTCAAGGTCTGATGTATTGTGCATTCAGAGATGCCCTTCTGCATACCTCGGATGTAATGAGTGGTTACTTGCTGTTCTGTCAGCTGCAAATATGTCTTGCCATTCTCCTTTGACCTCTGGCATCAACAAGATATTTTCACCCAGTGAATTGCCACTCACTGGATATTTTCCCTTTTTTGGACCATTCTCTGTAAACCCTAGAGACGGTTGTCTGTGAAGATCCCAGTAGATAAGCATTTTCTGAAATACTCAGACCAGCCCATCTGGCACCAACAACCATGCCACGTTCAAAGTCACTTAAATCACCTTTCCTCCCCATTCTGAAACTCAGGTCATCTTGATAACGTCTACATGCCTAAATGTGATGAGTTGCTGCCATATGATTGGCTGATTAGATCTTTGCATTAACAAGCAGTTGAACAGGTATACCTGATAAAGGGGCCGCTGAGTGTGTACTGTATATAAGAACTATCTACCCACAAAGAGACAGACAGACAGCCGCTGTGTAGATTTGCTGTCTGCCTTGATCAGTAATGGACTTTCTACCACACAGAATAAAATATACATTAGTTAGATGTTAGTTTGGCACTTAAAATTTACACTCTGACTCAGCTTCCTTCAGCCCATGGGGGTTATGAGCCATTTTCAAAAGTGACTATCCTAATTCTAAAAACTCAAAAGATTAATAATAAAAAAATAGTAAAGAAAAATAATTTGCAATCATTTTCTCCTGTTTTCATCCTTTCATTAAGGTTCATTATTCAGCAGTGCCAATTAAGCAGCTGCTAAGCTTCACAAGAATAGGCAGAAATGGAAAGAAAAGAGAGAGAGAAAGAAAGAACTTTCAGACTTTTAATAATGAGTCATAAATCAAAAAGTCTTGTTTTCTGTTTTCAGTTGTGGCCAGATGTACCTTTTAAATTTAACACATGTTTGATTTTTGTTTAAGAGAAGAAAAAAAATGTCTCTCTCTGTCTATATGTCTTATAACCAGTTCCTATACAGACTAGCAGCTGTATCCTCTAGGTTATTTCTTGAGATTAATCAAAGCCATATTCTTTTGAATTACTTGCTTTGTTTATTTTTTCCTCCAATATTTTACATTTACCTTTGATAAACCAACCTGCTTAAACATGTAAAATAAGTTAAATTGGTAGAAAATGTCAACAGCTACAAAGAAACAAGCAGACAAATTTATAATAAAAATGTTTATGTTGCTACCAAGTTTTCCCCACTGGAAAGCAACCAGATTTAAAGATCGAATTATTTGCATAGAGTTAGCAACTTCAAAGAATTAAAGTTTCTGCTTGGGGCAACTTTTTTTGTTTTGTTTTCTTTTCTTTTTTTTTCCAAATCTTACATAACTCTGCAATGTATTAAAACCGACAGAAGCAGTTTGCTGTTATTAAAATATCCTGTTATTCAGCCGAATAGCTCACAAGTGGACAAGACGGAGGATTATTTGCAGCTTTGGTTAAAAAGCCTGGCAGGACAATGTCAGAAATGACTAAAAGGATAATGCCTGTTTATTATGCTATAACCCTGTAAAGCACCTTAAGATAGTATATACTGCTAATATCCATACAGCCATTTCTTCCACCAGTTTTCAACCTGTTTAGCCAACTGAAGTTTGAATACAAGCTGGGAACCAGTACTAGAAAGGGTGCAAATCCACAACAAAGTCTCACACATACACCAAACCAGTTTAGATATTTGGGATGTAGGACAAAAACACAGCACTAGGATAAAACTCATATAAAGAACATTCAAACGCCACATGGACTGTCATGCAGCAATACAAATCTTAACATCACTACTGTACATACATAGAGAGGATGTATGTATTTAACAAACAAGGAGATGGACAAGATAAAAATCAAAGTACGACACTAGACAAAGGTCGAAACCAAAGTCAGAATTACTAAACATGACTCAATACTTAATACCAAAATAAAGTTAAAGACACATGTAAAAATGTTCTATGCCTTTTAATCAATAAAAAGCCACTAATACTGCAAAAGGTATGTTTTTTATCCAAAATCTTGGACAACCAGAAGGTAGACAATGCTGACCTTTATACCATTGTTATTGTGAGTCTCATATGTGGGTTCCTGAATGAGCATGTCACGCCCAAGCCTAGAGGCCCAAAACGAGAGGGAAGTTCTCATAGGTTTTCGGCTCTTTCTCTAGTTCTATAGTTGTGTTATGTGCTGCATTTAGACCTGGCGATAGGTCTTGGCTTATATGAAAATGTCGATATTTTTAATGTTATTGTATGTACCTCAATACAATCAGTCAGGTACACTTCACCAACTGTTACAGTGCTGGATGTTTAGAGTTCAGCTTGTGAGCGTCAGTAGTTGTAATACTGTACATTGTGCATCTGCAAAGCCCAGTGCTGTACCTTTTGCTTGGCTGTAGCAAAAAGAGTTTCAGTTCAGGCAAACTAGTAACTATCATTTTTGTGATTGCTGGTGGACAGCCAAATGATGATCATGATATTTCCAATTTCATTTATTGTGGGATGTGTTATCACTGGGTTTTGCTGTATTATGTGTTTATTATTGTGTTTGTGTTTCTTTGCCAACTACCAGCTCTTTATGTAAGGCCTTCTAATTCCAATGCAAATTTTTGTTGATTAAGTTATATAATACGTGCTGTCTATGAAAGTAATGAAGGTATAAGATTATGTTTGATGCCCTACAAATAGAAATTAACATTTGTTGAATGATACACTTTTATTTAATAAGGAGGTTAAATGTTTTGTCAGGTCTAGAACCATATGTACAATAATATGACATAACTACTGTAAATCATCACTTATGCAGCCCACTGGCTTTTACAATTCACATAATTAATTAAATAGAGATCAACTGTCTGAGGTTCCAGGTGATTGTAGTATAAATGCACTGTATATGGAAGGTCCAAATTGTGGCGAGTCTGTAAAGTGGCCTAAAACACACAATAAAGACACAAGAACACACCAAGCAACTAAATGAAAAGGTGTCTTAAAAATCAGTCAGAAATGGAGACAAGAAAATATCCAAGTCACTGAATATCTCCCGGAGTCCTGTTAAATCTAACATTAAGTAATGGGAAGAATATGGCACAGCTGTGAATCTACCTAGAGCAGGCCATCCACAAAACCCAAATAATCATGCATTAAGAAGACACACATAAGGGAGGCCGACAAGAGACCAATAATAACTCTGACGGAGTTACAAGCTACGGTGATACAGATTGGAGAGACTGTGCACACAACAACTGTTCACCGGGAGTTTCATGAGTCACAGCTTTACGGGACAATGACAAAGAGAAAGGTATTGCTAAAAAACACACACATGGCATCTTGGCTAGCGTTTGCCCCAGTCTGCAGGAAAAAGGTTTTATGGCCTTGGGTGAGCTTTGTTGGGCCTGTTCTCATTAAAATCTTTCTAATGTTCAAACTAAATGCCATGGTTGGTGGATGCTAAATACCACACATTATCAAAAATGCACCATCAATCACCATGAAGCATAGTGGTGGATGCATCATGCTGTGGGAATGCTATTCTGATGCAGGCCATTGAAGACTTCTGTGGGTAAAATGTCAGGGAAATCCTGGAGGAAAACTTGATGCAGTCTGCAAGAAAGCTGCACCATGAGAGAAGATTTGTTTTCCATCAAGACAACAAATCCAAGCATAAATCCAAAGCTACACATGAATGGCTTGAAAACAGTAGTATTAATGCCCTGGAGTATCTGAGTCAGAATCCAACTGAGAATTTGGACTTGAGAAAAAGCTGCTCACTCACAATGCCCGTGCAACCTGAGCTTCAGCAGTTGTGCAAAGAAGAATGGAGATAAGTGGCAGTATGCAGATGTGCAAAGCTGCTAGAGATCTGCACACAGACTCAGCTTTGCTGGAATGTCTGCTAAAGGTGCATCTACTAAATACCGACTTGAAGGGCCTGAATACAAATTGGATTAATTATTTTGTGTTTTAAATTTCTAATTATTTAGACCACTTTACAGAGATCTATTTTCACTTTGACATTAAAGAATCCTTTTCTGTTGATCAGTGTCAAAATAGTCCAATTATATCCACTGTGATTCAATGATGTATAATAATGAAATGTGAAAACTTCCAAAGGGATGAATACTTTTTACAGGCACTGTACAACTGATTGCTGATGGGGTGATAGTTATTTTTCTGTACTTATAGCAAAGCTTTGACCAAAACTTTCCATATGAAGCAAATATGCTCTCCGTAAAGAACATCTGTGAATGAGTTTATGCAGACATCTATGCATTTCCATTTGAGAGTAGCATGGGTACCTATTTCATTTTAAAGCAATTACCATCATTGATCTTTCAGAGATTAAAGGGACTAGAGGTGTGGAAACCACTAGAGTTTCATTCTGACAGAGGAGTAGCCGATGTAAGCTTGTTGGGACGACTTTATAAAATGCGTAGATGGTGAACATGCAGGCCCTTCTAAACTGAGTTACTGGTCACATTTTTAATTACCTAAAACTTTTACAATAGAAAGTATTCAAAACCTTTGGCTGTTTTGGTTAGATAATATTTAATCCATATATCTATTTCTTAAATTAAACCACTGTGTCACTAATTAGGGTAGCCTTCGTGTTTTAAAATTAGAAAGCCCTATACGAGGTGAGACACAAAAATAATTGGACTGGGCTTGGGGCTTTCCAGGAAAACCGTCTGGAGGCCGGCCTGACGTGAATCATAAAACTATATCCCCTCCTAAACGCCCTCTCAAACCGCCGACCGGCTAGGTATATCCTGTGAATAGCCCAGCCAGTATTTGTACAACAATCGCTACACAAGTTGCCACGATAATGTCGGGTGAAAAAAATCGAACAGCGAATCAACACCAAATTTCTCGCAGATTTTCTCTTTTTCCATAAAGCAGTTTTTGACTGACAAAAACATTCCTGTCCTTGAACATTCTTCCTATTCACCCAGTTTAGCTCCCTGTGATTTTTACTCGTTCCCGAAAATCAAAAGTGACCTGAAGGGAACACAGTTTTCTTTAATAGATGAAGTAAAGACAGAAACGGCAAGCTTGTTAAAGAGCCTCAAGCAAGAAGACTTCCAGCATTGTTTCAATCAATGGAAGATACGTATGGAGCAGTGTAGAGATCGGGAGGGGAAGTGTATAGAAGGTGACAATGTTTAGAATGCTGTAATTCATCAATAAATATTTTCTTTTTTACCAATCCGGTTATTTTTGTGTCTCACCTCGTATAAAATAAGGCTTAGATATTACCTATAAAACATTTGTTCCCTATAACCTTTTTCTCAGTTTCACAGGTACTGATGTGTAACCCGCTGTTAACAATTAAACCCAGCTTTATCTCCTTTTGAAGCTACTCTCAGCACTACACAACATAGACCTCATGTTTTATATTTGATACTTGGGTTGTTCATTTGATCTGGTATAATACTACCCACTCAATCTCTTTCCCTTGCAGTGACCTTTACCTCTTTGGTTGGAACTGCCCATTTTTGGCGCTTCCTCTTGACGTTGCTCATTAAACTGATTGCTCTTATAGCCAAAGTGGTTTTCTGGGAAAATGTGACAGTGGTCACTACTGCCTTGGCCTAGTTTAGCAAATCTCGCTTAGTCATGTTGGAGTTTAGATTTCCTCACATGCTCATCAATTTTTCGTTATTTTCACTCATCCGTTGCCCACCATGCAGAGTTATGAATCATTAGCATTACAGCTATAAACCTCATTCATGTGGCCCAAGTGGGTGCAGGAAAGTCACTACCATGCTGCTGTTGCTGGTGTAACAATGGACAACAGTACAGGCAGATAAGAGCAATTGTCTTACTTTTAGACTCTTATTTGATATTTTTATTATCATTTTTTAATTTTTTCCCCTTCTTCTACATGCTTTGCCTGTTTTTACATTTTTCTTCCTAACCATACTACCAACTAGACAAACAGATACACAGACACACATACATCCACTTTTATTAAGGTGGATTTTATTTGTCCCCTTTTTCACTCTAAATGATAAAAAATAAATTAACTGGACCCAAAAATTCATGAGTATATTGGGGGTCTGTTTTGTCTTTTTTAATAGAGGAATTATTCAGGTTTTATTTGTCACAGCTTCACTTTCTAGCTTTGCATCCAAACCCAGCCAAATTTTTTAAACATCTGCAGAGACATTTTTTTTATTCTGATAAGCTGCCTACAGTATTTTTTGTATTATAATGCAAGAACCCATACTGCTTGTCTGTATAGGTGCTTACGCTGCCTTTTTGTGCCATTTAATCTGTTGCCAGGCAGATGATATTTGATCACTGACACCAAATTAATTTCTAATTCTTTTCTTATTTTTGTTGTATAATGACACATACCGACTAACAGTTTTCAGCTGAAGGAGAGAAGCTTGCTGTTCTCCACTCCACACTTGGTCTGTAGCCACATTGGCTTGATTTCTAATCATATAGTTACTGGATTGGGCCCAGATATACTGACTGACTGAATCCTGGCTTGCTTTACAAAGGACAGGAAATTCTGCTGCCTGGCTTCTTGAACCAGTGGCTTTTTTATTGGGATACCACTAATAAACACTGGTGCCTTTTGCCACAGAATAAAACTATTGAACTTCACAACAAGAAAAAGAATACTGTTATGCTATAGTTTTAACAGGAGGAGATTCTTAAAAAAAATAAGCACATTGAATAAATTTAAAAAGTTAGATTAGGTTCCATTATCATAGAAAATAATTACTGCTTCCTGCTGTTACTCTGTATTCCTTTCCAAATAGATCAACGTCTATCTTGTAAATGAAGGCTTTTGGCTCAACACAGCTATCTTAAAAATTAAACAGGTCTCCTGTCAGTCATTTGCATTTCCTGGGATCCATAAGGTATGTTTCAGACAGCTGGATTGGAGATACTTAAAGTAGAATTCTCAGGAGAAGTCTTATTGCATCGAAAAGACACAAAAGCAGCATAGATAATGACAAATTTTAATTATTTTATAGTCATAGAAATGTATCCTAGTATCCATTTTCAAAATCTGCATTTTTGATTGTACCTCGGTGAAAATCAGAAACCAGTCCCAGAAGCTGCCCAACATTTGATGTCTAAAGCCTGTTTTTACAACTTACTTACACACGTATAGATTGGTGGAACTGTCAAGTTGGTTTGTCTAACTTTACCCTTTAATAAACCTGCCATACATGATCTTTGTTACCCCAACTGACACCAAACCAGTGAGAGATGGAAATCCCTTGATGGTGTAACACATGTGCGCTTAGGAGACAGTCAAGCCCCAAAGGTGAGTGAAACATTGCGAGACGGAGGTGTGATGTGCGGTACTAACACCTCTCTCTCGCTCTCATCAGACAAAAAGAAGAAAAATAAATCATACAAGATGGCCGCCAAGATGTCACTTCTGGGAACCTCCCGATGACAATACTTCTGACTGCTTGCAATGATGATACTTCCAGCTCTATCTGATGACATTACTGCCTTCATTACCTCACTTCTGGTCCCCCTTTGATGACGTCATATCTGTCCAACAGTTTCGACGTCATTTCCTGCCAACTCATTTCTGTCCTCCATTTTGTCCATGTATATAAATGCCATCTTTGTTTGTTACTGTTGTCAATTGCTATACATGCTTTTTGATCAAAACCAAAGTCCTTTATGCGTTTTCTTTTGTCCAAAGGACAATATATGGGGACGGTGCCCAAACCTTTTCCTTTTGTGGGTGCTTTATTGTGAAAGCTTATTACAATGGACACACTCACTTACCTATGAACACTAACTCATTATGAGATGTGTGTTTCAAGTTAATGTGCACATGTGTATGATATGTGAGGCAGAGCTGGCCTGCAGTATGGGAAGTAGAAAAAGCTACCTCAAGCACATTTCTGTGATGGCAGCATAGGAACACAGAACCCATGGTACAAACCATTTATGCAGCTGCCTAGGATGTTTACTGTTGGAGGAGGTACATGACCTGATGGTCCTTAGAACGCTGAAAGGACTGTCTAATAGAAGAGCCGAGCTGCAGCCAGCTCTGGTAAGAAGCCAGAGTACCAAGAAAAATCCATAAACCGTGAATGAGGTGGGAACCAAAGCCACCTTTCAATAATATTCCATTAATCTGTCCATTTTCAAGCATACTGAATGTGATTCATAGCCATGTGGAGGCAAGAGGTTATCTTGGCAGCTTAGGGACAAAACAAGGATGTAGCTGCAGGGAATCACATGAAATGCTTAGCCACACACCGACACTCATTCACACTGGGAACAATTTAGAGTCACCAAATACTCCATTTTGGTTTTTTTTTTTGTTTTTTTTCTTTTTCCAGCATCACAAAAACTGTTGAAGTACCAGAAGATACAAGTAAAAAGGATATAATTTCAAAATAGATAGAGGCCAGGCCATCTAGCACTCTTTGATTGTGAGTTTGTCCCATCATACGAGTGTGTGTTCCAGAGGTGAGTTCACACTAAGGTCAGTGTGTCCAGTTCCTCTGAGCAATCTGATTGGTCAGTTTAGCATTGGAGATGCAACCAAAGAGAAAGTGAGAGTGTGAGATGCACAAGGAAGAGAAAAAGTGTATGAGACATGCTGAGAGAGTCACCTTCAGAGATGGCAAGTATAAAAGTGGACAGTAGGCAAGACACGTGTCTTAAAAATAATAATAGAGTCTGAGAAACAGGAATGTACTTGAGAGAGGGAGTGAGACTGTCACACACAGAAATACACAGGAAAGTCATTGAAGGAACACGTAGGGCAAGTGATAGGAAATATTTTTAATTATTCTATTACCTGTCTTCAACAGGTACTGTGGCTAGTTTACAATATTTTAGTTTAAGCACATGTATTTGGGACATTGTGTGTCTATGACTGAATGACTTGATATATAGATTAGATGACAAGAGCAACGTGAGATTTTTTTCATGCGTGTTTTTGATATTGTTTGCAGTAGTCCAGCATTGGTCACCATAGATGACTAATAAATCAGAAACTTTATTTTCTCCTAGGCAGGAGGAGGAGTATAGGAGCCTAATCAAGGACTTTGTTAAATGGTGCATCTCAAACCACCTACACCTGAACACCAGCAAAACTAGGGAGCTGGTGGTGGATTTTAGGAGGACCAGGCCCCTCATGGACCCTGTGATCATCAGAGGTGACTGTGTTCAGAGGGTGAAGACCTATAAATACCTGGGAGTGCAACTGGATGATACATTGGACTGGACTGCCAATACTGATGCTCTGTGTAAGAAAGGACATAGCCAACTACACTTCCTTAGAAGGCTGGCATCCTTCAACATCTGCAATAAGATGCTGCAGATGTTCTATCAGACAGGTGAGGCGAGCTTCCTCTTCTACGCGGTGGTGTGCTGGGGAGGCAGCATAAAGAAGAGGTCCGCCTCACTCCTGGACAAACTGGTGAGGAAGACAGGCTCTATTGTAGGCACGGAGGTGGACAGTTTGACATCCGTGGCAGAGCGATGGGCACTGAGCAGGCTCCTGTCAATCAGGGAGAATCCACTGCATCCACTGAACAGGATCATCTCCAGACAAAGGAGCAGCTTCAACGACAGACTGCTGTCACTGTCCTGCTCCACTGACAGACTGAGGAGATCATTCCATCCCCACACTATACGACTCTTCAGTTCCACCTGAGGGTGGGGGTAAACGTTAACATTATACAAAGTTATTGTCTGTTATTTCTGCATTTTTATCACTCTTTAATTTAATACTGTTCTTTATGTATGCTGCTGCTGGAGTATGTGAATTTCCCCTTGGGATTAAAAAAGTATCTATCTATCTATCTATCTATCTATCTATCTATCTATCTATCTATCTATCTATCTATCTATCTATCTATCTATCTATCT
>JANRMT010062842.1:13865444-13896616 GCA_026402145.1 Polypterus bichir lapradei | reverse complement strand
CTTTTGACTGTACACCATGTTTTATTGTGAATTCTATGCACGGCTTTATGCATGAGGCCCCAGGTCAAGAGAGATATCTCCTAGTTAAGTTTTTTAGAGCTAATGCTATATATACAGGAATGTTTGGCTATATCTAACTGGCATTTTTCAGCTTCCACCACAAGGACCAGCTCTTATTCTACTAATAAAGTAATGTCTTATAACCATAGAGACAATAAAAATTTCTAAACTCTAGTCTGTTTAAACTAGTCCAGAAAACATCTCTCCAACTTTGTATTTGATCCCCATATTTGTCGCTATAGAAGGAAAGTCTACACATTTACTGATTACGACAATCTAAACAAGAACAGGCCATTCAGCCAAGCAAATCTCACCAGTCCTATCCACTTAATTCTTCTAAAATATCATCATGTCTAGTTTTGAAAGTTTTAAAGTCCTACTATCTATCATGCTCCTTGGTAACTTATTCCAAATGTCTGTGTTTTTCTGTGTAAAGAAAAAACCTTAATACATTTCCAACTGTGTCCCCGGGTTCTTAATGAACTAATTTTAAAATAACGGTCTCGATCCACTGTACTAACTCACTACATAATTTTAAACACTTCAATCATGTTTCCTCTTAAACTTCTTTTGCTTAAATTGAAATGGCTCAGCTCTTTTAATCTTTCCACATAATTTATCCCCTGTAGTGCTGGAATCAGCCTAGTCACTCTTCTCTGGACTTTTTTTAGTGCTGCTATGTCCTTTTTGTAGCCTGGAAGCCAAAACTGCACACAGCACTCCAGATGAGGCCTCATCGGTGCGTTATAAAGCTTGAGCATAACCTCCTTGGACTCCACACATTGTATTATATAACCTAACATTCTGTTAGCCCTCTTAATAGCTTCTGAACACTGCCTGGCAGTTGATAATGTAGAGTCCATTACGACTCCTAAATCCTTCTCACAAGGTTTCGATTTTCAGACCTACCATTGTGCATTCAAACTTTACTTCCGACATATAATTCTTTACATTTACTTACATTAAATTTCATTTGCTAAAAATCTGCCAAAGCCTGTATGCTGTCCAAGTCCCTCTGTTGTGATTCCACAGATTCTAGATTATCTGACAATCCACCTAGCCTGGTATCATCTGCATACTTAACCACCTTGTTACTTATATTTGTATCCAAATCATTTACTGTATATATTAAAAATAGCTGCGGCCCTAGCACTGACCCTGTGGAACACCACTCTTAACTTCCGCCAGTTCTGATGAGATTCTTCTCACCATCACCCTCTGCTTCCTGTGTCTGAGTAAATTTTGCACATACCTACAAACAACACCCTGAACTCCCACTTCTTTTTGTTTGATGCCTAACCTCTCATGTAGTACCATATCGAAAAATCAAGTTTTGAATGGGTCTGGGCCATACCTAGTCACTAGACAATTGCTGCTGAACACCAACGGCAGGCCTACAGACAAGTATCACAGTTTTGTATGAGGTTCTCATAGTTTTTAAATGAATGATCATGGGAGTAGATTTTGGATTATTCATTTTAGAGTATCCCAACAACATGCTCTAGCTCTCACACAAACTCCTACTACCATCTTAAAAGTGGATGTGTAAATACAGATGCTATAAAAACATATGTGCAAAATAACTCAGAACTCCTGTGGTGGCATTCACAGAATTTTCAGTCACTGATGCAGTCCACTAAATTACTCTGGCAGTGAACACTCACTGGCAGCAATCATACAGTATAAGTTCAATGATTTACTGCACTCTAAATAAATCTAATTAATTTAGAATCACTAGGTTATAATTACACACATTGGAGAAAATGTCACCTTGCATTAAGACGAACTTTTCATCACTGTATTCAGTAAGTAAGTTAGTAAATCGTATGATTAATTTCCTTTCAAACTCTTTCCATAAAAGGCTTGTTCTTTATTGAATGGCAATCAAATTCTATTTTGCAATCTGGAGAAAAGCTATTTGCTTTTCAATTTCAGAGTAATAATGGTTCATTTGGCTAAGCTGACTCTTCTTTTGAAGCCTTTGACTAATCTAAATTCTGTAGCATAGTCTTCATCTAGTAAAAATTTTAGCTATCTCAGCTTGAAACCAGGAAAGCAACTTTACTCATAATAATGTATTGCTGTACTGTATATCAAACAATAATTCCTTCTGTTTAGTCCATAAGAAATAAGAATGCAAACCCAGACTGTTGGCAGGACCTTCTGGACAGGGTGAAATGGTGCAGTACCTGGGAAGTCATTCTTAATTCCTTCAGAATAGGAGGGCAAGCACACCCTTTACTGTTGTGGACGCTGGCCCGGACACAGACAGGCAGACATGTTGTTCATCACCCAACACACTGTTTATTTACAAATATTTACAAATGGTGCACTAACACCCCAGTGCCTCTTGCACCGATTTCCCCAAGTCCAGGCCTCACAGTCTCTGTGCCTTTCTCTCCTGGCCACCTCCAGTCCTCACTCCAGCTCCATCCTCTTCCGCCCGACTTCTGCTAATGACTGGAGGGATGCGGCCCCTTATATACAGCTCCCGGATGAGCACCAGGTGTTCCCGGTAATCCTCCCTTGGCCACGCCCCAGCGTGGCGGAAGTGCCGGCTGTCCTCCCGGCAGCTCTCCGGGTGTCTCCCAAAGTCTTCCCCCCAGCACTTCCTGGTGTGGCGGAAGTGCTGGGCTCTCGGCATATTTAGGCAATGGGGCGCCGCCTGGCAGTGACCACGGGTCCCTACAGGGCTGGGCTTCCAAGCCCTGTACCCGAGGCCCCCAACATAACCAGGACGGACGCCCCCTCTCGGTCTGGAGGAGGCACAAGCCCTCCTCCGGTCCTCCTGGGCGTCCCAGCCGGACTCCTGCCTCGGCCAGATGTGGCAGATGATGGTCTGGAAGTGGGGCGCCGCCTGGCGGTGGCCACGGGCCCTTACAGGGCTGGGCTTCCATGCCCCCTACCCGAGGCCACCAGCGTAACCAGGACGGACGCCCCCTCGTGGTCTGGAGGAGGTACAAGCCCTCCTCTGGTCCTCCTGGGCGTCCCGGCCGAGCTCCAGCCCCGGCCAGGGACCACACTGTACATAAGATACAAATGCGTTGCATCCTCAAGTAGGATTCTTGAACAACAGGTACAAAAGAGTTCAATGCCTGTGCCATTTTTTATACTTGTTTATTTAATATGATGAGTTTGACTTCTGCTGAATGAGACTGCCACCCCCTTTGCTCATACTTCACAAATATTACTTCGGTAACAGGTAATTAAGTGAACAAATTTCTTGAGAAGGTGTGGCAGGCAACCCAGTTGCTAGCAAATGGACTTGACTAAGATGCGGCAGAGTAACAGAAACAGAAAAGAAATATCCAGGACTGAGAAAGAGTCTGTCACAGATGGCCGGGGTTCTTGTCCAGCCTGGACGCCTCTTCATTCTATGGACCGGGGGAGCAAACCTGGTCAGGACAGTACCTTCCACAGAACACTAGATGGCAGTCCCCCTGGGTTGCATTGGGGCCATGGGCATGGGATTTTGGAACTCAAGCCTGTTGGGGTCCGTGGCCACCACCAGGGGATGCTGCAGTGGTTCCTGAGCCCATATGGGCAGTTCTTCTGCCACACCTGGAAGTGCAGCTGAAAATGGGTCATCAAACACCTGGAACATTTCCAGGTGGGTTATAAAAGGAGCCAGCAGCTACCACTCCGGGAATCAGAGTCGGGAGGAGGGAGATGAAGCTTGCCAGGAGGAGTGATGGAGGAGAGAGAAAGAGAAGGAAAAAAGAATTGTGTTTTGATGCTTGTGTTTGGGACCGTGTTGCTGTGAATATCTTCCCTGTTTCCTACAAGCTGTGAAAAAGAAAATAAAAGTCCTGTGTGCTTTGAACCTGTGTCCTACATCTGTCTGTGTTAGGGTTGGCCTTTACAAGTCACACTGGCAGCAGTAAAGATACTGTGTATGTAGCATTGGAGAAGAGGAGCCACTATGGAGTAGTATGATTTTTGTGAATCGAGAGATGGGACCTGGGTGGTATCAAGTAATGTTTCACCTGCCTGATAGAAGGCAAGTGATCCAGCACGCGGTAAATAACAGCATATCTGACCATCTTTTAAAGAAAGTGAGGTCCTCAGTGCTCATCAGGAGGTATAACAAGAGGAAGCATATGGTTTCAAACCAAGAGAAATTGAAAACTGTCATCCAATGAAGGGGAGAATGGAATGTCACAAACCCTCGGTTGTCACTTAGTAGCACTCAATTCCAGAATCCAGCTTGGATTGTGTTGCCGTTTTAAGGAAAGCAACCAGCTTCTAAGTGCAAACGAAATCTGCAGAATGTAGGTAGTTCAAGCTGGATGTCGCCAGCGCAAAAGCAGAATGGTATTTGCTTGGAGGTGACCCTAGTTAGGAGCACTGCCTCAATGACAGGGTATTTGGGGTGTGGAGATGGTAGAATAGATTGAGGCAAAGGACAGGGCCCAGAAAGAGAAAGAAAGTAAGAAGGTAAGCACTTTGATAGGTGGGTAAACGACCTAGAAATAAGGGAGGTCAATGTCAGTAAAGGAAGGTCCACAATTTTTCTTTAATGATTTTGTTAATAAAGGGGTCATTTGTTTTGCTTTTGGCATCAATGATGTAATTCTGGGTGTAGAAGAGTGCCAATAACGAGCCCCTCTAATTCCAATCTTTAATATAAGACATAAAAAAACATTTAAACAGCCACATGCATATTTTATGTGACACTTCACACAGTAGTATAGGCTCAAATCCCAGTACAACTCTGTATTTTAAATCAGTCACTATATTTCAGCCTAAATAGTAATATACTCAACTTATAAAGTGCTTTGGGGTAGAGATCTCCATGAAAGGTACTGAATACAACAAACATTTCTTGCTAGATAATATATTTTGATGGTGTGTTTGATTAATAGCTTGTATAGGCATCTTGGCCAAGTGTCAAACTACCGCCTCTGACTAACAATGTGGCTTGAGCACTTATTCACTTGACCTGTGGTCATGCTTGAATTGCAAAACAAATCTAAGTCTAAGCAATCGTAGCTCTGTAGTTGTTGTCAACTAAATGTTCACAATATGGTTGAAAGGGAAAATGTGTAACACCTGCTCTCAAAAGAGAACCGAAACTAAGTTCCTTAATCCTTCCTGGCAACTCCTTTTTGCCTTATGTGCTCTATGGAGCTTCATTTTTTTACAGACCTTTTTGTGAAATAAAATTTTTATTTTAGAAAACTTTGGTGTCTGACCTTATTACTAGCCGGGGTTTGATGGTGATATCCCTCTACAGAAGGTATTATTGGAAGTCCTTCTGGAAATTATTGGGATTTATGTGTTTTGAGACTTCCAGTCCACAACCCACTGTAACTTGAACTTCCTTTTAAATACTAGCTGAGCAGTACTGCAGTGGCATGAAGGATTGGCCCTGCCTACTTTAGCTCTACATAATGGAGACAGGGCAGACAACTAAACAGACTACATGTTTTCACAGAACAAAAAAATACAAAATAGTTAATTAGCATCAAAATATTACATACATACAATAAAGACAAAACAAAGCAAAAACATAATTTGCAAAAAATATATGAAATAATATTAAAAAACCAAGAAAAACTCTCTAATCTTCCTAAATGTTTTTGTACTTTAGATAATAACAATTTTGTGAACCATACAACTAAACATTTCCAAGTAGATTAGAAAAGAATTCTAATATTTTTATTACCTGTCAAAAATTAATCATAATTAAGGTCATCTACCAACCAGTAGGTTTTAAGCCAGAAAAAACGTACCTTTCTGCACCTAAAACAAAGCCTGTTCTGACTTTGAATGCTATCAAAATACAATAAAAAAACTTCATTTTATTTTTAAAAATTCTTAGTGTCACCTAATCACAATGGATATCTCGGACAGTACCAACCTCATGTGCCTGTATTAGATACAATTAAAACATCTTTTAAAGAATTTGTCTCTGTTTACATAGAACTATATTTAAATCCGAAAAGTCTTAAGAATTATAGACTGATTTGACTTTTACCTTATGCTTTGTTTTTAAAAGGTAATTGTGATCTCATAACTCCGGTGTTCTCTTTAAAGAAATAACCTTTATGACAAGTTTCTGTCTGGGCATTGCCAGATTCATAGCACAGAAACAGATTTTACTCATTTTTTGAAGTATTTTGTATGCAGGAAATGCCACCATTAATCACAGCATTCTACTCCAGAGACTTGAGAATTTAGATTGACTGCCAGGCTCTGTCCTCAGTTGGCTTACTTCATCCTTTTCAAATCCTTTTCAGTACACGCAGAAGTCTCAGTGCAAAACTTCCTCATTCTTGTCCAAAGTTACATATGGTGCCCATCAGGGATCTCTTTTCTGTAGTAATGTTGTCTTTTCAGAGATATAATTTGGAAAAACAATATTACATTTGTACAAGTGTGCAGAGGATACCTGACTATATTTGTTAGTTACATCAGTAATAAATTTATATGAGATGCGACAATGGAAGACAAACAGAGGTGTAGCCAAGAGTTAATTTCAGGAGTGGTAAGAAAGTCCACAATTCATAATTCTGTCTATGATCAATAAGTTGAAATTGTCATACGATCTATTTAGGGGGGAGGGTTTCAAACCCAAATTCCACTCCCGTGAAACCTTCTTATTGAAATCAGAAAAAAACAGTTTTTTCAAGGGTGTGAATTTTGCAAAGAAGGCAAAACTGTTTACTGTGAGTGTAAAGTAATTTACATTTTCATGGTTTCACTTTCACACTTTCTAATGTTTGCTCCAACTTGGTAATATTACAAAATTAAGTCCTTTTTTAACATCTGTGATTTTCAAAAACTTGTTTATTCATTTGTATCATGTAGTATTAATTACAGTAATGATTATTGTCAAGCTATTCAAAACATTCAATTTATGCTCTACAGTTAGTTCAATGCGATGAAAGTAAGGATGATAACTAGAACTAAGATGATTGACCATACACTGTAACCCTATAACTGTAACACTACCTTTCAGTTATGTTTAGTGACAATTTTAATTAATTCAGTTTTAATTTTTTAGTGTCTCTCATCATATGTAACAGAATTTATTAATTTCTGTACTTCAGGGAGTATTTGTGATCTCAAGATTGAAATCGGGTCAAGACCCCAAGATAAATAAAATTGAAGGGGGCAGAAATTTTAGCTATAGGGTTCTCAGACTGTCTACTGATATTTAACAGTAACAGCATTTAAGAAGAGGTAGAACAGTCACTATTTTAACATAGCAGATTCTCATCAGATTCAGGCCTGGTAATAGTGTTCTTATTGCTTTGGTAATAAATATTCCTTTTTTAGTTCTCATATTCTTCTAGGCCACATGAAGTGGAACTTAGTGTACCTTGGCTCCGATGTTTTGTCACTAATGATGTAGTATTTTGTCAGGATCATCACTATTTAATTGTGTTCTCCTGCATTGCATGAGGGCGCATAGAGGGGCTGGACAACCTAAAATGTTAGATTATATTGTAAAAACTGGTGAATATATATTGAAGGATGGCATGCTCAGATTCTATAATGCACTAGTGTGACCAACTACACCCAAGGACTTAAGGACATGTCCTACTCTGATAGACTCAGATAATTAAACTTGTTTAGTTTTAAGCAGAAGAGACTACGTGGTTACTTAATTAGGCCTTCTAAATCCTCAAAGGCACTGATAAAATAGATCCAGCAGAGTTCTTTCACTGAAACACTGATTCATGTACTTGAAGACATCAGTGAAAATTCAAGGGAAGTCCATTTAAGACTGAAGGCAAGAAGCACTTCTTTATGCAAAGTGTTGTGGGAATCTGAAACAAACTGCCAAGACATGCAGTTGATGCAGAAACCTTAACGACTTTTACCAAGTATCTGGATGAGATATTGGGAGGAGCTTAGCTCTTAGCTAAACAAATGAGCGTGATAGACTGAATGGTCTCCTCTCGTTCTTCTTATGTTCTAAACCAGTGCTTCCCAATCTCGGTCCTGGAGACCCCCTGCGGCTGCAGGTTTTTGTTCCAACCAGCTTCTGTTTTTAATTGGACTCCTGGGCTAATTAAGTGAACTGTTATTTCCCAAGTTCTGTGTATATATCTCTCTATTATATAAAAAAATCTTGGGTCAAGACATGATTTTCTCTGAGACACTTTAACGTCCCGCGAGACAAGGAGCACAGCTGCTGCACAGGCTTTTAAATGTTCGAAGCACAGCGCGACATGCAGATCACAGAGCATGACACAAACAGCAGCAGCAGCAAGCCAGCTAGCATAGAGGAGGTAAAAAAATGTATTTGTTTCCCATTGTATTACCATTTTAAGGGGGTTTTGAAGGAGCAACCACATCTCCTTAGCATGCGTTCAGTTCTCCTGTTTACAACGTGAGAAGCAGAGACGCCCAGTGGCTGGCGTGCAGTGGGTCTTGGGGGGGGTTTGGGGTGGGCGGGCAATGCAAGCAGGGGTACAGCCTCCTAGTATATATTAAAATGTACCAAGCATTTATATGAGAATAATGTATTTTTTCTTTTTAACAATATTTTCATCTTGATTTTCATTCTACTTTTCTAGGTGTTCTAATTGTTTAATTAATTTACTAATTAGTGGGTCTGACCCTAAAGTAGTTGCAGCCTTTGATTATTCAGTGTTGTTTGCCTGGGTGTCTGCTCTGCTTGTTTTTAATTGTCATTAATAAGATACAACAAAGGGGGAAAACTGCAAAGATAAAGGGCAAAATATAATGAAATCAACAAAAGAGAGTTAAGCATTTAAATCTATAGCAAAAGCAGACATATTTCTAAATGTCCTATAAATGTGAAAATCATGCAGCTGTGCTTTTCTGAATGTCGAATAAACGAAAAAAATAAAACCAGCTAATTAAATGAGGTCAGTGCTATCAGGTGTTGTCACTGATTAGGAATGCAGCTGGAACAAAGACCTGCAGCCACAGTGAGTCCCCAGGACCGAGTTTGGGAAGCACTGTTTAAAACTGGTACAGCAGAACCGAGGAAAGATGAAATCTGGGACTACATTTTTTATTTTCCAATTATCATTTGATTTTTGAAGAAAATTAATTCTCATTCCCACTTAATCTAATTAATAGTCAGAGAGGACACTTACTGCTGTTAATAAATGCATGTGTACAGTACATGCATATGCTACATACAACCATACATAAAGATATGTACTGTTTATTTATTCAAACATATTACATTTTGCCTTTGTGTTAAACATTATCTTTCAGTTTTTCAGTAATTCTTTTTTATTTAACACAATAATTTAGAGCATGCACATGCAGAGTATTTAACTCAAAATGTATTTCATAAAACTAAATTGAATTAAAAATATAAAATATGGATTTACCTAAACAGCAAATCTCATTTTAGATGTGGAGACTTTCCATGAAAATAATAACACTCAACAAAATCTTTTTATTTAAAAAAAAAAGCAATACCAATGGCTCAATAGCTAAACTCATTTTTATGGCTAAACAAACAAGATGAGCTCATTTCAAATGTGATTAAGAATTTTCTTTATTTAATATATTTTATTTTTACTAATGAATTTTAACTGATTCAGAGTAAAGAAAAATAAATCTACAATCTATTGTAGATTCATAATTAACAAATTAAATATATTATTAACAGATTGTCTGCCAAACAGTTTTAAAAATGTATAGAACAAATCAGTCAGCATAAACACAACAGCTGTAGTTATAACCCTTAAACTAGGCAATGTGTTCCCACCGGCCACAGATATGCTGCTGGTGTACTGGCTGCTACTAAACTGCTGTCAAGGCTGACGTGTCCACTGCTGGTTAGCTGAAGCAGGGTCTAACCCTAACAAAATAAAGGACAAATGGGTTTGATACAAATTAAAAAAAGATGGGTTTATGCACACAAAGTGTATATTGTGCATTGAATTATCTATCTGTCCGTTGTCACACACGTGCGCATTGGAACCAGCTGAAGGGCCTAAACACTAGTAATTCTACGCCAGGCCAGGGGGTGGTGGAGTGTACTGACTATCTCTTTCAGTCCCTTGCAGACCTTTTCCGGGAAATCCCGCCTGTTGCCGGCCCCAAGGATGACGTCACTTCCGGGCACAAGGACACCACTCCCAGTTCCGGCATAGATGACGTCACTTCCCTTCCAGCCCTTTAAAACTGCCATCTTGCATCAGTACAGGCAGTTCTGTTCTGGACTTCGAACTAAGCACATCGTGCTATTTACAACTACTTTTGCAGCCGATTCAATTATACGGGTGGCTGCCCCAAATCTTTATGATGTCTCCGAGTCATTCTTATCACACCGTCCATCTTTTAACCATCTGAATTGATAGCAGTGTGCTGCAGCTCAAGAGCACTGCATGGCATGAAATCATCTTAAACAAGATATCAGTCACAACAGTCTATCAAGCATATGTAGTACTTACATGAGTCCTTTTAATTATTGTTAATCTCTCCAGTATATTAGGAATTTGGAAGAAGATTCAGAGTATTGGCAAAAAAAAAAACCAAAAAGATCATACAGATGCATAGAAAACTTGCAGACTCCACTCAGACTTTGACCAGGCCAGGAGTGGCACCACAGGTTAGGATCAGTAAGTCATCAGTCTCTCCATGCTTCCTTGATTGAATTGTACTGATGGTCTTCCCTCACTATTCACTTTGACATGCTACATAAGTAGGTGACTATTATATAAAGTAGTTCAATGTTAATAAAGTTTAATTCTTTAAACAACATTACACTCTTTGGCTATTGACATATAGAGCATTATTAACTGCATAATTTCCTATTCACTGTCAGTTTCTACCTATTACCCAAAACACATTCTTCCATGAACCTGTGTTGTACTACATGGGTTATAAAATGAACAGAAAGATTAATTTTACAATATGCATTTATTTTCAGAATATATTAGAAATTATCCCGTTAATTTGACTAAATCTGAAAAATCTAAAAATGATGAAAAAATCTGTGCTTACTTTTCACATTACTATAGTAGTTTACAAGAAATCAGCCAGGAAAAAATTGCTTAGGATGACATCATCTTAGAAATAGTCAGATATTCAATAAAAACTATGGATCTTAGGATGGCACAGTGGTTAATTCTGTTTCCTTGCAGTACGGAGACCAGAGTTTGCATCCTGGGTCCTCCCTGCATATTCTTCCAATGACTGCATGGTTTTCCTCCCACTGTCCAAGGACATGCAGGTTACGTGAGCTGGAGTTCTTCAATTAGCCCTAGTGTGTGTTTGGTGGGTGTGCATGTGTTTATCCTGCCAGGGATTCAGTGCCCTAACTGACCCATGGTTTGTTCCTGCCTGGCACCCTATGCTATATGGAATTGGGTCCTCCACCCTCCATAATCCCGGCCTGGAATACACGGTTTAGAAAATGCTATGACTATGAATCTTACATCAGACCATGTAGAAAACAAAATAATGACTTCCTTATATAACTCGGACCTCACTGTGCAGCTGATTGAACATGCTGTCCTGCTAAACAAACTAAACACTGGAAAATGAAAATAACACTAATTACACTAATCTTGCGAATTTAAATAATGTATTAGACAACCGAAAAAGGCCTAGCAAACTGGCAAATTTTACAAGGGTTATTATCAATATTATATATTTCAATGACACCATTATGTGGGTGACATACAATAGGACACAATATAATATGCATGTATATACATATAAATATTGAACATATACATACTGTACAGTATACATACACACACATATATATTGTATATGAACACACACACACATACATATATACGAGTATATATATATATATTTTTTTTATATTTCACCAGGTTAAGTGAGTTGTCCAGAGTTAAGCTTTTGTTGATGGTAGGAATGATGTGACCGCCTTATAGTTTAAAGAACAGTGTCTTAGACACTATGGATGGATAATAAGATTAAAGCTGAGCGCTGTACACCTGATAAGCACAGCACCCAAGGGGTCAGTAGGATTTTAATGTTCATTTGCAGTTTGTGTCCTTCTAATCTCAATCATAATATCTGCCTACTTTGAAGAAGCCAATATTGTAGTAGTAAATTAAATGAATGAAGTGAGCAGATGTATGGGATTTCACGGTTGATAATTAGTAGATATGCTAAACAGAGAGGCAGATAAAGACTCTGTGGGATCTCTACTTATGCTTTTTAATAGTATAAGGACACCTAAGGCATACTGATTTTTTTTTTTTTTTTACAAAAGTATGTTATCATCATTAAAAAGAGTAAAAAAAAAAACTCAAATTCACCTTCTACCTTTTTGAGAGAACACTTTTTACAATTTGTAACAAAAAATTGATTTCTTTAATGAAATTATGTTTAAGTGCATATTAGCTTCGGTGTATTCAGATATCATCCTGCTGTTATTGCACTATAAGAAATTACGCAATAAAATACTAAAATACCAAATCAAAATTTTAATATAGAAGAATATATTAGGAGGTTGTTTAAGCTACTCTGTCTGACAAAATGTTTACCAGAGGATGGTGGTTTCCAAAGCTTTCAGCCCCCAGGCATGTGCTGTGATGATTGGGTATTCAGCACTGAATGGAAACGGCTTTACACCAATCACAATGATCTCCAACTAATTTTAAAATAGCTTTTCAAATCTATGAGCTCAAGATTTAAACGCATTGCTGACAAGACTTTCAGGCCTTTTAGAGGATGCCGAAACCAGTTTGAAGGATGGTTTGAGAAAGAGTCTCTGCTAGGCATGTAAAATATTCTAACTGGTAGGACTTCTACTCAGCTTTCCATTCTGACTGGTTCAGTACAAGACTTGCCTTAAAGAAATTGGATATTAGCATTTATTTAGGCAGTCTACAATGAAAAACAATACAATGCAGTAAGACGTGAAAATGCATAGCACTGACCTGATGGCTTGTGTAAATCAGAATAGCTCTTGTTAGATTGTTCAGGGTTTGCTGTTGATTGAAGAGTTTCAGGCTGGAAGAGCTACTTTTGAATTGTTTCCTTTTCTTAACTGTCAAGGCCAGCTCCTCCGAGTAAAGCACAAGTGCACCTTTTTTTGTGGTATAGGTCTTAGAAACAGGAAAGGTCTGCGATGTAGTTTTGGGGATGGCATCTTGATGACAAAGTGGAGGCAAAACCAATTTCTTAGAGTCTTGCAGTCTTCTGTCCAAGTTCATATAGTCCTGGTTCAAAATAAGCATAAAGATCAGCCATTCTTTGTTGTATACAAAGTATTACATAGCAAGAGCAATAAAAGCCTGAACGCTATAAGCAAATCTGACTTATTTGGTGCTAACAGTTTAAAAAATCTGTATAATTTAAACATTTTTATTAACATTTATTAAAACAACAGTAGATCTGAAAAAGTACAACATGCACAATTTAAAAAAAAACAGTAAAGAAAGAAAATAAATATTTTGATGTATAATAAGATTTTATATTCTTCCATCCATTTCTTCAATAATGATTAACCCATCCGGGAATATCAGTAAAGAATCCTATTTTCACAAATCTCTCCCAGATAAGGAAATCTAAATTCCCTAATTGCAAATGCTAACAAGTAAATATTAAGTCATTGTGATATGAGCTTTAAATTGCTGTCACAGACCTGATGCACAACATTTTACAATGGGGAAGTGTTAGAGTGAGACACTCAAAAGGTGCACATCAATGGGCTGCGAATCATAATTCTGTGTCTTTTCTCTCCTCAGTGAATGAATACGCTAGGAGGATTAGCCATATTCTGAGCACAGCATTTAAAAAGAACTCCTGAACAGTTTTTATCAGCATTTGAAATGACCCAGGAGTTCACCAAGAAAACTGACCAACAAATATTGAAGGAACGAGAGACAGCAAGTGAGATAGTGTGAAGAAGAAAACCAGCTTCCTTCCCAGCGAATAAAATTAAAGGCATATTTGAAGCTTATAAAGGAAAAGCCTATGTTTATTTTTGATCTTGTGTTGACTGGGAAGCAGTGTTTAAAGTTAATTTTTATGGGAGCCCCCTCTCATGCTGTATTCTGATCAAAGCTTCAAGCCCCATCCAGCTGTTCGAGTGACTGTCAGTGTATCGTGACAATTGAAGTTTCACCACAGTAGCTCCTTTTCTTAGCATATGGGTGAGACCTGACACCTTTAAATAAAGTTTAATAGGAGCACCCCCCCCCACCCCCACTTTGATCAAATATCACTGTATTGCCATAAAAAGAGCACCTCCAGTAATTTGGTTCCTCTTCCAGCACTACTGAAAAGGGCGATTTGTAGTCTGTAGAGGCATATATAGACATCTCGGGACAAGAGAGGGTGGAGAACATCCTGAATGAGCATCTCAGTGAAGGGCTTGTTAAAGTGAAATGACCTGTACCACCCAATGTTGTGCCACAGGCCCCACTGTTGTGGCTAAAAGACCTTCACAAAGTCTACACTGACAAGAGAGGTGAGATATTTGAGGTGAGAGTTTGCATGTTCTTTTGTCTACTGTGAATTGCACAAGAGATGTAACTCTAAGATATGGCATACCAGATAACAACAGAAGAAGAAAGACAGCTAGAGGGCTGAAACAAATGCTACATATTCAGTAGCTGTCATATGTTTGAAGAATTTTTACTAGGAATCAATGCATGACTTTAGCATTCTTTAGGCTTATTCTACATATGAATTATAAAAGATGAGAGTGAATGGAAATGCTGTTGTGCTCCTATTAGCTCACATGCAATTTATGGCATTTTTTTAATTTCCAAGTTAATCATCCAAAGTTGAGAGGGCAATTTATTGTGCATGTTGGCTGGGATTGGCACCGGCAGACCCCCGTGATCCTGTAGTTAGGATGTAGCGGGTTGGATAATGGATGGATGGATGTTGGACTCTGAAGAAATCCCACAATTTTCCAGTACTGACATTAGACAGATAAATGGTGTAATGGAAAGACTGGTGTCCCAGCTGGGATGGACTCCTTTCCCTTACCTAGCCGGGAGGTCAACATAATGAATGGTACAGAAGGGAAGAGCAACAGGATTGTCAGCCAGCAGTCATGGATGGGAATCACAATCTCAGCTGGGATGCCAAAGGACAAAATGGATGGAGCACCACAACCGGGATAAGTAATGGACTCTTTCCCAGTTGGGAAACTATATATATGGGAAGTTGGGAGACTGCCTCTCACATGCAGGTCAGGTCATTCTCTCATACACTGGGTGCCAACATCCCTGTAGTGAACCCCAGTATGAATGCCCACAGAGCTGCATGTTGTTCCACGAGGCCATGAGGGGGATCTGGAGGGAAGAAAAGGTTGGGGTTCTGCCTGACCCAGAAGTCCTTCCAGGTGACCAGTACCTGGGGAGTCAGAGTCTGGAGAGGAGATGAACAATTCTTGCCTGGAAGAAGTGGAAGTGAGAAAGAAAAAAGGATTGTGCTGTGTGAAAAAAAGCCTGTTAGAGGTGCACTGTTCAATAAATAAATGTTTTGAACACAGGAACGTTTGTCTGCAGAGTTGTGTCTAGGGTCCCGATAGATAAATAGATAGAGTCGCGCATGGTGGATGCTGCAATTCAGTATATGTGCATGCTTGAATAGGGTACACTTTAAGGGCTCAGATAATTGCACTATCCTTCCTCAAAGCCAGAGGGTGTTGTTGACTAATGCCTTCCTATCTCACAATCATAGCACCTCTGACATCACTTCTGGTTTTCACCTGCCCGGCCCCACCTCCTCCAGCCCAGGAACTTTATCTCCAGAAGCATTGTCATTTTGTACCAGTCTGCTAGAGACTTGTGTCATTTTGATGTTTTTTCTTACTGCTATGCCACACATTTTATTTGAACATACAGAGCTGGCCCTAAAGATTTCTAATCTCTCTTTATCTCATTATTATAACAGATAGATAGATAGATAGATAGATAGATAGATAGATAGATAGATAGATAGATAGATAGATAGATAGATAGATAGACAACCGCATCAACACCCCTCAAAACACAAAAGAATTACAAAACAGAAGAAAAAACTCCTGACTTTGCTAATGAAAAGACAGCAGTTGTAATGAGTCATTAAAAGGCATATTGTCCCAGTCACATTTCTTGACACACATCTTGCTGAATAATTCATTGGCTGAAAGTACTCAGTGCTGGTGTGACAGAGAGAAGATGTGCAGCATTCTTCATAATGGCCATCACTTTTGCCTTCCCTAGCTCCTTCTCTACTACCTGCATTGCATCAAAAGCATGTCCTATAATAATATAATTAACTTGTTGATTAAGTGGGCCACTCTTGAAGTGGTATTACTGACACTACCGTGTAGATAATTGTACCAACTATCACAGAGCCAAAGAATATTTAAAAAAGGTCACCACCTACATTAAAAGAACGCAGTCTCTTAAGAAAAAAAAGTAGTCTGTTCTATTCATTCTTACATAGTTCCTCTGTGTTACTAGACTAGTCCAGCTTCTTATCAATGTGGATCCTCAGGTTGTTGTAGCAGTGAACAATCTCCTCTTTCACTCCCTAAATAGTGACCAGGGAAAGAGGCATAAAATTCTATTTACAACAAAAAACAAGGTTCCCTGCCTAAGCCGGATAATCTGACTCAACCCATTTACGAATGCAAGATTTTAGATTATACTGACCCTATGAAAGAATGTTGGTCATAGATGTTCAGAATGTTGACATTAAAACAAAAAACTGTTAAAACTGTGAAACAGGACTGGTGATCAGAAAATCAGATTGTGCTAAGCATAGTAATATACGGCTGTAAATGTAGAATAATATATCATTTTTAAACTTGCTGAATTCAATTCAGGGACACATGAGAGGCAGAAAGGCCCACCCAAACACACCCATACCAGATCCAATGGAAAATCTCCAATTAACCTAATATAGTACATACTGTACATCTTTGGAAATTTGGAAGAAAAACTTCACATAAACAGCAAAAACATGATAACTCCACACAGTCAGTCCTTATGTTAGGATTCAAAACCAAGGCCCTGGACTCATGAGGAGACACCTTTACCTGTGCTGCACACTTAAAGAAACACAAGAAAAGAACGTAAACTCAACAAAGTAGGCACCACAGCCCAGAATAGAACTGAGGTACAAATTAAGTATTTCCTAATAAAGCAGAATTCATAAATAAGGGAATTCAATCATTATTTTTATATGATATCTCTTTTATATTTTAAATCACTGAACATTATTAAATTATAGTGAACTGCAGTGTCTGACTGTGAAATGCATTTTTAAAAGGTTAGTATAAGACAGCATGCCACCACTTCAATTTAGCAGCACTGCATCACAGGCAAAATTCTGATTGACTCATAATTAATGTAGTTAAAGTGGTCAAGTGAGTCAAGAGCTCTGCAAAATGGTACAATATTCATCTACATGTCATTAATCCTACTTCTGTGCCACTTACAAAATATAAATCTGTTTTTTAAACTGCCAGTGTAAACCCATAGAGTTAAGATTCACAAAAAAGGCACTATATAAAATAAATTATTTTTAAAAACATTTGATGCCATTCTGATCCCAGTTTAGATAGATAGATAGATAGATAGATAGATAGATAGATAGATAGATAGATAGATAGATAGATAGATAGATACTTTATTAATCCCAAGGGGAAATTCACAAACAGTAAACAGTAACAGTTTAAACAGTTTCTTTGGAAAAATGTGTATAACGGAATGAATGTTTTATTACAGATGGCCGTGACCCTTGGCAACATCCAGGCATTGAATTCAGACTTTAACAGCACATACATCATTTACTTTAAAGGCAACAAGTTACAAACCTAACGATAAATCAAAAAATGTGCCGAACCACCTGGGGGTCTTCACGGTCTCAACATGGTGGGCTCTGTGAACTTGAGAGTCGAAGACAACAGTGCCTTGTTAGAAAGACCTCCGCTAGGTTTTGACCTCCCTGGCTCCACTTTATCATATCATTGATTTCTCAGTGTCACAACTGAAGACTGAAATCTTAAATTAAACAACATATACAGGATGTGTGTCTGTTATTCCAAAATAATGAAAATGTAGATGAAAAGTTCAGTTTGAAAAATTTTCACTGTAGTACTACAAGTTCAATTATTCTGTTGTTGTCTGTATTGTTGTGATTGAATTACATTCACTCTGCCTGCTGTCAAGCCCCAGTTAAGACGATAAAAAATTAAAACACTTTAGATTTCTGTGGTTTGCCGATGAGGTTTTTAAATCTATAAAAACATAAAAATTGATTTTCAGCTTATTATGCACTCTGCATCAAAAGATACTTGCACCCTGGCACAATGCAAATAGCTTTAAAACAGGCTGATCATTATGACTAATAATTAAGTTTGCATATCTGTCACATTTAGAAAGCCAGAGATGCACAGGGGGCTTACTATAAGAAGATGTACAGGTCACATTCTGGTAATCTAGGGATGAATATGGCACATTAATATGGCACATGGCCTCAATGATATCTTGTCAGTCACACAATTCCATCCATCCATCCATTATCCAACCTGCTATATCCTAACTGCAAGGTCACGGGGATCTGCTGGAGCCAACACAGGGCGCAAGGCAGGAAACAAACCCTGGGCAGGGCGCCAGCCCACCACAGGGCGCACACATACACACATTAAGCACACACTAGGGACAATTTAGGATTGCCAATACACCTAACCTGCATGTCTTTGGACTGTGGGAGGAAACCGGAGCACCCGGAGGAAACCCACGCAGACACAGGGAGAACATGCAAACTCCATGCAGGGAGGACCCGGGAAGCGACCCAGGTCTCCTTACTGCGAGGCAGAAACCAATGTGCCACCATGCAGCCCAGTCACACAATTACTTGCCTCAATTTAACAGTGGCAAAGTCTTTTTTTTTTTTTGGCTAGGATATCTTCTTTACGTATGAAACATATATTAGGCATTGAATATAACAGAAGGACAATACTGGGCATGGAAAGATCTGAGAAGTCCTAATCCTTGCATCCACCCATTAATAACAGGTAGTACATGATCAGAACAGTAATTTTTAAAAGCAGTAATTATAAAACAGTTATTTTTAAAAGACTTGTCCAAACTTCTTATACCACTTGCAAATGCCTCAGACCATAAATATGTCATGAAGAATTTTTGGAGACTAGTCCTGGACTATATGCCTCCTCCTTTGGTAGACCACTAGTACCCACTGCAGTTTGCCTTTCAGAAGAAGGTTGGTGTGAAGGATGCAATGATCTCTCTGCTCCACAAGGCTCATTCTCACCTGGACAAAGCTGGCAGTACTTTGAGGATTCTGTTTTTTGATATCTCCTTCAACACCATCCTGCCATTCCTGTCTTGTGGATAATGGACTATCTGTCAGACAGGTAACATTTTGTGAGACTCAAGGACTGTGTTTATGGTACGCATGTAAGCAATACTGGAAGCACTACAAGGAACAGTCCTTTCTCCTTACCTCTTCACTTTGTACACTTCAGACTATAAATATAACATCAAGTCACGTCACTTGCAGAAATTCTTGGATGATTCTGAATTTATGGGGTGTATTGATAGGGGGATGAGAGTCAGGTGGAGAAGTTTGTTTCTTGGTGTAAAGAGAATTGTCTGCATCTTAGCATCAGCAAAACCAATGAAATGGTGATTAATGTTTGCCATGGAGATCAAAAAATAACCAGACTAGCAACAATCAAATGGCAAAATCAAGAAATCAAAGACAAAAACAACTTGGAAAATAAGTAATGTCACAAAGTTGAGACATACTCAAAGAAAGGTTTGGGGCAGCCACCCGTATAATCTCAAAACCTGGCTGCAAAGTCGTTCTTTTCAAAGAGATACAGCACTGAACTGCATACAACAAGTCCAAGACAAGACTGAGGAAAAAGGGAAAAACGGCAGGCTTTTAAAGGAGAAGACAGGAAGTTAGATCATAAGGATCGGGCACGTGTTCATCGCTCATTGGATCAGGTCCGGACGTGACATCAGGGGGGCCAGAGCTGGTATGGTCTGTTTCCATTGGTTCGGTCCCGGAAGTGATGTCAAGAGAGCCAGGTGGAGTCTCCCAGGAATGGTCTACAGGAAAGTGAGAAAAAGAGTCAGTGCACTCTGCCACCTCCCAGCATGTCTCAGAACTGCCTTCACTCAAGCCCTTTAGCTGCCTCCCATGCGCACGTGTGTGACAGTAAGTATGCTACTGAGAGTATGCTAATGAGATGCTGTTTATTCACTGAGGAATAATGCAAACTGATACGGGACATAACATAACCATCATGACATCACAAATGTAATGGTGAAGTCACACAACACGAGTCAACAGCACAGCGTAAATAAACAATAACTAAAACAATAGGAAAGTTAAACTTTTCCAAAATTAATCAAAATGAAAGTTTGATGTATAAAACATAATCTGAATGCCAAAAAACTATAAAAAACAGAAAATGTGTTATCACACACGTGCAATTGGGAGGCAGCTAAAGGACCTGAATAATAGTAGTACCACAGCAGACCCGGGGGTGGCGAGCTGCACTGACTTTCTCTCTGAATCCTCTGCAGACCATCCACAGGAAATCCCGCTAGGTTCCGGTGTCATTGATGACATCACTGCTGGTACTGCCGCTACTGAAAACACATTACTTTAACATGGCCTTTTTATAACTTCACTTTAACATAATACTGATACTCTGTATGTTCAATTCTCCATTATAACTATTTACAGTGGCTCCAAAATCCATACTGACTCCTACTCTCTCTTCTGCTTCTTTTTCCGGTTTCTTGATGCACCAACATTGATGGACTGAAAGCCAGAAGTCTACGTGACCATCATCATCAGGTCCTTCCTTGAAAACCCTAAATACAAAGAGGACTGTTTCATTTATGTTAGGTAGATTGCCCAGAGGGGACTGGGCGGTCTCTTGGTCTGGAATCCCTACAGATTTTTTTTTTTTTTTTTTTCTCCAGCTTCTGGAGTTTTTTTTTTGTTTTTTCTGTCCACCCTGGCCATCGGACCTTACTTATTCTATGTTAATTAATGTTGACTTATGTTTATTTTTTATTGTGTCTTTTATTTTTCTATTCATTTTGTAAAGCACTTTGAGCTACATTTTTTTTGTATGAAAATGTGCTATATAAATAAATGTTGATTGATTGATTGATTGATGACGGCACTTCCAGTCCCGATGACATCACTTCCAGTTCCAGTCCCTATGATGGCACTTCCTGTCCTGGCCTTTAAAGCCGCCATATTCTCACCCTTAAATCAGTTCTGTTTTGGACTCAAACGTGTGAAGAACTCAAACCAAATTACCCATTTGCAGCCGGGGCATAATACACAGATGGCTGCCCCAAACCTTTTCGATGTCTTGTGACTGTTTTTGTGACAGTGTATATTACTACAGGCAAGTACTAAATTTGTACATGGACAAGACCGCAATCTAGACAAATTTCCCAAATGGCACATGGTCAGAACAGAACGGCCCTATTATCTACCACAGACAATTAGATACTTTTGATGTTGTCACGGGCAGCTTAATTGAACAATGGTTTGTCATGGGTATATCTTTTCCTCAGAGACATTTTCTAAGGCCTGTCTACTAATGAGACATTGTCTAACCTCTCTGCCATGTAGAACACTTGCACAGACTCCGCCAGCCTATCTGGCCAACTGTACCCCAAATCTGTCTCCGATAAAGCATTTGGGATGATCACTGTGGCTCCTAGAGAAACATTTGCACAATGTTTGCTGGTTTGAATGAAGGAAACTATCATGTCTATAACTCTATGCCATAATGCCACTCGCGTTGCTAAACATGTCTGCATACTGGATATTAATATTCTCCAAAGAAGCATGCTTTGTAGTAATTTTAGAAAAACCTCTGACTCATTAGCAAGCTGGGCTGGTGCCTCTGGGTACAAATATTGTTTAGTCAATGAGCGTATACTTCATTCTAGCTATTCAGGTTTTGTTTACATAGTATCACTGGCTTCAATAAATGCAGAAAGCAGCATGCAATATATGTTTGCTTAATGTATGTTCAGTATAGTCAAGTGAAAAAGCATATCTGCTAAGTCAACCCAGACAAAAATGGTAAATTCTGATAAGCTAAATTTTGATAAGCCATTAAAATAAAGCTTCTCGGCACCCTAACTCAAAGAACACCAAAATAGCTAGAAATAAACTGAAATAAATGCAGTTTATTAATAACTAGCAAAATACCCGCTCTTCGCAGCGGAGAAGTAGTGTGTTAAAGAAGTTATGAAAAAAAAAGGAAACATTTTAAAAATAACATAACATGATGTTACTGCATCAATAAACAGCTCGTCTTCCTCTTTATCTGAGACATCACACACTGCATGCACGGGTTTACCTTTCCCAGTCCTGCAAAGTCAGTTCACGTGAGCCGCTCGGAGTACATGCATCGAAGCTTCTCAGCTGTGCTTGTGCTATCTCGTGCGATCTCGCGATGTCCACGGCTTTATTTAATGTTAGCTCAGACACGGCACTTAAAAGTTTCTCTCGCACTTTTGCTGAGTTTGTGCCAAACACTAACCTATCCCTGACCATCTCATCTTCATTTGCATAAGCACAGTCCTTCACCAGCAATTTTAACTCTGTTACAAAGTGATGAAAAGTCTCGTTTATACCCTGCGTCCTCTCATTAAACTTGTATCTCACGAATATCGTATTCGTCTTAGGCATGACAAACGCCAGCGGCAGCATGTCTATGAACCTAATTTAAAGTTAAGCTTTACACCCTGCTTTCCTATTCGTTTGCATAAGCACAGTCCTTCACCAGCAATTTTAACTCCGTTACAGCAATTTGAACTCTGTTACAAAGTGATCAAAAGTCTCGTTTATACCCTGCGTCTTCTCATTAAACTTGTATCTCACGAATATTGTATTTGTCATAGGCATGACAAACGCCAGCGGCAGCCTGTCTATGAACTTAATTTAAACTTAAGGTTTACACCGTGCTTTGTTTCCACAGTAGCTGCACTTATGAATATGCTTGTATGCGTCACTCACTTCATATTCTTTTGCTGCCTTCTCAATTGTGTAATGCGTTTTTTGAACAGGTTTCATTCATCAAAGTGATCATCACCCAAATCGGTACTTGTGAATCTAAGACGTTTAACAGGCATTCCTGGTGTTAAGTTGTGGATTTGCCTGCGAATATTTAACGGCAGCGTGTCTATGAACGTAATTTAAACTTAAGCTTTACACCTTGCTTTCCTATTGATATGTGTACAAAGGCTTGTTCAGCGTCAGAGGGTTGTTCGTTTCCTACTGCATCCATAAGCAGCTCGTCTTCCTCTTTATCTGAGACATCACACACTGCATGCATGGGTTTACCTTTCCCAGTCCTGCAAAGTCAGTTCACGTGAGCCGCTCGGAGTACATGTATCGAAGGTTCTCAGCTGTGCTTGTGCTATCTCGTGTGATCTTGCGATGTCCACGGCTTTATTTAATGTTAGCTAAGACCCGGCACTTAAAAGTTTCTCTCACACTTTCGCTGAGTTTGTGCCAAACACTAGTCTATCCCTGACCATCTCATCTTCCTTTGCATAAGCACAGTCCTTCACCCGCGAATATTTCGCGGCAGCATGTCTATTGGATAGCTGCTGACAGACGGCCTTATATGGGCAGGCACTCAATTACGTGGGAGGCGTGATGATGAGGCACACAACTCTGCCTCACACGGCGATCGAGCTGCAGGCTATGGCCGTATATATGTACGTAAGTAGGTTCCAGTTATGACCGTTACGCGTAGAATTTCGAAATGAAACCTGCTTAATTTTTGTAAGTAAGCTGTAAGGAATGAGCCTGCCAAATTTCAGCCTTCTACCTACATGGGAAGTTGGAGAATTAGTGATGAGTGAGTGAGTGAGTCAGTCAGTGAGGGCTTTGCCTTTTATTAGTATAGATAATATATAAGGGTACATGGCATTGAAGGTAAAGGTAGAAAAATAAGAATAAACCTTTCATGTCTCCCAAATCTACTATTTCCATCTTTCTTCCTTCTGAAAGCTGAATTTGTGTCTACTCTTGTCTTGACTCTGAAAGTCAACTGGCATATGATGAGGACGGAATTTTAAATCCCCACGTGGAACTTGATTCCAGAGGAGGCCAAACTACCACTTCTGGAGTAAAGAAAGAGAAAGCAAACTCCCAGGGTTGCCCCAAATGACATCGCATTTCTAGACAACTCCCTGGGTGTTTGTTTACTGAGGGAGCAGAGAAAGTCATACCTGTACATTACAGAAGAAATCTCCAATCGGTTACCTAATGGTGTAGGGGATTTCAAGTATACTCCCAAGTAACGGGCTTTCATGAGTCTCTTTCTTCAGGGCTTGATACATAATATTAAGACATACTGTCCCTTATTAACAGTGTCATTTTGTCACTGGCAATGATGGCACTTCTAGTGTACTTGCTACTTGGGCATCTGACACCCTGATTCCTGCCCGACACTAAAAAAGCACTTGTTGCATTGGAAGTCTCTGCCAGAGACCCCTTTTATCTTGGGGTAGAAATAACATCTGAGAGGAAAAGGTCCCAATAAAACAGACAAACTGATGTAATAATGATCAAGAGATACACATGCAACATGAAGGGTGCCCATATAAGCTAAGACATAACTCTTTGACACACATGTCCTATCCTATCTGTTCATTTCCAAACGTGTTTAATAAAGTTTTTAGGACTGAAACATACTCCTGGCTACAATGGGTGCAAAAGAAGAACAAGCCATTAATTATCACAAGACAATCACACATACAAGAATTTAAAGTCACAAATGAATATAATTGGTGTCTCTTTCAGATGAGGGGTTCACATTATATACATATTACGTGGGTATAATGTGCAAGTTTCCCAAAGACAGTGACTGGTCTTGGAGTTAAATACAGTACAAACTCCCCCTTTCATTCAAATTCATTTACATTAAAGAAAAGCCTTGTTTGAAAGAAAAATGACAACAATGTCTCATGTCTTTATTTTGAGAGATAGAACATACAAAACAGAATGAGCTGAAGATATAATAGCCAAGGTTCACTCAGATGAGAGTTTATTTCAATTTTGACATTAAGCTAATTGAAAAAGGGCAGAGTAGTCCAGTGGGGAGCATTGTGGGTCCAACATGTGGGGTCTATGTGGAGTTTTCTCCATGTTTACATGAGTCTTCCTCTGGTACTCCAGGTTTCCCTCCTTATTTCTAAAGAAGTGCAGGTTAAGTTAATTGCAGACTTTAAATTGTCCCAATACAAGTGTGAGTGGTCCCTGCAGTGTAGTGGTGCTCTGTCCAAAACCACTTCCTGCCTTCTGCCTAATGTGATATTATGTATCAGACTGTTTGAAGGTTGATAAGTCTGACAATCCTTTGTTTGTAACAGTAAATGGAGAAAATGCCTATAGATTTTTTAACGCCTTTGGTTACTAATTTAGTTTATCAATCATTTTACTAACAGCTCAAATGCCGCTGACTGTGACTTTTAGGGCCCATGCAGTGTGTTCTTAGTGCTTCAGATTTCTAAAATGTAGTGTCAAACTAAACAATTACATGTGTTAATACTGGACTTGAAAAACTATAAACTACAACTACAGTGTTCAAATAGTAATTTCTGAGCACCAGACCAAAAGGGCCTGCTCATCAGAACTCAACAAAGCTACCTTCAAAAATCTATATTTAAGTTTGAAAATTGAAAAAAAATATTTTGCGCCTTTTTAGTTAACCAAAACTGATAAAAACCGGTGCATTATGTCGTGTGACATCACAGGCCAAAGATGGATGGGTGTGATAAAACTATTTGAAATCTGAATAAGTTAGCTAATATGCAGCGAAGAGTTTTATCATTATAAGAAAAATAAAATATCTAAGAAGTATCCAACAATGCAATATATCCAAATATAGCATCTATGTTTAAATCTTCAGAGTGAAAGAGAGATGTTATAATGCTTCCAGGGTTATCCACAGGGAAGATCATGAGTCTAATGTCACAGCAGGCTTGACAGAAAAGGCTTCTTCTCCTTATTGTCACTGCCATTCTCTTCCCATTGCAGACCACAATCCTATTAACTCTTTGAGGGCTGAATATTTTTTCAGTTTTCTGAAAAGCAGACAATGCACTGGTTTCACACATAAATCAACATAAAATGTCTGTTGCTACATGCTAGGGCTGCTGTTGGCGCATGTTCGGCATCTCTGGCGGCAGTGGCTGCGCAGGTGCACCTCGATGGCCAACAGGAATGCACAGTGGGCTGGCAGTCTTCGCACAGCAGGTGGGTGGCGGTGGCAGTCGCAGTGTGACACAATATGGTTTGTACCTCTTGTCATCATAAGTGGTGGTCCTACCAGGCAAAGGCTGCTGTAGGCATTTCAGCTGCATGAACGTGTTCAACACCACAGTCAGCTGGAGACTGATCAGCCAATGCGGGTCCCTCAATTGCGTTTTTGATCTCCATCTCCTAATCACTTGCATCAAATTCCAACTCCGACAAGTCAGAGTCCGGTTCAGCGCTAATACGTAAAAACGGTTATGGAGTATTTTAATTTGCACGTCTGCTTTAGTCTCTCAATGGATGTCGATGCCATTTTAGAGGTTGTTTGCTCTTCACTACGCATGTATGTGCAGGGAATCAAGGATAAATCAGCAACAGCTACTTAACTTTCCTTCTAGCAAAGAGAATCAAAGTAAAACGTAATGGCGGGTTTTGTTGCAGTTTACAGCTGATTACTGTCCTCTACCCCTGAATTTTGACAAAAGTCGACATCAGCCCTGAAAGAGTTAATAAAGATGTACCAAGTAACCTGCTAGGCCCAGACCCAGGCAGAAATAATGATATGCAGTATTTTAAAGATAAATAAATATAATTAAAACACTGGAGTATGAAAATGTTTCATTATCACTAGTTAAGACCACAGCAGTTTTTTTTCCCTGAATTGCAACATGCACAACAGGATTTTCATTTAATTTGATCTCCGGAAAATATTTATTTCAGTAATTTCTGACCTTAACGGATAGACAAGTCGGTTGGAATTAAATGCTTTTTATTTTCGGGTGGTGGCCCAACCTCTGATATTGCAAGGCACTATGTCAGTGTCAAAGGCCTATAAGCATTTACTCAGGATTGGGATACCAAAAAGGGTCAGCAGAAGATCAAAACTTTATACAGTGAATACAAAAAGAACAGATGTTTCGAGGTGTTGGTATTTATGACATTAAAAATGAAAAGAATAGTTTTGATGCTGATTCTGTTTTGGACAGGAAGCCAGTTAGATAACTGAGAGGTGACTAGATCTCTAGTCAGTTGACGTTCCGAGCGTCAACTGGATGATAGCATACATACAAGACTGCAAGACAAGCACATTAGTGAGTCTTCATTGTTTGTTAATTTATTTTTATTTTTAAAGTTGTGGTTTTTTTTTTAATTATATTTTTCTCAAACAATTAAAAAAAAAAAATTATTTTCCTCCCGGGCAACACTGGGTATTTCAGCTAGCAAATAAATAACAGTCTAATATAGGGTCACCCTTGAGTTCAAGATACAAATCATCCTTAAATGACAAGCCAGTCCACTGTAGAACATATTCAGACTCTATACCGGGCTAATGCTGGGGTCACCAATCAACCTAAAATACCTACATTTGTAATATGCGAGGTACTAAGAATGTACTAAGAGAAAAGCCAGTTAGACATTGAAGATTATGAAATCACACACACTGACCAGATCGCATTTAAACCAATACAGTGCCATCATTCACCGTAAAATTTGAGTTGAGATAAATCCAGAGGAAGTTACTTGTAATTTGCTTTACCTTTTCTTCTAAAGTAAATATGTAGCAAGTAAATTAGTATAGTACACTTAAATATCTTTTATTTGTATCACTAGCTTAACAGGTTTAATGGTACAATGGTAAGTCCATTTGTTTTGATCCCATTATGCATTTAGAAACCTCTTTTCACTGGATATGCCTTACGTCCATCTTTCTTTGTATTTCTTGTTGCCTCTCTTTGACAGACACACAAACATATGCCACTTGCCTTTGTTCATCGAATATTCCTGCCCTCTTGTGGATTCCAGTTGACATTATACCCAGGCAATGACACTGGACAGACGGACGTCTTATTGCTTTATATTGTGATGTGTGAATCCCTGTCATGCACCCAAAACACGAGGCTGAGTCTCAGTACTTTAGCGAAACCAGCTTGTATTCAGCTTGAAACAGGAACAGCAGGATCTACCACTCTCCTATACACAGACACGTCAATCAGGCAGGGTCATGGCCAGGTTAGTGGCCAAATAATCCTGTTCCCTGCATTTAAATGTTCCTTGCATCACCCATCGACGACATCGCTTATAGCACGACCGTGATCAGCTTGGATTTCCTTTTACGGCGAGCCACTACAGTGCTGGCAACAGATAAGCTGTCTAACACAGACATGGCGATCGCATTTCAGGACACTCTTTGGTGTGTCGTCCCATTGGGGGGAGTCCCAAAAGAGTTTAGAAACCTTACAATATACAGTGCATCCGGAAAGTATTCACAGCGCATCACTTTTTCCACATTATGTTACAGCCTTATTCCAAAATGGATTAAATTCATTTTTTCCTCAGAATTCTACATGCAACACCCCATAATGACAACGTGAAAAAAGTTTACTTGAGGTTTTTGCAAATTTATTAAAAATAAAAAAAACTGAGAAATCACATGTACATAAGTATTCACAGCCTTTGCCCAATACTTTGTCGATGCACCTTTGGCAGCAATTACAGCCTCAAGTCTTTTTGAATATGATGCCACAAGCTTGGCACACCTATCCTTGGCCAGTTTCGCCCATTTCTCTTTGCAGCACCTCTCAAGCTCCATTAGGTTGGATGGGAAGCGTCAGTGCACAGCCATTTTAAGATCTCTACAGAGGTGTTCAATCGGATTCAAGTCTGGGCTCTGGCTGGGCCACTCAAGGACATTCACAGAGTTCTCCTGAAGCCACTCCTTTGATATCTTGGCTGTGTGCTTAGGGTTGTTGTCCTGCTGAAAGATGAACCGTCGCCCCAGTCTGAGGTCAAGAGCGCTCTGGAGCAGGTTTTCATCCATGATGTCTCTGTACATTGCTGTAGTCATCTTTCCCTTTATCCTGACTAGTCTCCAAGTTCCTGCCGCTGAAAAACGACCCCACAGCATGATGCTGCCACCACCATGCCTCGAGACAATCCTGTCTCGGAGGTCTACAGATAATTCCTTTGACGTCATGCTTGGTTTGTGCTCTGACATGAACTGTCAACTGTGGGACCTTATATAGACAGGTGTGTGCCTTTCCAAATCATGTCCAATCAACTGAATTTACCACAGGTGGACTCCAAGTAAGCTGCAGAAACATCTCAAGGATGATCAGGGGAAACAGGATGCACCTGAGCTCAATTTTGAGCTTCATGGCAAAGGCTGTGAATACTTATGTACTTGTGATTTCTCAGTTTTTTTATTTTTAATAAATTTGCAAAAACCTCAAGTAAACTTTTTCATGTTGTCATTATGGGGTGTTGTGTGTAGAATTCTGAGGAAAAAAATGAATTTAATCCATTTTGGAATAAGGCTGTAACATAACAAAATGTGGAAAAAGTGATGTGCTGTGAATACTTTCCGGATGCTCTGTATATAGAGAGAAAGAGTTTAGCATATGAGCCTTTTTATTTGATATACTAGCCTACTTTACATTGGTTGCTTTCAGGATTAGTGAAAATCAGGCACAGACCCAGACACTAAGAAACCATTTCCTTCCCAAATCACTAACATCTACAGATGGAAAGGATGTTCTGCAATAGTTTTCTTTAATAGGCATTAAAATCCTACAACAATTTGAATAAAATGGTTGTAAATCTATCTTGATTAAAACATGTGTTTAATAACAGCTTTAACATAGTGAAACTTTAATGGAGGCCACATCTTACTTACTGGGTTGTGTCAAGGTAAAGCGTACTAAGCTAATAGACTTTGTCATTTTTCAGTAGAGTTAGACATTAACTACAAACAGATTATAAACAAAAACAAAAAAGGAACACACATTAAAACAAAAATTGTTTTAATTTTGTTTTTCTTTCTGATTCTTACTAAAACAGTTCACTTCTTAGTGGATTATAAGACCAAAGCAACTGAATTCATACTTAATGTGGTGACTCCATGTTCTTGTAGCACTCATATTATAAAATACAATATGTAGACTATTGCCAAAGCTACAAAATGTAATCACAGGCACGTATCTCACAGGTAGGTGGAAAAAGAATCAAGTTCATATTTTATTACTTGTCTGCAGATTCAGAAAAAAGTCTCTAAATGTAAGTACATCACATTTTGCTGCCTTAATGACCCCTAAACTAAATGGCTTCTGCAATGCTGTTGCAGACATTTCACCTTTTTGTATTTTGCCAATACTGTACCACAGTACAGTATGTGCAGCCTATATAGACAGGAGGTACAGACATTTAAGTCTAATTTACTTATTCATTTACTTATTCATTCAAATCATTTCTTAAACTTGTGTAATCAAATTTAGGTTTATGGGGGACAGAGATTGTCCCAGCAGCATAACTACAACAACATTTATTTATATAGCACATTTTAATATAAACTGCTTTATAGATAGTTATTTTAAACTAAATTAAATGGAAAACCTCTAGTTTGTAAGTCTCTTACAGTTAAAGTGGTAAAAATCAATTTCTGATTTGATAACATATGCTGTGGTCATATGGCCAGAAAAAAAGAGCCAGGGGGATTCTTGAGAACATAAACCACTTGGGATTCCAAGGCCAAAAAACACTCAGCCCCATCTGTGCATTCTACAGTAGATAAATGCAATAACATTATTCAATATTGCCTAGATATAACGGAAAGTCCTAGAAGATTTAACACTTCAGGCATCATCTAAATCTTAGCATCCTTCAGCATTTACAATATCAAAAGATGTGGCAAATTCAAGCTTTATCCATGAATTAACATTATGCCTAAATATTAAAATGACATCATTACATACTATGCTACACTTTTTCTTAATATAATATTAAACAGTTTAAATAACACATATCAATGCTATAGGTAGACAGACAGACAGAGTGATAGAAAGGTACTATATGATAGATAGATAGATAGATAGATAGATAGATAGATAGATAGATAGATA
>JANRMT010062842.1:13797025-13865434 GCA_026402145.1 Polypterus bichir lapradei | reverse complement strand
ATAGATAGATAGATAGATAGATAGATAGATAGATAGATAGATAGATAGATAGATAGATAGATAGATAGATAGATAGATGTGCTGTACACTAAACTGTACACCGATCAGACATGACTTTAAAGCCACCTGCCTAATATTCTGTAGGTCCCCCTTTGTAATAGCAAAACAGCTCTGACCCGTCAAGGCATGGACTCCACTGAAGGTGTCCTGTGGTATCTTGTACCAGGATGTTAGCCACACATTCTTTAAGTTCTCTAAGTTGTGAGGTGGAGCCTCCATGGATTGGAGTTGTTTTTCTAGCACATTCCACAGATGCTTGATGGGATTGAGATTTGGAGAATCTGGAGGCCAGGTCAACACTGTGATTTTTTTTTGTCATTTTTCTCAAATCATTCCTGAACAATTTTTGCAGTTTAGTAGAGTGCATTATTCTGCTTAAAGAGGCCACTGCCATCATAGAATACCATTGCCATGAAGGGGTATATGTGGTCTGCAACAATCTTTAGGTTGGCAGGTACGTGTCAAAGTAACATCCACATGAACGCCAGGACCAAAGGTTTCCTAGCAATACATTGCCTGGAGTATCACACTTCATACATCAGCTTGCCTTCTTCCCATAATGTTTCCTGTTGTCATCTCTTCTCTAGGTTAATGATGCACACATATCTGTCCATCTACATGATCTAAAAGAAAATGTGATTCATTGTACCAGGCCACATTCTTCCATTGCTCCACGGTCCAGCTCTGACGCACACATGCCCATTGTAGGCACTTTCGGGGGTGGACAGGGGTCAGAATAGGTTCTCTGACTGGTCTGCAGCACTGCAGCCCCCTACATAGCAAGCTGTGATGCAGTGTTTGCACCTTTCTCTAATGGCCAGCATTAAGTTTCTCAGCAGTTTGTGCTACAGTAGTTCTTTTGAAGGATCGGTTCAGATGACTAGCCTTCACACCCCATGTACATCAGTAAGCCTTGGAGATCCATGACCCTGTCGCTGGTTCATGGTTGTCCTTTCTTCGGCCATTTTTGGTAGAAACTAACCATTGCATATTGGGAAAACATCACAAGACCTGCCATTATGGAGATGCTCTGACCCAGTCGTCTAGCCATCACAATTTGGCCCTTGTCAAAGTCGCTCAGATCTTTATAAATGCCTGCCCATTTTTCCTGCTTCCAACACATCGCCTTCAAGAACTGACTGTTCATTTGCTGCCTAACATATCCCACCCCTTGACAGGTGACACTGTAATGAGACAATCAATGTGCTTCACTTCACCTCTCAGTTGTTTTAATGTTGTGACTGACTGGTGTAAAACACTAGTTGTAACGTTTTTCAAAGAGCTAAAACACTAGTTGTAACGTTTTTCAAAGAGCTTATAATAAATAGCATTAACTTAGGCAATTTGTAGATTCCAGGCCAATTAATATAGTTTTAAATTAATGGCCTTTCCATTTCCCTTTTTAAAATTCTCCTGCTGTATCTCATTCTTTTTTTCTGTGTAACTAAAATGCAACATAAGTAATATGTGAGTTATTGGTACAGTCAGTTATAATGTACCAATATCACATTTATGGCAGATCAATAATAATCAAAAGACACATTTTCATGAATAAATAATACCATCCTAAAATTAAGTGCTCCCTGAATCATTGCCACGATGTTCAACTTGTTAAGCATTCACTAGTGTCCTCCTTGCCTTAAAATGCATACATAACAAGATCCAGATTTGCTAGGCTGGCACTTTTGTGCTCTGTACACAGCCTCATCCACAACTATCATTTTGTACTTCTACATTATTCATTTATAGATGTGAGATCTCAATTTTGCATTATATTCATAGATTCAAAGATACTTCTAAGTCTAATCACAGCAAAGGATGAAAGCGGTTATCAGCCTAGAAGGTTTAAGAAGAGTCACACTCCAAAGTTTTTCAGGCATCCCGAAAGAAGAACTGACATCGTTAAGGTGGGAAGTTAGCTTGAACAAGGCTGAGATGTATAAAGACATTTTTATCATGTAGCAAATGCATCATGGACAAGGTTACATGAGTGAGCAACGTGACATTGAAATACACATAGAAGATAAGTAAGCTGAGAGATTTATTAAAGATTTGATTTATTCATTAATTTCCTAAGCCTATTTAATTCAAAATACAGTCACGGGCACTTGGAGTTATTTCTAGTTGTGTAAGATGAAAAAAAAAACACACCCTTGGATGGGACAACAGTGAGTGCTATGTATGCGTACAACCACTGTAAAGAACAAAATGCATGAGAATTGGAAAAATAAGTGTGGATAATTAGACTGGGCTCTGGTTATTGATGTAGCACTAAGGCAAATGGCAGCTTCTAGTTCAGCCAAAGCATTTGATCAACTAATTCATTATCATTTCTATCACATACACAGATCTAAATAAAATACAGAGCTCAGCTTGCTGTGTATATTGTCTTCTTGTAGTGATGGAGTTTGTCCACCTTTTAAAATTATAAATAATCATGACTGCCTTATAGCAAAAGTTAGACCTTTTATAACAATGCAAGATGCTGAGAAATTAGTTCACGCTTTTGTTTTCAGTCGGCTAGATTACTGTAACACGCTCCTCTCAGGACCACCCAAAAAATATATCAGTCTATTGCAACTAGTGCAGAATGCAGCTGCTAGAATCTTAACTAGGAAAAGAATATCCAAGCATATCACCCCAGTTTTGATGTCACTGCACTGGTTACCTGTGTCATTTAGAATTGACTTTAAAATGCTGCTTATGGTTTACAAAGCCTCCTATATTTCAGAAAGTCTTTCACCTTACACTCCACATCGTAACCTTAGATCTTCAAATGCGTGTCTATTTAAAATTCCAAGGGCTAAACTTAAAAGAAGTGGGGAGACAGTCTTCTGCTGTTATGCACATAAAATCTGGAAAAGCTTGCCAGTAGGAATTTTCCAGGCTAATACAGTGGAGCACTTTAAAAAACTGCTAAAACACATTACTTTAACATGGCTTTCTCATAACTTCATTTTAGTTTAATCCTGATACTCTGCATATGCATTTAATTATCATTATCATTCACAGTGGCTCCGAAATCCGTACTAACCCCTACTTTCTCTGCTGCTCTTTTTCCGTTTTTTTTTGGTGCCAATCTGCGCCACCACCACCTGATTAGTGCACCGGGATGTCATTACATTGATGGCTTAAAGGCTAGAAGTCCACATGACCATCATCATCAAGTTTTTCCATGTAAAGCCTGAATACCATGAGGACAGAATGAGGTCATTTATGTTAGGTAGAATGTCTAGAGGGTACTGGGTGGTCTAGTGGCCTGGAACCCCTGCAGATTTTGTTTTTTTTCTCCAGCCCTCTGGAGTTTGTTTTGTTTTTTCTGTCCTCCTTACTACCTTACTTTTACTCTATGTTAATTAGTGTTGCCTAACTTTATTTTCTTATATATTTTGGGTTTTTTTTCTCTTTCTTCATCCTGTAAAGCACTTTGAGCTACATCATTTGTATGAAAATGTGCTATATAAATAAATGTTGTTCTTGTTGTTGTCTTATGTGGAATGCACTGTGTGCAAAACATAAGAAATACAACAAGAAATGGGTGCAATATTTACATAATTAATATGACTGTACCTCTTTCCCAGCACACTCCACTCCCTTTCATTACTACAATCTCTGCTAATGTAGCCATTAATAATAAAAAGCTCTCTGCAGGAGAACTCTGATTTTAATAGTAGTGACATGCAAGAAAATCATTTCTTAGTATGCCTAAAAACTGTAATTTGAGCAAAAAAGCTTGAAGTATATTAAAATGTCATGCAAAACTGAAATCTGATGCAGTGGTTTTTTTGCAGTTTTGGAATAAATTATTTTCCTTTCCAGTTCTAATCATTTATAAAAGCAGCTTGGCCATATACACAGTATATTAAAATTTATAACTAATATATTTCAAACATTATACATAGACAGTTTTTTTTTATGTTGAAGTAACCTAACACTTCAAAAGTAGACTTTTAATTTCGAGTACAGGATTTTCAAACTGCAATGTCAGAATGAAATACAAGCAACTGGCAATACTACACAGAGTCTCCATAATTCAGCACTCATTTCAAGATATTTGAAGAGATTATGAAAAATATTAGGGTGTTTCTAATAAAGTAGTAAAAGTTCTTATCAGGCCTCAAGTCAGTCCATTAACTCATTTATTTATTATGCTTACCGAGTCCAAAGGGCATTTCAACTTAGTAAGCTTTTAAAAACATCACAGTAAGATTTACTATATGCAGAAAGTACACATATGGAGAAAATTACACCCGACTCTGAACTGATTTGGTTTGGACTGAAAAGGCTTCACTTTACAAAAATGGGCTGGGTATTGGTTTGTTTGTTTGTTTTATTACATGGATTGATTTATGTTACGCTTTCCAAATCTGAAGATTTTTAATTCCTTGAAGCAATCATATGTTAGACAGAATACACACAGAAAGAGTACTTGCATTTCCTGCCAGTTCCATTGTCTACCATTTACTACTCATATATTTAAAATTTCAAAGGAGGCCTAAATAGGGAAATCTCAAAGCATGTTCACAGGCTCCTTATTTTTATACAGCCGTATACACCATGCAAGTGACACTTGAATATCTAGAAGGGGGACAACGGCTAGCTGGTGTATGTACAGTAAGCAAAGCTGTGATTTTATCTGTTATAAAGATCCATGGACACCCAGAGCTTTACATTGTCCAGGAATGTTTTCATTATCCTGTTCTCCATTGTCAAGTGGCTGCACATCAATACAATGAAAAATGAGTTGTTGAAAGTGAATTGAAAAATCAGTTCTTTTTAAAAAGAGTTTATTTTTAAACATCTTTGTTGTTTTTTTAATTTTTAGGACTGATTCCTTTGTTCTGTTTTAGCCTAAAACCATTTGTGTTTCGTGGGTAAATGCTATTCAATTTTGTAGTTCACTTTTATCATATTACATTTTTTAAATAAATGCAAGTTGTTGAATTCAAAGTTGATGGAAGGAGTTGAATCAGACAAATTATTTAAAGTCCAAAAAAGATTAGCAAAGGTTTACTTTTTAAGGAACTGGCAAAAGAATGTTCAGAAAACAAACTGGGTTCCATTACATGGAAAGTCCTTGCAATCTTTGGCCTAAGCCAAAACGAAAACCTAGAAAGTCAGAAATTCTAAATGAGATCTGAAGCCAGATCACTAACAAGATTTGTGGATTTTTTCTTTAAAGCTTTAAGGAGTTAAAGTGTGAGTTCAGCCATAATGTTCAAACACTTCTCTGACTTCAAATCCTTCTTTAAAGTACAATCAAACCAGTGCCACATGCTAGTCATGTTGCCCAAATAGTGCACCTCGTCTGCAGTCACAAAAAGGTAGTGCACAATAAGTGACATGGAAAATGATAAAATATTAGAAAAAAAACGAATATAAAAATGAATAGCACTAAGAAAGAAGACAAAAGTACACCAATGTATAAGGCGCTCTCAGTAAAGGGTACTAAACGAAAATCCATTGAATCAAACCAAACATTTTTCATTTTCTGTTTTGAGCCTGTTTTAGAACAAAAGCACTCAAACATTTTAAGGGTGTTGGACATCTTTAGTCTTAAACAGAAAATAGCAGCAAAGAGACCTAACTCAGACTTTCAAAACTGTCATTTGATTCAGCAGAATACTTATCATTAAAATATGAATTATATAGTCGAACAAATTGAAGGAAATTACAGGGAATTGCATTCAAGACAGAACCAAGAAAATACCTCCTCCCACAAATAGCTGTGAGAATTTGGTTCTTCAATTAATTTCAGTTTAACGTGTTCTTGTTGCAGTAACTTATAACTATTTATAATACCTTATAACTATTATAATAACCATAACAATAGCGTATAAAGCCATGCAATTTTATGTGTATATGCACACATATCAAGGTACACTTACAGGGAAACACATCAGTCTGGATTGCAAAATATAAGCAAAATCATGAACATATCATATCAGGTTAATCTAATCAGGTCTGGTTTGATCCAATCTAATCTAATCTAATCTGATTTCATCTGATCTACTATAACCTAATCTAATCTAATTTGATTTGATCGACTATAACCTATTCTAATTTAATCTAATTTGATCTGATCTATTATAACCTATTCTAATCTAATCTAATCTAATCTAATCTAATCTGATTTGATCTGATCTAATATGATCTATTCTAATGTAATGTAATGTAATCTAATATGTTCTGATTTGATCTAATCTAATATAATCAGGTGTGGTCTGCTCAAATCTAATCTGATCTGATGTAAATTAATCTAGTCTAGTCTGTTCTAGTCTAATCTAGTCTAATCTAGTCATTCCAAACAATTTAAGAACAGGGATATTTCTAGTTTACAGAAGCAAGCAGAGAAATCAAAAACTCCAATTAACTGCCAGAAATTGACAGAAAATAAACGTCTGAAAGGTTCATGGTCATTTACAAGAAGAAAAGTCAAGTCATAGTAGTCTACTGAGTGAAGTAATTGAAGTGGAGACACTATACCTTTTAAAAGTATCTGGATGAAATGTTAGTACAATGTAGCCATTAGCTAAACAAATAATCCTGGTGGACTGCATGGTCTCCTGCTGTGTGTAAAATGCATGTTCTTAGGTAAAACTAGCATGGTGATAAAGTCATTACAGTGTAATAATTGCTCACTTTCTGCCTCTGATGTTTAACGTTTCTTCTTTTACCTGCAGGGCTATAAAGTATTTTAGTTGCAAGAAAAAATCGCACAGCTGACTGTGTATCACCTCTAGCAGGATGACCATATGCCAGTGTTTAAAAAATTGTAAATTTATCATATTGTAACATTCATTGATGTTTCAGATGAATTTGTATTGCTACATCGGCCCTCGTGTGCACGTGTTCACCCTGCGATGAATTGCCACCCTTTCCAGGTGTTGATCCTGTCTTGCAACTGTTGCCCGCTAGGATAGGCTCCAGCTTCCCACAGCCTTGCCCTGGGTGAACAAACTGAGTAAATAGATAAAGGGAGAGGTGGATGGATAACCTGGGGCAAAAAATGATTTCTGTTTTTAGATTTTGAACTAGAGAGAATGAAAAGAAGGTGTCTAATTGTAGGGGTACAAAAAGTGGTACCATTTTTTGTGGATGCCACTGACAGCTAAGCATAATACAGATGCTGTCACATGGAATTGTTGCTTCTCTTAAGTAATGTTCTCATTTATTTTAACATATATTAATAGCACAACATGATAGACCTAGTTATGATTGTTAAACTCCTAGATAACTTCCTTAAATTTAAAGGAGTTATCTTCAACTTGCTGCTTATTTGTTCAAAGACTGAAGAAGGGAATAAAAATCACCATTTTAAAATTACACTGCATTTATTTCACACAGTGATTTTACTAGATAAACTATGACACCTGTATGAAGGCTCATACTATAAAACAAGAACAATTAAAAGATAAGACATTCAGCCTTTACTGCACAAAGCACTTCAGGTTTAACACGGATTATAAAGCACAACATTTTATGTAATAATGAACTGTAGCTGCCCAGTGCAATTAATTACTAAATATATTTTCCTTCCTAGTGCAAATACTGAAACATAATTATGAAATACATTGAATATTTATAAAATAGTTTCCAAAACCATAACAGGATTTTACTCAGAAACAGATGTACGGGAGCTGCTGTTTCATCCAAGCTAGTTGCAATTTATTTATTTATTTTTTTAATTCAAGCTACATGCATAATCATAAGACATTTAAAAATGTCTAGATGAACACGATTGTTTTGAGTAACATTACAATAAAGATCTGCAGTACTTAATATGGTTATAATTATTTTTTGTTTTTATCTTTTCATGTTGACTCACTATTTACAATAGGATGTTGCCAACTGAAGAAAAATGTTCATGTTTTGAGCAGTGCTGTTGTGCAAGCAAATTCCATTTAGCTAACATTTAGCAATGAGGTTATCAGACTGAATGCGGCTAAGGAAACGGGAGGCAATAATTTTTAATCTTTAATGCTCTTAGAGACAACATGCTGAACACATGTAATTCTTTCCTAATGCAAAACCCATAATTGTACATACATCTCTCTTTAACCAACAATAACTTGTCCATGGCGCTCCACAGGCCCACACCTTATAGTCTAGTGGACATTAAATTAAGAACATTTACATCTTTTTCCAGTTTTTATGTAATCTTAAACTTTTTAAAAAACTGAACTCTCTCATAATTTCTTTGCTATATCTTTAGAATTCTTTAACATACAGTTTATGTAAAGGTCTAGTGATGTACTCAAGGGTTCAAATCCAGCCTGGTCCCTGTCTGTGCGCAGTTTGTGCACGTTTGTTTTCTTCCTACATCTCAAAGATGGACATGTTATATAAACTCTAAATTAGCCCAATATGGATAAGACTGTGGATATGTGAATGAGTATACTTTCCACTTTTTTCAGATTTGGTTCCTGCCATTCACCTGATGTTCCCACAATTGGTTCCAGCTCTATGAATCTGATTAACTGGGTTTCATAATGGATTGGTGGATATTTAAATGCGCACTATAATATCACAATTTGTTGTATTGCCCGCCATGCTAGCATAGACAGTATTGTAATAATTACACTTAGGATTCAAAACGTATTCTAAAAATGCTACTCAGGCCAGATGCTATTTTTAGTGGTATAAAAACAGCAGACAAAGTAAGCTCCTCAGACAGGGTCAACACAATGGCCTGGCCATTAGCTGCCTTACTGTTCCATTAACCGAAGTTCATTTTAACCCAACAGTTTAATGTACTGTCTGCAGGTCTAAGTGTGTTTGTGTGACTGTACCATTTTCCTGCTGCTGGGACTGGATCTGTGTAGCCACAATGTTGAATTGGATAATGTCATGTCATTATGTAACCCACTTAATCTAGATCAGGGTCACAGTAGCTTATTCCAGCTAGCAAAGGTCACAAGACAGGACCAAACCCCGGACCGGCAAACACACACACACCACACATACACTAGGGACATAGGGACAATTTACTGTCACCATTTCACCTAACCTGCATGTCTTTGGACAGTGGGAGAAAACCAGTGCGCCCAGAGGAAATCCATAGAGACAGGGGGAGAACATACCAACTCCACACTGGGACTCAGAACCTGGTACTGCCATACTAACAATGCACCATTGTGTTGCCCTATTGAAAAAAGTGGTTTCAGGAAATAAATGGGTTAAATGAACTGTTGGCATTATGCCTTTGACCTATGGGATTTTTTATATCATTCCTAATACTAATGAGACTACAGAATGCAAAAAATACTTACTATCAAAATTTGGCTCCTCTACTTTCACAACATTGTTACATTCAATAATCCTTACGATAGACTTAAATAGATTTTTAGGTCACAGTTCCCTCATATATACTGTACAGTATAGGTTGACTGCAGTGTGTATTTATGAAAAGGCACACCAGTATATTAGGGACTGTACTATATATTTAAGTGGATTCGGCTTAGCTGATCTAACCCCACCCAGGAAAACCATTGAATGAGGACCAGAGGAACTGGCAGATTAAAGGCTGCAGAATAAGCCAACTGAACTTTTACATATTTTTCCAAAATAAGCAGAAAGGAAATTTTATTTTATGCAAACTAACTGACATTCATAACATTAGGCAAATATGAACAGATGACATTCAACATTTCTTTTCATAACTATAAGCAGGAAGCAAAGCACAAAATAAAATTGCTATGCATGTATAAATAATGTGTGTATTTGCTCTATTATCAGTTTTTTTTTTTCTGCAATGGCTTGAAAATCCGTGTCACATTTCTATAATAGATATAGATGTTCTAAATTATAATGAAACAATACAAGGACACAATAATCACTGAAATACTTTCTACTCCAATGCACCTTAAAGTAAGTGTAGAGACAAACATAAAACAAGCTTTTACTATATTCTTAAATATAATTTTACACAATATAGCTTTCAAGGTAATCACCTTCTAAACTGTCTATACCATTTCCCAAATCCGCTGAGACAGAATTCTCAATCGACTATGCGGACCTCAGCCTGCAGATCTCCACCATTAATGTTCAGAAACAGGTACAAAGGAAAGAGGTCAAGATTAGATAGGTTGGGCAAGTACAAATATTTCTTTGACCAACACTAACTGATAGTTGGAGAACCAATATATGAAATGATGGAGAACATGGATCTTTGGACATTGCTGATTGAAGACATGATCCTTTTACAGTTCATCGTAGTAATTTTGCCAAAGAGCATTTTCAAAACTTTATGTAGAGTGTCAAGTCAAGTTGGGGAGCATAAACTGGTACAATGCATTGCCACACCCACCACATGATGAAACAGCTCGGGATCCCGGTTGGCAACACCCCAGGCAGACATGTGGTCCAGTCCCACCCTCTGGAAATGACCCTCTATCTGCCACAGCCAGGTGTTACATGGGCAACCCCATGGCCTGGTCCAGCCATTCTAGTTCCCAACAATGAGGATCCTGTGAGCTGGATCACCCTCTGGGAAACGCGCCACATGGGCGTAGTGCCATAACTGATGTCCCCTCACAATGCAGGTAATGTGCCTCATTCGGGACTCCATGAAGTACCGCTCATTCGACACAAAGTCAAACCAACAGTACCCAAGGATTTTCCGGAGAGACACAGTACCAAAGGAGTACAGTTTTCGTCTCAGGTCACTGGAGTCATGTCAGGTCATTTGGAGTGTGAATGATGATAAACCTGGTGTCCTTCAGGCATATAAGTCTCATCTTCTAGGTTTCCAGTGATGGGAAGTGTGCAAGATTTAGGGACACTTGGAAACAAGTATTGTAGTTTTCATCATATTACATAACTGCCAGTGTGAAAATTCCGCATCTTTCTAGCTAAGGTGTCACCCCTCAGGGTTACTATCCTATCATGATTTGAAATAAAATCACAAATGGTGAAGCAATAAAAATAGAGCAATAAAATAGCAAGGTCTCAAAAGTCAAATCTGACAGACCTAATAATAAGCAAGTACTACAGAAAGCAGATTGCATTCTCTCACACCAGACTCAACAACTACATTCACAACTCCAACCGATGCCATCAAATCATAATTTCAAGGCTACAAGGAGAAAAAGCAAACAGTTCAAATACTCCATCTCAGCTGCTATAATCTGTCTAAAATAATAACATCCACAGACTTAAGTCATGGGGTGAACAGATATCATTTGCATCAATTATCAGTTAATTCTTAAGGTTTGTTTAATTTTCATATGTAATATTTATGATCTGATGTTATAATACTGCAGTGGGATGGTGCCCTGCCTGGGGTTTGTTTCCTGCCTATGCTCCCTGTGTTGGCTGGGTTTGGCTCCAGCAGACCCCCATGACCCTGTAGTTAGGATATAGCGGGTTGGATAATGGATGGATGGATGGATGGATGCTATACTATAAGTATCATGCTCAGTGATACATTCACTTACTTGTACTAAGTTTACCTTTCATTGTGTTGTTCTTTATTGATGTGTTTTTAATGTCACCTTCTGGTCTCTCTGTAAAACCTACTGACCAACCAAATTTTAAGCTTGGGGCAATAAAATTGATTTGAATTGAGTAAGAATTACTGAACATGTTTTGCTTGCAGTGCACCAAGGCAGAGCCATCAAACACTATCTTAACTTTGTTTGGTGAAGATCAAATATATAAAAAAACAAAAAAATACTGCTTATGTCTTGTCACACACACGCAATTATGGGACAGTTAGCGAGCTCGATTGTGCATGAAAGTACAAGAGATGGGAGTCTGAGACATGGTATTAACACTCTTCTCTCCTTTACTGCAGACAAACGCACCGATCTCCTCATCCATCCTGTGATGACAAAGATGAAACGTTCTTTTCCGGCTCCTTGGAATCACTTCATTTCCGGTCCTATCCTGATGACTTCAGTCCCGTCCCTTACCTTCTGATGTCATCTCCGGCTTCCTTAATCTTCATCACATCCATTAATTTTATTTGTTCCTCTATAAAAGCTTTGTGACCCCAATGAAATTTTGTGAAATGTATCTGATTTTTGACCTTGTTTTCAGCTATGGATCTTACGACCAGTATACAGGGAGGCTCCCCAAAACTTAATCTGTCTCATCTGTTTATTTTACCACAGTCTGCTCCATTTAATTTCCTGTTAGTTGAACGTAATAAATCTAATCAAAGTTGGAGTTCTAATCTGATAAATCTAAGTTTTTCCTCACACTAATCAGATAAGATCTTTCCGCTAAATCCACCTTTGGTAAGCAGTAGGTGCAAGTGAAGGGTAAAAACACCAAACGGACCATTCTTATCATTCAAATTAATTGAAAGGAGAAGCATCAAAGCACACATAGCTCTATAATGCTCTAGTTTTGTATTTAAAAATTGTTACATGTAAAATAAAAACTGATATTTTTATATACAATATTTATGAAAGTGTGTAATGGAGTTTATTTACTTTGGGATTATACCATCATCTTTGCCCACCATTACCTTTATTCTTGATACTAGCTAAAAAATTAAATGTACCTCAGAGTCCAGAAATACGCCCAACTTTTTCTGTCCACTGTTAACAATGTGTCCGCTCCCTCTGCTCAGAAGTGATAAGCTGTTCATCCTGCTCTGAACCTCTGGCTCACACAGTCAAAGGTGACTTCTTTATGCCTTCACCCATCAGGTGTGGGTGTGTTAGCTGGTGAAGTTCAAAGTAGGCACACAGCCGTGTTAACTGAAAGTGTTGCTGAGCAGCAAATCCAGATTGTCGTTCTGTGCCATAAATGACTGCTGTTATCACGTGACAAGTAAAGTTTACTTTGCAGAAAGTCAACATTGCAGTGTAAAAAACATGCAAACTGGCTACCATGGAGCTGCAAGCCATAAACACAGCACAAAAGCAGTTACTAAATCCATTATGCTTTATAAAGAATAATCATTACAATAAATTTATTTAAGAAAAAATGGGATGAAATATGTAAGGAATACCAAATGTTCATAGAGCTGATGAGCCTTGCAATGTTTCTCTTTCATGGTGTGTGCAAAGGGTCCTGACTTAATTGTTTAGATGTGCTTCTCAGATTTTGGTTTCTCTTCACTAATATTTTCTTTTGTCCTTTTTTTGTCATGATGTTACGATGTTAAGCAAAAAAGATGCAATTTTTTTTCTCAAAGGTCGTGTATGTTTTTTTACAGTATATACATTTAAGGACTTTTTCAAGAGTTTCAATACAGTTTTATTAGTAGTGTATGGAGTAAATAATGCCCCATCAATTTCTGGAGAGATCTTAAACAAAATGAAGGTAATAGAATCAGATTTCCAGGGTGACAGGATCTCATACAATTGGAATTTGGCATGAACCCTTGCATCACTAAAGAAATGTATTTGCTATGTCTTCCTCTCTACAGGTTCCCTTTCAGAATCTGGCACCAGTAAAGGTTGCATCTGGAATCCATATTATTTCTGATTATACTTGTACATCAAACTATACTTTCAAAATTTTTATTATCCTGCACTTTGTTTCTGGTATGAGCAATGCATCAAAACCCTTTGTAACTTAAAGGGGTTAGACAAGATAGTGGGAACACCACATAAAAAAAGGAATTTAATTTTGAAGTAACAAAATCCCAGAAGGGGCGGCACGGTGGTGCAGTGGTAGCGCTGCTACCTCGCAGTAAGGAGACCCGGGTTCTCCCCGTGTCTGTGTTAGTTTCCTCTGGGTGGTCCGGTTTCCTCCCACAGTCCAAAGACATGCAGGTTAGGGGCATTGGCGATCCTAAATTCTCCGTAGTGTCTGGGTGTGTGTGTGTGCCCTGCCCAGGGTTTGTTCCCTGCCTTGCGCCCTGTGTTGGCTGAGACTGGCTCCAGCAGACCCCCGAGACCCTGTAGTTAGGATATAGCGGGTTGGATAATGGATGAATGGATGGAAAATCCCAGAAACAAATGTAGCCACAAAGGTGAATCATAGTAGGTTGACCAGTTTGCAGCAGGTGAAAAGAGGTCTAAAACTTGGCACTTTGAAATGTGAATGTTCAAAGCAACTAACAGAGTTCTTAAAAGACTAAATTGTCTGCAGGAATAATAGTTTTAGAGCCATGTGGAGTTATAGTAGGCTCACTTCCACAAACACCACAAGCACTGGAAAATAGAACCACTTATGTTGTGCATTTAGGCTTCCTTGACAATCTCTCTGATTTTCACCTACTGCACCAGTTGTGCTTTGTTACAGATCTGTCTCTTCACGTTCCACTGAACACCACCAGTAACTTCTTACCCTACTGAACATGAAAAGTACCTGTCATGCAAAACAAATCCCAACAATTATTTCAAAAGCTTTAACATGGACCTTGGACAAATACAGTTTTAGGTACAGAATTGATTGTCTGTTTGACACCTGAGGCTGTAACCAATCATTAATGGAAAAATTGCTACAGTTTCATTAATGTGTTGCCATGATGACAACCCGCTCACTTCACCCTGGTCATCGTCACCGACTGCTTGCCTCATCTCCACAGCACCAGTTCGGCCACAATCCTGCCTCTCTCTTTAACTTCCTCATTTTTTCTCTTTCTTTTTCTCTTTGTCTATCCTGCTCAGGCTCCTTTATAATACAGTGGGAGTAGGTGCATTAATTACGATCCCCAGAGTGCTAATGAGGAAACCACCTTTTAAAAAAGCATCTGAATATCATGTTCATTTGGATACTAAGCTCACCAAACAAGCTTGATGTACTGAATGGTCTGCTTATGTAGGACAGCAATGTGTGCTACATACATCATGAAAGTAGGAACATAGCTACTATGGATATTTAAATAACTAATTTTGTGTATAATTTGGAATATAATTTTCTTGACAAAGCATTTTCTGATAATGCTTATAAAAAGGCTATTGCAAGGGGATGGGTGTAACATGAAGTACAAGAAAACCCTGGATTGGATAACAGCCCATATACCTGGACATACAATTAATCAGTCGCTTGTTCAGCTTCAATTTAGAATAACCAGTCAACTTAACCAGCCTGTCTTTGGCATGAAAGGGGTGGATGAAAATCTAGGAGAAAACCTACACAAGCAAAGAAAGATTTCACAGACTTTAAAATATAATGATTTGGAATGGAGTTTAACCCCGGACTCTAGCAATTGGTGGTAAGCAGAATTTTAAAAAAATGCTAGTAAAATGATAATAGGTTATTTTAACTAAATTAACAAAAATGCCTACATCCAAATTTTTATGTTTATATAGGGTGTTTCAAATTGCACACTTTTAAAAAACTAACTAAGTACCATATGAACATGTAGTATACACCAAAATGTAGCGTTGTTCTTAATTTTTGTCCAGATCTTGGTAATTGAGGAAATGAAGGAATATGTCATGGCTCCCAGTTTCAGCCACTGATGGTCAAATTCAACAAACGGTCTAAGGTGAGTTAGACTACAGGATTGACTTGTGCAGTGTGACACAAGTGGTACATTCTGAGCATTTGAAAGAGTAAGGAAAAACTGTAAGAGTTCCTTTACAAATTGGCTTAGACCATTGTACATCTTACTTAAATACTCAGTGATACCAAAGCTGCATTCATCTGGTTTCCAAAACCTTCACAGCTTCTGCTTTCTAATGGGGTTCAGGCAATGAGTGGGACTCGTTAACACATATGCAAATGATTTCACAGATCAAGTGACTTTGTTTATAAAGATTTAGTAAAATATCAAAGCAAAACAGAATACACATAAATAAACAAATAAACTGATAATAGAAAAGTTCTTATTGTAAAAGACAGTTGGTGCCACTGAGCCCCAAAACCCCTGGCACGCCACACTAAACAGTCCCAGGTGGAAAGTAATGGTTTTAATTTTCACAAAATACCTTTTTATAGGGCAATTCCACGATGTTGCAATAAATACTCCTCATTTTCCCCCACCAGGTGAGCTTTGCCATTCTGCCTCCTAACTCAGATTCACCAGAGGAGGCTGGAAAGCTCACTTTAATGTCAGACTCAGAAGTACTTCCAGAAGCCTGACAGAAGCACTTCCAGGTCAGAAAAAAGCCTCCTGAAGCAGGAAGTCCTTTTACCTGCGGTGCCCTCTGGTGGCACCCAAGGACCCTGACAGAGTTGTCCTCTCAGGACTATGATTCCCATGAACCCCTGTAAGAGACCTCACTTGGTCCACGCCAGCAGGAAGCGACCCCCAACAGTCCAGCCACATCTAACCAACATTGCATTTTGGTGTTTACTGGATTGCAATTTTGTATGCTGCCTTATTCCTGTCAGTTTGATATCTGATGGACTTCTTCATCTGAGGTGGTCTGTGGAATATTAAGCAGATGTTTGGGAATGCTGATCCTGCTATGTGGGGTTCACTCTACTGGGCCAAGGCCTGAACCTGGTATTGCAGAGCTTCCCGGAATGGTTCTAAATAAAGGTGTCCCCACTCTCCATTAAGTAAGGAAAAAGTAGCTAGCTAGGTAGTCAAATAGGGAAATAAATGCCAGTGCTAGCCGGTTAAAGATCACTTTAGACGACTCCCACTGCTGACCAATCATACGACTTTAAAAAGAAGGCTGCATAAAAACACAAAGACATGATAGAATTGTTAATTTAGGAAAAGTGGTTTTGATGAGAACAGGCCATTCAGCCAAAAAAAGCTTTTTGATTCTGTTTACTTAATTTCTTTAAAATGGCTTTCTCAACTATCCCCCTTAAAAAAGGGCAAGTGTCTGTGTATCTGTGTGTCTGTGTGGTTGCTGTGTCTCTGGATTTCCAACAGATGGCTTGTCACAAACCCATGTAGTAATAAAATGCATTGCATTGGTCATTCCAAATTTTGTAGTATGTTTGTGATGCTCCATCTGTTGGAATGACAAATGCAATGCATTTTATTACTACAAGAATTGGAAAATACATTCCAACTGATGGTGTACTGCAAAAGTTAATGCTGAGATCCACTTTGATTGTTTAGATTTTAACCCATCTTAGACAGGTGGCATAACTAACATATATGTACAGCTGATTTAATCCTTCAATATATATTTGATATAAGTTCTGAAAAATTTTTGTTATTCTAAAGTGATTTATAAGTACACTAAATCATTATGCTTGTCAAAGAATAAATTTTAAAATATTGGATCTCTTTTCTCTCATGTACTGTTAGTTATTCCTTCTATGGCTTTCCTCAGATTCCTCTCCTGTCCGCCACTTCCTCCCCTGACTGCTTTCTTGTAAAGCCTGCTTCTCAGACTCAGTCATTTCAAAACACATTGCTCACCTCCTGTCTGATTTTTGACTACTATTAATAGAAGATGGTCTGCCATTACCTGCTGTGAAAACATCATTCATATTCTTGCGATTACTGCCCATCTTTGAAGGCGACTCTCAGCGTGCCTTCTATGACTTTGTATTTGTGTTGTTCTTTACTCAGTACTTCCTGCCTTGATTGCATTTGACTGAGGAACCAAAATGAAACTGACCAATTAGACAAAAGCTAAACTGACCAATCAGATTGTTAGGAGGGACCAGAAACACACACATTCACAGACCAGTGTTTTATAATATTTTTTGGAGGTCCATATTTAAAATGACAAGTTTAGGTAGATTGCTTGAGTTGATCAGCAAGACATGAGAAGATGTAGGGCATGAATCCTTTCTTAATAGGAACTGCTTTGTCAGTGAGAATTATTTACTGAACCATTTTAATTTTATCCTACTTATTTCTCACGTTCTCAAATGAGCTGAGGCTTAACTCCTAGTATAAATTTGCTGTAGTGTAACAAATTAGACTACCATGGCTCGGGGCTTTGTATTTAGTCAGTTATGTCAAATTTTCTTGTGCTTCAAGTTCCACTGCTGCCTATCCTTTTCTCTCTTTTATCACATTTAAAAAACTCAAAGACTTGTTTTTAAAAATTCATGTTCACACACCCCATTAACAAAAGAAAGTTTATGAAAAAGCATGATGAAATGACTCTTCAAAACTGTTTTGTTCAATCTGTTCAAATTATCAACGAAAATGCATTTTCTCAGTTTCAGAAGGTCCCACAAAACTCACAAAATACATAACTTAACTGGAGAAGTTAATAATGAATTATTAAAAACAAATATTTTAAAAATATGTTTAAATAGTCAGTAGTGTATGAAGTATTGTGGCCTTTGTAAGCCTGAAGAAGGGGCCTGAGTTGCCTCGAAAGCTTGCATATTGTAATCTTTTTAGAGAGCCAATAAAAGGTGTCATTTTGCTTGACTTCTCATTAGTTCCAGTGAGACCCATTACAGGTTGGTGGTGCAGCATGATCCTTAGCCAGGTAAGTTGGGACTGTTTCGTCTTTCCTCTATGCCTTCCGGTCCCTTAAGTGAAAGTATGCAGTCCACACATGGAAGTGTTACCGTATTGTTCGATTAAGGCTATAAGCCTGGAAGAGGCCTGAGAGGTTTGGCCCTTTTGGGCTTACACAGGCCTTAGGTGCAGGGACACTGGTAGCCTATTGAGAAAACTATACCCTGGCACTCCTGCAACCAAAGAGGACCACCTACAACCCTGGAACTGATTCTTGGGGTCTGGTCCGGATTTGCCCCATTAATTAAGTTTAATAGGATTCTGAGCCAGTTGTTTTGTACTCTTTGTTGGCAGACACAGAGGCCAAAGATACAACTGAACACCAGCAACTGGCAAGGAGCTGGTGGTGGATTTTAGGAGGCCCAGGCCCTTCATGGACCCCGTGATCATCAGAGGTAACTGTCTGCAGAGAGTGCAGACCTATAAATACCTGGGAGTACAGCAGGATGATAAATTGGACTGGACTGATAATACTAATGCTCTGTGCAAGAGAGGACAGAGCCGACTGTACTTCCTTGGAAGGCTGGCATCTTTTAAAATCTGCAATAAAATGCTGCAGATGTTCTATCAGACGGTTGTGGTGAGTGCCCTCTTCTACGCAGTGGTGTGCTGTGGAGGCAGCATAAAGAAGAAGGACACCTCACGCCTGGACAAACTGGTGAGGAAAGCAGGCTCTATTGTAGGCACGGAGCTGGACAGTTTGACATCTGTGGCAGAGTGACGGGCGCTGAGCAGGCTCCTGTCAATCATGGAGAATCCACTGCATCCACTGAACAGGATCATCTCCAGACAGAGGAGCAGCTTCAGCAACAGACTGCTGTCACCGTCTTGCTCCACTGACAGACTGAGGAGATCGTTCCTCCCCCACACTATGCAACTCTTCAATTCCACCCGGGGGGGTAAACATTAACATTATACAAAGTTATTGTCTGTTATATATGCACTTTTATCATTCCTTAATTTAATATTGTTTTTTTTTATTTTTTGTATCATCAGTATGCTGCTGCTGGAGTGGAGTATGTGAATTTCCCCTTGGGATTAATAAAGTATCTATCTAAGACAGACAGGGTATGCGGGGTAAGACGGGTGTCCCTTGGTGTGATGCTTTGAAGGTGAGAAGAGGAAAGCCTGTTAAAGAAAGGTCCAGAGGGGCAGTAGAATTTTGTTTTATTTATTATACTTTGGATTATCCCTGATTTATCCCTATCCTAGATGTTTTATACATTATATTATGCATGCTCCTTTTTGATGTACATATTGACATTATTCCAAAAGGGGAAGATGCTACCACACTCTTTCCTTTCATTCCTTTCACAGGTGCTCTTACTTCTCCCAGAATTGCAATGGCAGAGAATTTTTTTTTTTTTTTTTGTCTGTCTGTATTCACCATCTTGGAGAGTTTCAGCAAAAACAACTAAGAGCTCCATACTCCTACCAATGCTCCATGCTCTGAAAAGCTGATATTAAGCTTCCTTCCCTCAGGCTAACATTTTCAGTTTCCACGCAGCTCTTTCCAAACTGTCTTTAATTTGAAACATCCTACTTTTTTGCTTTTGACTATTCAGTGTGTATTTTGACTGGCTTATGATGTTATTTTTGCTCATATTTCTGCTGACACGGCTCCCCTTGACTTGTATTGTAATACTTAATCTTTCTTTCCCATTGTATTACATCGTGTGTCTATGTATGTCTCAATTTGGTTTGTGGCAGATCTAGGCCATTTAAAGAAAAAAAAAATACTGGAAAAATTAGCAGAACAAATGCTGTCTATATCCTGATGTAAACAGTGCCTTTGTGGTGCATTTTATTTTTTGTATCTTATGTTGATGTGGGAGGGAGGAAAAGATCTGATCAGCTATTATTTTTCTGTCTCGATACTTTCCTGTTTCATATAACCTGTCAGCCACAAAGATACATATGCATATTTGGCACTTTTGTCTTTTTGTCTGCACATAGGGGTATAGCCCCTTTATGAATGATCATTAAAAGGCAATTTGGTGTTTTACTTAAGACAGGTTAGTTTATATACATTTTTGGTGTTGCTTTTTTTTTGTTCATGCTGATACCAAACAAAACTTTCCCTAATGACTTTTTGTATTCACATTGAGGTATGTCTCATGTTACAGGTTTGACACATTTCAGGGGGATGAGCTGGAAATGAAGCAGGAACACCATAAGACCAAAACTCCAGCAAGTGTTCTAAACACCAGGCTACAAAATCACTTAAAGACACACAAAACAGAATGAGAATAAAAGCTTTTAGGAGAGAACTAAGTGGGAAAGTATCTAGATGTCATACAAAAAATCGGGAGTGGTCTGATCAAGAACCATCAACAACAACTCAAATCAATAATATTTGAACAATTATTATAAAAGTAAAGTTGAATAAATCAGACTCTGCAGCTGCATGAATAAAAAAGTACCACTTCCAGTTAGCGGAAATGCTGATATGTTGATAGAAATTTACGTTTTGTAACTAATACTTGTATGCAAAATTTGGTTGACCTAAGTGAGAGCGTACTCAAGTTTTCATGTTTACATACTGTCACACACGTGCGCATGGGAAACAGCTAAAAGGCCTAAATAATTGTAATTCTATGCCAGACCAGGGGGCGGTAGAGTGTGCTAACTGTCTCTCTCAGTCTCTTGCAGACCATTCTCAGGAAATCCTGCTAGGTTCTGGCGCCAATGAAGACGTCACTTCTGGTTCCGGGATTGACATCACTTCCGGTCCCAGTGCCTACGACAATGTCACTTTCCAGTCATGAAGATGTCACTTCTGGTTCCAGTGCTGCCGCCGCCATCACTTCCAGTCATGAAGACATCACTTTTGGTTCTGCCGCTGATGACGTCATTTCCCATTCTATCTGTTAAAACTGCCATCTTGTCTCAATGCAAGTCAGTTCTGTTTTGGACTCTGTTCTATGAACATCACTCATTTAAAAATCAACTTTTGCAGCCGGGAAATCAATATACGGGTGGCTGCCCCAAAACTTCATGATGTCTATGACTCAATTGTTTGACAATACATACACACACACACAGACACACAGTGTCATAATTCCAAAAATGGTATTTTCAGATTCAGAAAGGTTTAAAACAACAAGATTCATCAAAATCTCACAGTCGAATTTTTGGACGATTACGATACTTCCCCTATACTTAGTATATGAGAAAGTGAAAAAGGAAGAGTTTTTGTAGAATATCAAACATAGAGGGGAATGAAAAGGTGGGTGCTCTGAAACTGCTACCACTAGTGATGGCGATGTGATATACCACTGTCCTAAATGAAAATCCGTCTACTGACATGAAAAGTTTTAAAAGACTTAAACTAATATGTAGAAATGGAAATATGCCGTTGACTAATCTATTGTGTTACACTTTCAGCTCTCAGCCACTGTACTTACTTGGTTTAGTTCATACTTAAAAAAGTCAACTATTGCAGTCGAAGCACTTATTGCTCAAGCAGCTTTTTTATGCTTCATTTTAGTTGTCTCGCTTATTAAAATTCTCCGCCCTTAATTGCTGCCTTCAGTGTTTTTAATTGTTTCTTATTAGCAATAAGATGCAAATTACAAAGAAATCAGCACTTCTCTATTTAACATGCTACACTTGTTTACATTTGTATGGTCATCATGAACCATCTAGTTTATATATAAATATTTGGGAGAAAACTGAAGAGAAAAAAGTGAAGGACTGAGAAGTACTAATCCACTTCAGGCTACAAATTATCTGGGTGAAATCATTGGAAAGGGAAAAAGTCTACAATATAAGAATGACCTGACATGGCAGACTCCAAACAGTAACAAGTCATTAAATTAAATGAGACTGATTATTGGCAAGGTTTGTTTTCTAATTAAACACTTGGAATGGAACAAAAATCAATACAGCCCTTCAGGGTCGACTTCACAGGCCCATGATCTAGATGAGTGTTTCTTAAACTATGGGTGTCACAAGCTATCCAAGTCATGAATTACAACTGAAGTGAATGAAAAGTGTCACAAATAGTTTGTTAAAAGCCTTGCAATGGGTCACCGCCCCTCCCTTTAGACTTTGTTTCTGTGCCAATTATTCAAGGGACAAGAACCATACACACACCCAGATTACATTTGTCGGCAATTCTGCAAGGGTGATGATGACAATCAATGGTGATTCTTCAAGGGGGAAGGACGATGTTCATGATGATCGGCCGCTGTTCCGCAGTGATTACAGATCGCAAAGACACACAACAGGCAAATTGGTGTCATGAGAAAAAAAAGTTTAAGAACCACGGCTCTAGATGAATGATTCTCGAGTTAATTGTTGTGGCTGCAGGTTTTCATTCTAACCAAATTCACAATAAGTTTTAATTGATCTCATTGTTTAGTGATCTATTTTTTGTTATTCTCTAATTCTAAGCAACTTTTAAATGTTTTTCTGCTCAGAAGAATTTCTTGTTATCACATTAAAATTATTTCAGTTTTTTTTTCTTTTTCAGTGCTTCTTGCCTCACTGGTACAAGAAAACCTCAACATATAATATCCTATTTGACTTTTCTTGATGATTAGTTTTAAAAGACATTGAGCTTTTTGTGTTTCACCCCTATTTTTGCTACTCTACATCTGAAAACCCCTAATTATTAGGCCATTTCTGGACCATAGATTGTGCAGAAAATTACATTCTTATAATAAGAGGAAGCTAACAGGTGCCTTCAGCAAAAATGACCTGAAGGACTTGAAGTTGTACATTCTATAACAAACCTGCTGTTCTCCCACTAATGGGATATGAGGGGTCAAAATGAACACTTTTCAAATCAAAAAAATAGGGATTGGTAATATAGGCCTGTGGAGTGTCATTTTATGCTAATTTAAGACTACTGATCACAAATATATCCCAGTAGGAATCATTGACAGAAGGTTCAAGATGATAAACTTCAAACATAAGTATTTTGTGTGACCTCTATTGGAGTGTAAAAAATGACAAAATTCTATTGCGACCAAGAACGTTTAGACTTTGAACAATTAAATAGAAGCAAACATTTTAATATATCAAGTATCTGACACAATTGTTTTTGTTCTTTATTCACTTCTTCCTCATGAGGTAAATCCTTACATTTCTTATGAACACGTTGAATTAGGGTTGCCTTTGCCAATTCAGACTTTCATTTTGCCAAAAGTTAAAATGCTTAAGATTAATTTGCTGTTTTAAATCATACATTTCTATTGTTTGCTCCCTTAATTTTATCTAAATGCTGACAATACTGAATACCTAAAGCAAGCAATTACTTCAGTGCCATACTCACTTATCTGCTCATTTGTCAAAAACATTTTTTTAATGAGCTAATTAGAGAAAATGGCAATGAAATTTTTACTGTCCTTTAGCACTGAATGCTGTTAACACCCATATCTGTGCTGCTCGTTGCTAATAATGAGCAACTAAATACAATTAAGAGGAACAACTCTACAGAAATGATAAAACAAATCAGCAAAATAAATGTAAGAGTTAAAAGCTATGGTAAGAAATACATGGTTTTCTAATAATATTTGTTGGCCAGGTAATTAAACATTGAGATCAAAAGTAAGAATGATGGCCAGACTTGAAAACAGACTGGATTAAAAACCTGTAGTCCCAAAACAGAACATGAAAATCACTGATATACACCGCACCAAGGTCCTGTCATGTTTTAACTCAGTATGCCTGAACATACTGCCTAAAACTTATTCTTTCTACAACAAATATGGGAAACTTAAAAGACATTTTGTTTGATGTCATATTCAGAGAAAGTACATTTTTCTTCTAAGAAAACCGACTGTTGCAATGTGTTATTCACAAACTGCTCAATACTGATGAGCGAACCGTGTTAAATTAGCTATTTTCATGAAATCCTGGAAATGTTTGGGAACTTTGTCGAATTCCACGAAATGCATTGAACTCAAAGAGAAAGAAGGAACTGAACTAGTTTTGAGTGGATTATAATGGTGCAATGGTCTTTAAGGTCTTAGGGAAAAGTCTGCCTAAGTTCTGGACCAATTATTGTGACCAAATATGTGATTTGAACTGTAAGGCACCAGTGATAACCTCTGTGCCACCCTGCCTTAAGCAACAAAAGAAGCAGACCACAAATAAAATATAACAAACTGCCATAATCTAGCAATAAGTAAATAAAATGTAGATCATATAGAGACTGCCAGTTTTGGAACATACATTATCCATGTCCCAAAGCAGTGGCGTGGGTCTGGCTTATTCCATTGTTTGAAGTCCGGGCACAGCAAGAATGTCTTATTTGTTTACCATAAATCTATACAGATGCTTTGCATTTTCCTTTTCCATCAAGAATAAAAAAGCCTTGTAAATAGTAATAAGTCTTTATTTTTATTATTTTAGTGTGTCTTCTGCATTCTGATGAGGGAAGAAGAGGAGGAGGACTCTTTTAAAGATGTTGCTGAGCAGATGACTAATTTGCATGTATAATTAGCCATGTGGTGCTGTGTTGCACAGTGATCAGTGTTATATATCTTTTAGCAGTACTAGTAATCACATGTGGAAGAGAATCTGGCAGTATTTCTCAGCCTTTGTGGCTTCAGGACCCATTTTTACCTCTTCACGTTCCCTGACAACCCACATATGGTAATTGAAGAGCTCAGGTGTTTGAACAACTGTGAGTGGAAGAAATGAGTGCAGGGGAATAATATGGTGCAACATTCTTCAATGGACTTGGTGGGTAGGGGTGTTCCAGTGCATCTCAGTAGCTGGGATTTGTTTGTTTTTCCTAGTGTGCTTGAGACGCCGTGATGGTCAAGTCAACAGCATGTGTGAAAGTTCTGTGCATGGCTGCTACAGTTCTGTGATGCGATGTTGGCCTTGCAAAGCATCATGGCGGATTTCCAGGAAAATATTTGGCAAATAGGGTCACCGACAAACACAGCATATTTGTTGCAAAAAACTCACACATCAACACTACTACTTTAATTATTTTTATTTCAAAATGCTGCTGCATAAATTATTACTAAGACTAGAAAGTATGACCACATTATTTCTAATCTTAACTTTTAATTCTGGCTTTGTCTTAAGTTTAGGGCTGATTTCAAAACCCGTCTTCTAACATACAGTAGAAAGCTTTAAATGTTTTGGACCGTATTTACTCAACATAACTTACTGTATGAGTGCATACATGAATAAGATGACTTTGCAATCTCTTAACACTGCTTTTCTAAAGTTCAAAAAATAAATAAAAATACTGTGAGGCTGAACCTTTAGCTACCTGGTTCCAAAACTGTGAAATGATCAGTCTATTCATGTAAGAGATGCCACATAAGCCTCAGAATTTAACTCCAGACTGAATAGTCAGCACGTCATTAGTTGTTCATACTGCAATTATGTTTGTTAGTCATTTGCAAATAAATAAAAGCCTGGCAACTATTACGAACTGTTACTGTCTCTGCTCTGTTAGGGTTTCTCTTCTTGGTATCCTACTGTGCCACTGCTTCACTTCCAAAGTACAAGTTCTGGCTATAGGAAGTGATACCATAGAGATCTGGATCATATGGATTGAACAATTAAATTATTTAATAGGCTTCTTTTCACACTGTTTAGCACATACACTTAATTTTGTAGAATATCCTAAAGAGGCTGGATGGCCAGTTGTCTTGGGTCGTCAGCACTGGGACTTTGGTAAAACTGACCGTGCACGCCACATAGGTTTATTTTTTCTAGGAATGCTGCTGACTGGAGTGTTCCTTTTCCTTTTCTTTAATATCAACTGGCCATATTGCAATGCAATATTATTAGAGTTACTATGGCCATTATTTGTTTATGTTAATGAATAAAATTGCTCTGTTTTACTGTGTGTTTACTGTAATTTGTGTAATTATGTATGTAAATACCACATGGGTTACAGTTTACTGTTAATTGTATATGCATAGAAGCACTCTACGCCTGTGCTCAGTAAAGTGTGCTGTACACAAATGAACTGAAATGAAACCACCCTCTAAAAACATACTTTTAGTCGTTGTATTCCACCTTTTAAATATTTGACATAGGATCAGAAAAACTAGAAATGGATTTCATGAGAAAGATATTAACTCGGGTGGTATGCTGATGCAGTGGTTACCTCTGCTGACCTACAGATCCAGCTTGTGTTCTTGTTCACACATCCCAGGACCTCCTAGGACCTATCACTGTCTTTGTGGAATCTGAACATTATTCCTGTATCTGTGTGGGTGGTAATATTTTTCTGGTTCCTGCAAAAGGCAAAGGTTTTAATCACAAGGCAAAAACATAGCAGAAAACATGTTGCATCCATTGCTGTGCTGTTAGGGACTAACAGGCGTCGCTGCTGGGATGGATCCTGCTTCCTTACCTGGCCAGGAGGCCAGGGGACAGGAAGGACACTTGGGAAGTGGAGAAATTCCCCTGCCATGCCAGGACATGGACATAGAAGCTATACTGGAACTGGCATCCCAGCATCCTTGGAAGGACACTCTGATTTGACTTGGGTACCTGGAACACTTGGGACAGTGGGTGACTGCCTGCAATGGGCAGAACGTTTCCCTGTATACTGGGTGGCAGCATCCTGTTTGTCAAGCCCCAGTATGAAAACCTGCAGGGCAGTATGGCAGTTTTAGTCTAGGGGTGTGCCATACTAGGTTCTGTGGGGGCCACCAGGGGGAGCTGTTGGATACTGATGGCACAAGGACCACTGGGATCCTGCCTGACCTGGAAGTGCTTCCCGGGGCAATAGATTAAGAACCAGAAGTACCAGGGGGAGTTACAGTCAGGTGCTGAGGAGAGAGTGGAGCTGTAGAAATAGAAGAAAAAGAGTTGTGATGTATTGCTGATGTTGTACTGAGGATATTGTTTAAAATAAAAGCACTTTAACTGAACTGGGACTGTTGTGGTTCAATTGTGTCTGGGAGTTTGGGGTGCTGGTATGCCCCGTAGTGGCCATAGCTGTCAGTGCGTTCATGTAACTTGATAAAATACAAACTCACTTGCTTAACTACCCACACGGTGGTCAATTAAAAGTTGTCAATGAATCTAGCCTGCTACATCTTTGAGATGTGAACTTCACAAGGGCATGGGAAGAACATACGACTTCAACACTGAATGACGAAGCCAGGCTCTGTGCTAACCACTGCCATTCACAAAACAAATCCTATGTGAAATAAAGCATCTGCTCTTATATTATTCTTCTGTTGACTATTCATTTTAGTATTTGTGAATTTCTTTTTCCTGTGCTTTTAAACATGAAGGTTGACTGCTTCATTAGACTGGTATCTTGAGAAGCACTTAAAAGCTTGTTTTAGTTGCAAAGATTTGGCCTTCCTGAAAATGCATTGTGAATTTGGTACAGTGATCTCAGTAAGTCTGATCTGTGCTTGCTAAACTGATAAACTGTTATTCTTTTTCCACCATTTTCACCTTTCTTTTATCCACTCTCTATATATAAATTCCTAAGCCTAAAAGTGCAACGATTTTGTGCAACGATTTTATGTGACTTTTTTTGTCACGCTTTAAATCCGGCTTATTTTAAAACCTACATATATATGTTTCATATCATTCTTTTTAGAATGTATTGAATTCTAATGTGATGTTGTTAGATTTTCAGATTCTTATTCCGTTTTTACATTATAAACTAAAAAATATCAAGAACTCACGTCCTGCGAGACAAGACTTTGTGCCAAGAGATTTAACCATGCTCAGGGCTGGAAATAAATGATGAAGAATAGGACAACTGCTGTACAGGCTTTTAAATGTTTGAAGCGCCGCGCTAGATGCAGATCATGCAGCACGGCAGCAGCAGTAAGCCACCAGCTGATTGAGCAAAGAGGAGGTAAAAAAAACTTGTATTTCTTTCCCATTGTATCACCATTTCAGAGGGGTTTTTGAGGAACGACTCCGTCTCCTTGGGGTGTGTTCAGCCCCCTTCTTCACACCGTGAGTGGCAGAGATGCAAAGTGGCTGGTGCATAGTGCAGGCCAGAGGGGTTGGCGAGCAAAGCGAGCAGGGGGAGAACCCCCTAGTTTCATAATAAATCCAGTTGTAAAGTTCAAATGTGTAATTTTTAGTTGTGATCAGACTGCTTAAATAACAGAAGAGGTAACATGTTGAACATTTAAAGTGCATGTTTGACACTTTGTATGTCCATAGATGGAAAATTCTGCTCAAATTGTGGCATGGGGCATTTTATAATATACGGTATAAAGAGTATGGAATTCGGGGGTTCTGTTACAAGCATTAAATTCTTAATTCTTTTCTTATGCACATCTTGTGAGCTATACTGTAATCATAATAGTTTACTCACATTTTTTTCAACCTGCATGGCCTCCTGAGTAAAGCTGATTGCAGCTTTCCATTACTAATTTATATTTGTAAATCTGTGCATGTGCAGATTCTCTACATCAGACTAACTTTTGAGGAGAGAATTATAGAAGATTAAATGGGATACAAAATTGAAATTTGCAAGCTGAAAAGATTTTACTTATTGCTGTCACCTTTAACAGACATGTTCAATGACATTAATATTTCACATTTGCATTTCATTTTTATATTTTTATCCAGAGTAAAAGCAGATGCAAGAAAGCCATGAAAACACTAAAAATAGGGACATGTTGTGTCAAAATGATTGTTTGAGCACTGGTCATGAAGATAATGTATAAAGAAATAAAAAATCGTAAGTAAAATAAATTATTCAATTAGTTCTAACTACAGTTCCTTCAGCCCTTTATTAAGTTACATGGCAACCATGCAGCAATGGGTAAATATTCCCTAAAACGTTTGTGTCAACAAGCCACAGATTTTTTTTTTCATATGACACCTGTCTGGGAACTCCTGGCAGCTCTGCAAGCCAAGAACTTGCATCTTATAGCCACTTAAGAGAGTCTGGCTTGTAAATGTAATGAGACTGTAGGAAAAGATCATGATGGCATAGGCCTGCCAGTACAGATATACACTCTTTTAATTCATAAATGGTCAAGACACAAAACTGGAGCTGTGTTGAGTATATGGTCAGGTGTTGGCGGACGCTACTGATGTTGTAGTGGAGCGAACTGCACGTCTAAGCACATCAAATACAAACCATTTTGACTGTGTGTGTGTTTTTTTTTTTTGGAAATTACAGGCATTGCATGTTTTTTTTTCTGAACAAATCCTATAAATAACAAATAAATTTTTGATTGCCTTTCCACAAATATTTAGGACCTGGCATATGGAAGACGTACATCAGGTAAGCTGATTTGTATTTCTAGGAAATGAAATTGAGTTATGTATTTTAATTCATGTTTCTGAATGTTGGTTGAACATGCATGTAAGAATTTCTCCATGCTACTACAACTACAGCTACACCCTGGATCCAAATGGGAGCCGCTATCAGTCAGGCTAAATCGAGGGATATACTGACCAGGAATACCCATCTCAAATGGCTTCCTGTCATTTATCAAACAGTACTGAAGACACTGCTACTGACGTTCAAAGCTATAAATTACAACACCTCAGCATTCCTGTCATCATTGCTTACTCACTCTCAACATGCCAGACAGCAATGGTCTCCTGATGATCAGAGTCCCACTATTCCACCACTGATTGCAGAATTGCGAGTGAACACTTATTTCTGTTTGTACTTCTCACTCTCTGGCTCTCCCTCCCTACCTCTGCCCTGTCGCTGTTTGTGTTCAGACTCCACAAGAGAAGTAACCCTTTTATCTTTTGTAGTTTAGATTAGCCATCCAAGTATTTATTGCGTTTTCAGACTTATCTACAAATTAAAATATTCCATGTTATTTATAGACATTCACAGCAGTCTAACTTTGTGAACATTCAGGTTTCTTTTTACTTTGTAGTCTCAATCCATCATTTGTTTTCTGTCATTTAACAAGCATTTGAATAATTTTCTATTGCAGTTTGTTATCTCTTTACTTAACTTGAATTCAAGCGTGCTTCGTAAAGTCCCATGTGATGGCTTGCTCAGTGAAAGGTGCTATTTAAAATAAAGATTGATTGATGAGTCTTTCTCCATAGCAGCAATGTTGCTTGCTATGCTAAATGAACTTTTTGCCCTGTCTTGTCTACAGCAGATTACTCAACCACTGGTAACATCTGCTGCATTCCTCATCTGTTAGTTGATCTGGCCAAACTCTCTAGACTCCATGCCTCCCACTTCTAAGGCCAGCGGAAAACATTCACCAGTTACTGTCACTGTGGGGCCAGATATGAGTTACCTTTTAGGGATGCAACCTATGTGTACCGAGCAGAAATGTGCTGCCAATGCTACTTTTGCTCCCCCTTTTTTGTGCAAAATTCTTCAATTTCAGGATGCAGATAATAGTGTCTGCATATCAGCAGATGACATGGCAACTACTGCTGATATCTGTTTTTATATTCCTAAAATAATCAATCACTAAAAAAGTGCTGTATATGCATTCGTAAAATAACACAAGAAATAACCCCTCCTTTTATAAGAAGTATGGGGATTGGATTTATTTATTATATATTAATATAATATCATGGGCATATTTGTTACCCTTATGAGGTTTCCAGATTGAGGAAAATGGAGGGTTGGGAGATTGAAATAGCAGAAAATGTCATGGCATTGGAGGAAATTTCTTAGAGAAATGATAAACATAAGATGACTTTTAGAAAAAGCATATATAATCATACCTTAAAATGTCCCCTGGAAAATCTCCAGGGACCGCACCAGTCTTCACTTCCAGATCCATCCATTCATCCATTATCCAACCCGCTATATTCTAACTACAGGGTCACAGGGGTCTGCTGGAGCCAGTCCCTTGCATTACCCCCTTACTTTATTAATACCATTGTAAGTACGTTGTAATACGTTGTAAGTAATGATGAGTGAAACGATTTGCTAAAACTTGAGTTCACAGTCAAACTCTGTGTTTCGCTTTTCAAAAAGTTTATGAAATGATAAATGAATACAATTTTTCTACTGAAATGTTTGCCACTCATACAAGAAGAAAGGCACTGGGCGTTGGCAACTACTGTACTGTGGGGAAAATACAATAATGTGCGTGATGGTGCGTTTGTGTCTTTGTGTGAAAAATAAGCAGTTTGAAGGTTTTGTTTTTCACAAATATACTGTACTCCTCTGTGGTGATGTGAATAAGGGGCATACATAGAACTGATTTTACCAGTGGGGTATGGATTAGAGGCATTAAGCATCTGCGGGAAAGGGCATAGGTAATCATAGAAGTGTGAACAGGGTTTAGGAAGTAAGATTCTTTGCTTTCCACTGCAAAACAAACTCTATTAACACCTCCCAACAACTCTTTTTAGTGAGTTTTGAATTTTTCCTTTTCTCTATCGTCTGTAAAACGTATGTTAGTGTCAGTTTTGCAAATAAACATATTGACATCAATGATTATAATACTCCATTGGAAATAATTATGTATTGAATCTATTTGTACAATTGTGGTGCTGTAAATGTACTTGTTACATGTAATAAATGTGCATGATTACTTCACTGAAATGAAAGATTTTCATTTTAAACAAATGTTACTCTTTATGAAAACTGAAAAAGTTTAAGATGGAAGTTTTTTTTTCAAATGTTAGCTGAACAAAATAGGACTTATAGAGTCTTGTTAAAATACTTTTCTCTGTTCTCCTTTTTCCAGTTGGTCATGGGCACAATTATATGTGTTTCCATCCTGTTTATGATCATGGTCATATGGTTAAAGATGGGAGAATAATTAAATCTTTTACAGTTATTTCTTCAAATTTAGGATTCTAAAAACTGCTACAGATCACTTTTGCTGCCAAGCTAGGCTTTGACTCCTTACAATGTGCTGTACTAGATAAGGAAGGTTCAGATAACAAATAGATCGATGAATCAAGAGAAGAAACATTAGGTTGAAGTAGTGACGCATTCCGGAACAAATCCTCCATGTTACATCAAGGGTAATGAACAGGCTTCTTGTTATCCTGTCCTTGATAAGGCGGTTTCAGGTAGTGGATGAATAAAACATTGTGATGGTGTAGCAAACCCATTCAGTGTGGGTGGGCATGTCTGTTTCTGCTATCATTAACTCAAGTTGATTGTAACCTTTATTTGATAAAGCTTCAATTTGTTTAATCTATGAAACCAACCATGTGACATTGAAGAGTTTTGTTCAGGGTGTGATCATTGATACTCTATACCGGATAAGAGAATTCTATTCAGGATGTGATTGTGACCATTACCAAGATAAGTTCCATTTCTTCTCTTACTGTAAACAGGAAAATAACTTGAAGAAAATGGACAAGATGGAAACACTGCCCAAAATTCAGTAACTAAAGTTATGAAAGTGGTAACATTCATTAAGAGGCTGCATTGGGGGAAGGTAATAAACAAAATTACAGAAGTTCATACTAGATTTTGAGATTTCATGTCTAGTTTTAGTTTAATTAAATCACAAAAACAAGAAAAATTCAGGTGATTCTATACAGTAGAAATGAAATTCATAAATGGATTTCATTATAATTCATCCCTATATATTACAAACTGTATGGAGCCATAATGCACCAAACCATTCTCAGAACTACTTAACTCAATTCATGGACACAAAAAACATCACAATTTTCTGTCACTCTGAAACTCAAGGCATTGCACTATGGCTCAAATTGTTAAGCATTGGCTTTATATAGCAGTGCATTTACGCCACAAACCACAAATTATGTTCATCTGAATCTTAGTCCTGTGACCTCATGTTTCTCAGCCAACCCTCTAAACTGAAGGAAAATACTGGGCGCTGTTGGCCCAAGAGGTTACCATTGCTCTTCAAGTGTATGGTGGTGATATTATTGCAAAATTTGCCGCAAGTCCCAGTTAAACACTGTTATAATTTTCACACTCGTCATCACCCATGCACTTGTGCAGGCAGCAGAAGTAAAACAGGCCCAGAAATGAGCCAACACTTTCTATGACTCTCAGTCATGCCGGTATTCCTAAACCGGAGAAGACTCGGGTATGCAAGATAACCATAGATTAAATTAGAAGACGTTTTATCCTTCTGGCTGCCTTCAAAACTTGAGTCTAGGATGCCCACATTACATGGATTATCCAGAAGAAAGCTGGGACAATCAATTAAGGATATTTGAGAAGGAGAGAATGTGAAAATTATTGTTAGCGAGTCTGAAATACTGGTTTGAAATATAGACCCTGATTTGGTCACCTAGGTTCCTGAGGGTTCAGAATGACTTTTTAGCGACACACACTCATTAATGTTATATTTTGACAACTTCAACAAAATCTCACACTTCTAACCATGAACTAATAATGTGTTATAATACTGTAGTGAGGCAGCAACATTTAGACGGCAAAATGTTTCTTAATGTTCTTTAGATTCATCATCATATTAAAGCAAAAAATACATAAATGGAATAAAATAAAATAAAAGGTTGTATCTTTAACAATTTGACCAATCCCCTGCCTAGTACAAAAAATTATTTTGGCCTATTATTTAGAGCATTGTTTAGGTTTGACATTTTCCAGATGTGGCTGTTAAGTTTCCTACCTTTGCTAGAAAGACAACCTTATTATTTCTAAATAAAACTTGCATTTTTTAACAGTATAATACGTTTGTGGAACATTCTTTTCACACTAGGTGTAAGGTATCTATAATCATCATCATCATGACCAATTTTATGTACATTTTCTGGGTTTATCCTCAAGTACTAGGGTGTTGTACCGTGTTATTCATTATGGATGTAGTGAGAAGTTAAGCATTGGCTTTTATTGGCTAACTAAAAAGATTACAATATGCAAGCTTTTGAGGCAACTCAGACCTCTTCTTCATGCAAGATGTAATGGGTTTATCCAGGTTAACCAGTTGTTCCCCAAAAACCTCTCATGGTCTATTTTTTGTCATGTTCTCCAAATTCAGAAATTATCAGATATGTTAATCAGGTCTATTGCCTTATCATTTTATTTGAAATAAACCTTGAACTTTCAGTAAGTCTTTCATGGATATTCTATTCAAATCAAATATTTCCCAACTTTTTTCTGATAAAACACTGCATGAACTTATAGTGTCTGTGCGCAAGTCAGGACTAATTTCAGGAGAAGAAAAAGGAGTAAGAGTTTACAATAAAATGCTAGTATTTATTATTATTATTATTATTATTATTATTATTATTATTATTATTAATAATAATAATAATAATAAAAATAATAATAGTACATTGTAACAATTGAACAAAAAAGAAACAAAATAAAATAAGACCAATAATGCAGCATGTTAGGTGTTTTCAGCAGTAATCACATCTGCATTAAGAGAAGCTTAAAAGACACATCTGCTGTATCTCTGTTTATTGAACACATTCTTTACTGTAATTAATAGTATCAAATGATGGAAGTATGCCCAGGCACACATACCTACTGAGCGAAAATTGTTTTAAGCACTCATTAAGCAAGGACGTCATATAAGCAGCAGACCAGAGGTAGAGAGTTATTATAGACAAGGCACGTATTTTTACTATTTTCAGGTAGTTGCGTGTCTCTTATGTAGCAGAAATCCCTTTCCATGGACTCTTAGAAACTTTCAATGATAAAAGATTGCCTGTGCATCACAAGCCTTTGTTACAGAGGAAAAAATATTGGTGGGTTTTATCTTTGAAACAAATTCTCATTTCCCAGTTTGAGAAAAATCTTGAATATTCTTGGATCACAGTAAATAGACTTATCAGTTTACTAAATAGTTTCACTCTGTATTGAGCACAGCTATAGTATATACAAATTCTGGGCCTCACAATTCTACAAATCTGAAAACACAGCCTATGTGAGTCTGTTTGTATTACCGAATGGTAAATTAAATCAGAACATTGACTGCTGTCAGAAGACTTTTCACCACAGGGAACTGTCACCTCTTGGTTTTAGATCAATGAGGTGTTAAGGGCATTTTCATGACGTTAAAGGGCCCACTCGTAAAAAACAATTATCTTCACAGCCTGCATTTTAAAACAGCACAAGCTAGGGCATGTAACCATGAAATGCACTAATGCAAGCAGTATGTTTTCAGCATTAGTGGCTATTAGTGAAGCAGATAAGGAGGATGAAAAAAAGAAAAACACAGATATGTGTTCATTGACATACTGAAGACCATGATGAATAAGAAACAGATTTAGCCACAGAAGTCACCAGGCATTGGAATGTTTTCCAGGTTTCAAAGTGCAGCATTATCTAGGAATCATGGAAAAAGCACATTAAAAATGTGCCTAAAATGTAAAATATAAAATGAGTATATCAGTGTAATGTTTTAAGTACATAAAGGATGGAATTTATAAACCTAATCATATTTTAACATAAACTTGTATCTGGTGATTTTTTATTATGTACAACTCAATTAGAGCTCACAAATTTTGTTGCTCCATTGGCAAGTAGAATACAATGTCTGTTATATCCCTTTATTATTTAGTCAGGCTGTTTATTTACCCAGAAATATCATGTAGCAGACATAAAAAGGTAAATGTAATTGTCACAGTAACCATTTCCTATTCATTTCCATGCACTAAAAATATGCTAATACTGTATTTTATTTAGTACTGTATTAGCTGAGGACTAAATTAGGACAATGCAAGGTTCATCACAGACTCTGCTAATCATTGTAATTTATATAAATGATTCAGATACAAATATAACTAGAAAATAAGCTGCTTTAACAAATGACAAAGTTAGAGGAGTCAAATATCCATTTAGCAGTAAATGAATTCACTATGGATGACCTGATATTGGCAGTTGCAGGGAAAATAAAGTTTATCATTAATAAATATTTTTAACATACGAACAACTACATGTATTTCTATAGAACATTTCATATGAATGGATGAAAGCTAAAGTGCTATGCAAGAAAGAAATAGTTATAAGCAAAGAAAAACAAATTAAAATTAAGTAAGAATAATTATGAATAAACAACATACAAATAAATAATTCACACATAAGATAGATTTATAATTAATCTACTTATATAGATATATATACACACACACCTTAAAAAAGGATAAGTGTTCGTGCATCTGTCTGTGTGTCTGTCAAGTTGCTATATGTCTGTCATTGCATCAGATGGTGCATCTCAAACATTTTTAATAATAAATTGCATTGCATTTGTCATTCCAACACATGGTACATTAGAAATATTAACACTACTATTACACAACACATACCAAATGGCATATAACAGAGACATATGCATTGCACAGTGCACTGCAAAAGTTAACACTATTTACCCAATGGGACATTGTAAATTTCAATAATTTTGAATGCTTTTTTTAAATGAAAGTCAGAAATGGTTTAGCTGTGTAATAAAATAAGAGGCCACGTCTAGAAAGTTTACTCATATATCAAGTACATCAAACTAGCAAGGACATCCTGAGAAGAATTTCTAGATTTATTCCCAGGCTTATGGACATTGTATTATGAGGAAACATTAGAAAATATGAATTTTAAAATATTACTTAAACAGACTGTGGTGTGCTGGCGCCCTGCCCGGGGTTTGTTTCCTGCCTTGCACCCTGTGTTGGCTGGGATTGGCTCCAGCAGACCCCCGTGACCCCGTAGTTAGGATATAGCGGGTTGGATAATGGATGGATGGATACTTAAACAGATTCTGTAGTGACATGATGAATATGTTTAGAATTATGTTTAGAATCATGAAGGGAGGCAACACAGTGGCTACTGAATATTACTATAAAATTATTTCTTCAACAACAATATGAACATACAGACTGAAGCTGCTTAAAGAAATTTCAATCCCAAAATTAGGAAATACAGTACTTCTTTACACAAAAAACGTACATGACATAAGGTAAGAAGTAGTATAATTCAGAAAGAAGATCTAATAATTTGTTAGGTGAATGGGAAAATAGAGACTATATTAGACTGAATATGCTGCTCTCCTCAGATATTTTCATTTTTACAATTAAGGAATATTATTCTATCAGTGTAAAATAAGAAAGCTGAAAAATAGCAGAAATGATAGGTTATACTTGATGTGAAGGCCAAAACCATATAAACATTTCCAAAAACAAATCACAAATTATTGAAAGTGATTAATTGAGCAATAATTAATTACATCAATTAAAATTTATTTATATAAGGGGGGACAAAAAATACCACAGGGAACCAGAAGAACTAAAGAAGGAAAAAAACAAGCTCTTAATTAAATACACCAAAACCAAAATCCAAATTTGAAGTTTGACCATTCAAAATGGATGGTCAAAGCTAGAAATCCTAACTAATGTTACCTTATTAAATTCTAATAAAGCAAAGCCTAAACTCAAATCTAAGCAACATAACTAAACAGATTTAATGAATCCAAAAGAAAGACTGAACAAAATAAATCTTTAAAGATACTTTTAGAACCTACTGACCCAGGGAAGGTGCCCAGAGGCAAATTAATGCAACAGCGAACAACTCAAGCAAGCAGTGCTGTTTGCCTCATTTGCTCCATTTCACTCTGCATTGTTATGTAAAGCGATGGAAATCAGAATCAGGAGATGAGACATGGACAGAAAAAATGGCGAAAACGTCATACTAGGGTATCAGAACCACTGGCTGTCAAAGCCAAAAACACAAAACTAAACTGAAGTGAAAAACTTAAGAAAGCAAAAGATACAACAGCAATAGCACTAAACGACAAAGAAACAAACAATACATTTGTTGTATCTGTAATTTTGGGTAATCGTGTTTAGCACAAAGTAGCATCTGTAAATAAATCATTTGGAAAATAGTAGTGCCCATGACAAAAACCTATGCCCATGTGAAATAATATTTAATATAACAAAATAAAACTGATGCTGAATTTAAATGAAAGAAACACATTTTTCCTAATTGAAAAAGAAACTTAAATGTACTTTTAGCTAACAGAGAACAGAGAAAATATCCAGGGATGAGATATGAATGCTAGGATTACAAAGCTTACTATATCAGCAAATTTAAGGTATATAACACTAGTTTTTCTGTAGACAATGTAAAGGCTGGAAGCATGCTGGGTTTGCTTCAACCCTTCAAGAGAAGGGATTTACTGTAAATGTCAGGTCTTTGCAAGTTCCCTCTGGATCAGTGCGAGTTTTTTTTATTGTGTTTCAGTATTTCTTCCATATCCATAAGACATACATGTTATAATAATTTGAGTCTCAAAATGGACTCTGAATTAGCATGTAGTCGAAAATGGACTAGAGCGCTTTCCAGAGTCTGCCCCTGCTTTTGTTTGCTGGGATGGGATCTGGCCTTGGGTGAAGCAGACACAGGCAATAGACGGATGGAGATAGAAAAACTATTTTTTTTCTTTATAATTCCCTTTCTTAAGCAAGGCCGGCCTCTCAGAGATTTGTAACAAATGTTTTCTATTATGCAGTAATATTTACATTTAAGGTAGATAGCCATCTTTCAGGACATTCTCTGTTCACTATGTCTGTTGTAATTCGCTTCTGTTTTAACAGTTTTTTGCAGTCTTTTGTACTCTTTTTCTTAAGTTCGGTTACCTTTATGTGTTTTACTAGAAAGAAACTAAATACAACATTTATTTTTTTGGTTCAGAACGTTTTTATTAAAGTTAAAAATACTTTTTTCTTGCCACAATGCCATGACTGCTTTCTTGTGTACTGTACATGGTGTGGTTGAACCTGCAATTAAAAGAAAAATGTTGTGACACCAACCTGCTTCCCCCATTTAACCCTCATCCATGAATGCCATTTTTATAACGTTCCCATGAATGGGGGTCTGCAAGACCATTTTAAACTGGTTAAATCTGCCTAAAAAGCAATACAACAATTTCAGAAATTTGTATTACCTCTGAAATGAAGTAAATGTGATGTAAATTTTAAATGGTTTACATGTTACCTTTGTAATAGTAATGTGTGCTCAGTGTTCACCAAATCATATAAAATACAGTCATAGTAGCACTAAAACAAGATGTCAGTTACACGTCTGATTCGCCTACAGAACAGTCACTCAGAATCTGCCTCGACTTCAACTTGTTTGCAGGCCAGACACACAAGGGAACGCTCTGAATGTTCCTGGCAAACCGGAAGTCTGCACTGGGAGCAAGCGGCCTTTATCTTTCTCTTCTTTGCCCTTGGGCAAATTTGACAGCATTGCTTCTTAGCTACATTTGCTGCATATCCATGGGGCTGTTTCATCATCATTTTTTGTTTAATCATCACTTGACACAGTGTCACTTCCATCATCATTGTCCTCTTCATTTGAGTTGTCTGATGTATCGAAATCCAACAACTCCTTCATTATTTCAGCCAGGGCTTCACTTGCATTGAATTTCTTTGTTGGTCGTTGACTCATTGTTCATAAACACATCAACTGGACTTGCTCCTCAACAAACTGTACACCAGCAAAGTCTTAGGCAGGACTAAGAAAATCTAAACCAAAGAAAATACACATTTAAATAGAAAATTCAACTATAAAATATAAAACGAAGCAAAAACGCTTTTGCAAAAATGGTAACAATTCCATGAATGGGGAAGGGGGTCTCGGAGACCCCAAACTACTTTGTGCTACTGTAGCACTTATTTGCATTACGCTATTGAGAAAAGGATTTCAGCACATTTTTCAAGACAACACAAAATGAAAATTCAGAAAATTTAATGGCTGTCATATTACCTTGAAAGGGAAAGAATTTAAAAATCTGCGACTGGGGGTCTTGGAGACCCCCTTGTTCATGGATTAGGGTTAAACAAGGGGGAAAAATCACAAAACATTTCGAAAATCAAAAGGAGCCATTTGGCTTTGTAAAGGCTTTTCATATTTATTTACCAAGTGCTCTGCCAACAAACTGGCAAATAAACTTTTGTACAAAAATTGGGAGATGCAGGTAAAACTAAAAAAAAAAAAACACACACACACATACACACATATATATACATTACGCTTTTTACTATAGCATCAAGTCAATGAAACTTCTGGGCTATTGATCTGGTCAGTTAAGTAGCAGGGGGGTTGCTAATCAGTTTCAGCTGCTTTGTGTTAATTAAATTAACAACAGGTGCCCTAGAATAAGACGACCCTCAAAACAGGAATGGTTTAACAGGTAGAGGCCACTGACATTTTTCCCTCCTTATCTTTTCTGACTGTTTTTTCCACTCGTTTTGCATTTGGCTACGGTCAGTGTCACTACTGGTAGCATGAGGTGATACCTGGACCCTACAGAGGTTGCATAAGTAGTCCATCTTCTTCAGGATGCCACATCAATATGTGCCATTGCCAGAAGGTTTGCTGTGTCTCCCAGCACAGTCTCAAAGGCATAGAGGAGATTCCAGAAGACAGGCAGTTACTCTAGGAGAGCTGGATGGGGCCAAAGAAGGTCCTTAACCCATTAGCAGGACCGGTATCTGCTCCTTTGGGCAAGGAGGAACACGATGAGCATGGCCAGAGCCCCACAAAATGACCTCCAGCAAGCCACTGGTGTGAATGTCTCTGACCAAACAATCAGAAACAGACTTCATGAGGGTGGCCTGAGGCCCCGACATCCTCTAGTGGGCCCTGTGCTCACTGCCCGGCACTGTGGAGCTTGATTGGCATTTGCCATAGAATTCCAGAATTGGCAGGTCCACCACTGGACCTGCACCACCGCTTTTCACAGATGAGAGCGGGTTCACCCTGAGCACATGTGAAAGATGTGAAAGGGTCTCAAAGAAGCCGTGAAGAACATTATGCTGCCTGTAACAGCATGACCGTTTTGTTGGTGGGTCAGTGATGGTCTGGGGAGGCATATCCAGTTAGGACGCACAGACCTCTACAGGCTAGACAAAACCTTGACAGCCATTAGGTATTGCGATGAAATCCTTGGACCCATTGTCAGACTCTGTGCTGGTGTTTCTTTAATATTTTTGAGCAGTTTATATACAATATATAGCAAACTGAAACCCGAGACAAATACAAGAGACAATAATCATGATCAAGAGGACCTAATGATGGAAATAAACATTGGTGGCCTTTAGAGACCCAAAATCATACCAAATCATGACATTAGGAAGGAGCTCCATCCTGTTGTATGCTCTTTTCACAGAGTGACACCTCCTTCTGGTGGTCGATTTATAGCAGGAGGACAAGAAGGAGAAGAGTCAAATGCTTTTCTTTTACTGTGGAAGGAACAGAAGAGGACATAATTAGCAACCCCCACTTGGCTCGGGGTGGTATTATATACCTCACATGAGTCCAGAGAGTAATCCACTGACACGCATGCATGACAATGGCCATGTTGTGTAAATTGTATCCAAGATGTTGCTAAGTAGGAATGGCTGGGAGTGCACATCAGTGGTGCAATGGTATAAAGGCCAGCACTGTGCACTTTCTGATTTTCCAAGACTGTAGATAAAAAATAAATAAACTCATTTGCAGTGTGCTTATTTTTAGATTTAAAATTAAAACAATTTTTGCTATCATCAATATTCTCTGTGTAGGGTTTGTTGAAAGATTGTACTACTACATTGGTTAGAAAATTAGGTTTGGCATTTAACTAATTCTCATCTTCTGATCACAATTACATTTAAAATCATGTCTATTCAGACATTAGTACAATGTCAGCCCAAGCTTCAAAAAAATCACACTAAGATGTGGTACACTAAAGCACATACATTTTCCTTTCAGTGTTGACAGATGACTAAGGACAAATCAAGTCACTGCATGTCGAGGTGCTAATTCTGATGACATCTAGACCATTTACAATAGAGCATTTAATTTTAAGATTTTCTACATATCCTATAAAAAATAACAACATTTTTTTCAGTATTTAAAGAGAATTTTATTTTGAAATCCCTGTATAACCTTTAGATCAAGACAGTGGAGCCTACACCCAAACATTTACCATCTCATAATCATAGGCATTAAAACAGACTAAAGCTTTTGCCAAGAACATCCAGAAATCTAAACTTCAAATTGGAGTTTAAAGTCCTTTCACTTGCTCACAACAATCACATCAATTAAACTGTCCAGTCTTTAAGTATAAGAATGTAGAAATTACATTTGACCTTTACTGCGAAGGGCTTCAGGACAGAGTTCTACATGAACAGATGCTGTAGAAAAGAAAGAGAGATGAACTAATGCCTGTCATGTTCTGTACCTGTTCCTGTCATGCCACTCTTTACAAGGTGAGTCTCTTGATGTTAGGTTACGCCCCAGGCTGAACTCAAAAGTGTAATAATTAGTGGGAGTATTAAAAAGCCTGTTAATACTAAGCCACTTCTTGAGTTTATGCTGTGTTCACGTGCCAAAGCAAAGACAGAAAATAAGGACTCCTCAGTCACAAAGTTCACACCAGTGCCGTTCTGGGAGGTAGCGACGTTACCCAAATATGCCAACTTGAGGCATAATGTTGAACCCTTATCTCTTTTGATAATGTAAAATAATCAGGAGAGGTCAGCCAAAAATACAATTTCTGTAGTTTGACTATGTTTAGAGCTACGTGACACACATTTAATGTGTTTATGAGATGTAGATTTAATGTGTTTATTATGCATTTTATTCTCATTAACAAAATTGCCAGTAAGTTATTATATGAAAAGAATAGCAAATCAACAACGACGTCACATTTCTCTCAGAATCCTAACAAGTGGTAATTCCAAAAATTCCAATAGCACAGAAAAGCAATAGGACATCTGTGGTTACTTTTACAACTTATAAACTTTTATTTCTTCTTTAGTACAATGTGGGACAAGGTTGTTGGTGTTATTTTCATGTCTACTTTGCCTATCCATGGCTCACTTATATGGCTATCTTTCTGAGTCTTTTCAATTCTCTATGCTGCTCTAAGAAATCCAACTGTAACACTACATGCCTTAGAGAGCCCTCCTTTGCACTGAATCCCAGTTTATAAAAATTGGCACTTCACATGGGAGTCGCCCTAAGAATGCCATTGAATAAATATGAGATGTGTTGACAGAGTACACTTAAAATGAACTAGAAAATCAAAGAAGAAGAATGCATTGTGGCAGTGCTGTTTTATGCCTCCACAGTACTGGGTTTGCTTAACAGAATAAGAAAAACAATTGAATGTAAAAATAAAGTTTTCTGATGGGAAAATCAGCATTAGATTGTAGCAGTGGTACCGTGGGAAGAACTCTATTTCCCAGCAGCCTAAGGGGGATTACCTGCATAGGATGACTGGAACAGAAGCAGGGGCTGCTGGGGACGAAAGAGGCCAGCAGGAAAGTTGAAAAGGGGGGCCCGATGGAACAACGGGAGATCCATGTTTTTGTGTCGTCTGAAAAATTAATTGTGTTCTGGATTGTTTCCCATTGGGATGGATGGACTGTCTCGTGCCTGCCTGTTGTGTATAAAGTGGTGGATTAATCGTCGCACGTCTTCAAAATGAGCGCTTCTGGAAATCTCACCCCTCGCCTCTCAGGACTACCGATAGGACTGTTTTGCTCATTTTCTACGGAAGCTGTTCTCGGGATTCTCCTCTTCACTTTTGCTTTATTGGACTGTACTGTATAAGGATGTTGTCATGAGTGTTTTTTGTTGTGGTTCATTGTTATCTGAATTGCCATAGGGGAAAGGCGGGGAGGGGGGGTTGTCTGATTGTTGTTGTTGTATTGGGTTTTCATTTAATACATTATTTATTCATTCGTTGGTTTAGTGTCTCTGCTTGTGTGTGTGTGTGTGTGTGCAGGTCAGGCCAGGGCTGGGTGCTTCCCTGGAATCTCCACCAAAAAATAAATCACAAACTCTTCAATGGTATGAATCTTTTTATACAAGATCAACATAAAAGTGAAGCAGGGAGAGTTGTCCTCTGAGTAACTACTTCCTCCCATAGCCTACAGAATTATTTTTGGTTGCCTGGGAACTTTCAATCAATGCTTCACCAAAAAATATTTTTTATTTTATGTTACTAACACCATCTACTTTGTAGTGATGGCCGAGAAAAAAATGTAATCTTACATTACAAAAAATGTTGATGTCATAGAAGCCAATAATGACCAGTGATGCACAACGACAAACAAGGTGAAAAACACCCATTGAAAAAAGAAAAACAAACAAAAAAAAAATTCACATTACTAGTTTCATATAATCCGCATCCATTATCCAGTCGTAAGCTCAAACATGCAAAACATATAGTTTTTTGCTAAAATACTGTTAAATATATACTTCCACAAAGTCAGCATGCATCATAAGCACTAGTAGTAAAGTAAAGCCTCATGGGATTGCCTTTATGAATCGAAAACCCACCTCTCTCCTTCATATGTTGATGGTCAAGAGTCCTGTCTACCTGAGCAAAGTTAGACTTTATTTTTCTTTTTTTTCATTCATGTGTTTCACATTGTTTACCGCTGCATAGTATTGGTCACTATTGGTTTCTATGACAGTATATCATACATTTTTTATCTCCTTTCTGTATGAAAACATGAGATTAATATTTTTTCTTGACCATCACTACAAAGTGCGTGGTGTAAGTAACATGTCAAAAAAATAGATATAATTTTTGGCAGGGGTATTCCTTTAAATTTTCACTTTGAGGGCTAGTTCCTGATTTCCTGGATCATATGTGAAAAGAACGTTTTTTCAAAAATTAATTTTCAACATATTTATTAAAAATTGTATTGCAAATTATAACATTTTTTCAATACAAAATACATAGTTTGAATAAGAAAAAATTATAAAGAATTCTAATATGATTAATCATTCTTTATTAGAGCAATTAATCAATTAATGAGAAGCAATTGTATAACTACATTCGGTGGCTTTATTTTTGGTTCCAATTATTGGACTAAAGTAAGTAGTTTGTTTCTTAAAGCCAGAAACAGCTCTTTTTATAGCTTCACTTTTCTCATCAGTTTTTAAATGTGGATTGATGTTTAGTTTGATAATGTCTTTGTACACTTGACGTACAACATATGAAAGCATAACGCACACACAGCACAATCTTTTGTTGTACAAATCCATATTCATTTTTCCAAGAGTCTTGAAAAGAGCGAACATCGACTTTTTGGCTTTTATGAGTCATTGTAGGGCAGTATATTACTTAATAATAACAAGAGGTTTGTTTTAATGTACCACGGTCTGCACTGAACACATGATTTCCCTTTACATTTTAGTCACATGCACAAAACGTAGGTGCTGGCATGAACGTGTGTGTTGTAATTAAAATACAGTAACAAGAGGTTTGTTTTAATGTTCCACGGTCTGCACTGAACACATGGTATCCATTTACATGTGAGTTGCATATGCAAAACGTACTGTATGTGACAGCATGAACGTGTGGACTGCAATTAAAATATAATTTTTTACTATATTTCAAGTCAATCAGAATGCCATTGAAAAACATTCTGCGTGCCAAGCGTGGGTTGCCGACCCCTGAAGTACAGTATGGTTCTGCACTCTGCAAATAAAAGCCATATACCATGCACTTCTGACCAGCAACACACTAAATGTCTACTTTTGTGAAACACCATCCACTCATTTTCTGCTGCTTATCTGGATCCGAGTAGCAGGGGAAGCAGTCTAAGCAGTGATGCCCAGACATGCATTTTCCACACCACCTCCTCCAATTGCTCCAGGCCAGGCAAGAAGATATGATCTCTCCAATATGTCCTGGGTCTCCTTCCAGTCGGACATGCCTGAAACACCTCTCAAGGGAGTCATTCAGGAGCAGTCCTAATTAGATGCCCAAGCCACCTCAGCTGGTTCCTTTCAATGAAGAGGAGCATTCAATTACTTCTTTTGAAAAGTCAAATCAAGGATTCAGTAACCTTGCCTTTAAAAGGGAAACCAAGGCCCTGAGTTGGACCTAGGCCTAGAGGTTGAGCTCATCGGGGCTTTGCCAATGGGACCTGGCTGGGTTCAGCCCAAAGGAGCAAAATAGATCTGTCCTTTAGTGGGCCCACCACCTGCACCAGGAAACGTAGAGGTCTGGTGCCCTGCAGCTTGGGTGGCGGTCGAAGGCATGATTCTTTGAGGATGGAAATTGACCCTAGATTTTGTTATGAATCATTTTATTATTGATTATACAGTAATTATTGATTATTAATTATTTATGATATGGCCCTTTTATTTTGAGCTACAACAGGAAAAAGGAGATTGGTCTCTTAAAATAAAGCTACATCTCATGTATGTAGAGTTTATTTTTACACAATATGGATGAATTTTTTTACAAATGCAGCGAATCATTAACTGGGCTTTGCTTTATTATTTCCTGATACTGGCTGTGCCTATTTGGTGGCGTCTACCGTCTGGTTCCACCACATTAACCGTTTGCTTGTCGCACCCTGAATCCCCATGTCTTGTGGTCTGATGATTCATCCCACATGTGGTGCCTGATCAAAATCTTTTTAAAAGTCAAAGTTTATAATTCCCTAAGCCCTACTGTTACTGCATTTGTTGCTTCCTCACAAAATTCTAACCTATTGATTAATGTTTTATTTACCACAAGACATGTCAGACACCTTTAGGTGGATGAATCTAAGACGTAGGACTCCCTGCATTTGGTTTTTATATTCCTCAATATTAGGCTGAGAGTAGCTAAACAAATAAAGTCTCTGACCTCCAAAAATCACCCTTAATTAAGGAATTCATTCCATACATCACAACCTTGCCAGAAGAGCTTTATCTAACAGGTACTGTCCTGCTTTGGTAAGATTCACTCCCCATTATACACATCTCCATAATATTTTTAGTTGAAAAAATGCTCCATATTAATTTTGTAAAAAATTGGCATATGCATAGAAAACATTGTTTTGGCACCATTTCCTCCTGGATCCACAGGCCCCTAATAGGTACAGTAAATCGGTCTTCTAATTTATTAAAGTAAGACCTCTAGTGTTTAAAACAATATGGACGGTTCACACACATGTACCAGAAAATTGATCTTTTAAACTGTCTTATTAGAATCACTTCCATTATTCATTCATATCTTATCAAAGGACACCTTTTAACAGTCAGCAGGTTCATGGTATTGTGTCTATGAACTGATTTTGATTGTCGGTGAAAATCATCAACCTTATATCAAGCATTATTCTGCAAACAATTGCATCTTAATCTTCTGTAATCCCAGAATGTCTGCTATCCACTCTGTCTTAAACAGATTTACCAATATTAGGCTAATCCTATTTAACTTTTAAAAAAAGGCTAAGGATAGTTAAAGCATAGGCTGTCATATTCAATACCAGTAGCCATAAAGGGAGAATAAAAGATGAAACTTTAGCATCAGTACATCCTGCTTTTTAAGCATATTATTCCATAGTCTTTGAAATAAATACAGCAGTTAGGATCCCATTTGTGCACAGCTAGAAACTTATTTTACACTTTGCTCTTTTAATTTCATTTTAAATGTGTAAGTTCATAGTTTAGTGTCACCTTTTGTATTCTAATAAAGACCTCTCTAAACTTTCATTGATTTATTCAAAATGAGATATTTTCCTCTGTTCCTTATTGCTCTACCCTTTCTTTCTGATATCTTTTTTTCTGAATGTTTTGTAATGCTGTTGTGCCTTTTTTGTGTTATGGAGATCAGAATTAAGCAATATTTAACATGCAGCCTTACAAGTACATTATATAGCTTAAACATAATTTCTGTAGACATGCAGCCTCCATGCCGAGGAGGAATCCAATTTGCCTTGTTAATCACTTTTGTACACTGGATGGTTAAAAACTCTGTTGAAGTGACAGAGAGCTTCTTATATGCTGTTAATTCAAGCTACCCATTTAATTAATCATTTGTTATACAGGGAAGAATTGCTGCCACAGGCAATGTTGGGTTCAACCAAGGCTATACTTTCTTTGTGTGGCATCTTTTTTCTATATTTACTTATATTTCACCCAGGAATGCCAGTCACCTCTCTAAATGCATGATAGGTGACGTCTCTAAATTGCCCTCAACATGAGAGCAGGTTAATGTATTTGTGAGTGCCTTGTGTCCTTCTTTTTCCAGGATGGATACATAATTTTTTCTCATTATTGCTGAGATTTGAGAATGCAGGTGTTTAAACTAAATAGACTTTTTATTTCTTACTACAATCCAAAGTTTTCTTTTAATTACTTAAAGTATAAGCTTATTTTTATGTCAATATGTGCACTTTTCTTAACCATGGCCAGGTTCATCTACACTAATTTAACTACTTAAAACTCAATAAGCAGGATTTATAGTCTGCATAGGCGAAATGGACCAGATGGAAAGAGTACTTTGAGAGTACTTGATGAATAAAGAGAGTGAGAGAGAGAGAGAAGGTTGGATGATGTAGCGATTGTGATTCAGGAAGTGCAATGGAATAGCAAGGAAGAAGTAGGGACAGCTATGAAGAGGATGAAGAATGGAAAGGCCACTGGTCTAGATGACATACCTGTGGAAGCAGGTGGAGGTGTTTAGGAGAGATGGCAGTAGAGGTTTTAACCAGATTGTTTAATGCAATCTTGGAAAGTGAGAGTATGCCTGCGGAGTGGAGAAGAAGTGTACTGGTGCCGATATTCAAGAATAAGGGGGATGTGCAGAGCTGTAGTAACTACAGGGGGATACAATTGATGAGCCACAGCATGAAGTTATGGGAAAGAATAGTGGAAGCTAGGTTAAGAAGTGGTTTCATTCCAGGAAATTGAACCACAGATGCGATGTTTGCTCTGAGGGTGTTGATGGAGAAGTATGGAGAAGGAGTTGCATTGTGTCTTTGTGGACCTGTTGTGGTATTGTATGAAGAAGTTGGGAGTGGTAGAGAAGTATGTAAGAGATGTACAGGATATGTACGAGGGAAGTGTGACAGTGGTGAGGTCTGCGGTAGGAGTGACAGATGCATTCAACATGGAGGTGGGATTACATCAGGAATCGACTCTGAGCCCTTTCTTATTTGCAATGGTGATGGACAGGTTGACAGATGAGATTAGACAGGAGTTCCCATAGACTATAATGTTTGCTGATGACCCTGGACCCTGGAGAGGTGGAGATATGATACAGAGAGGAGAGGAATGAAGGACAGTAGGAACAAGACAGAATATGTGTGTGAATGAGAGGGAGGTCAGTGGAATGGTGAGGATGCAGGGAGTAGAATTGGTGAAGGTGGATGAGTTTAAATACGTGGGATAAACAATGCAAAAACAGAGTGCAGGCAGGGTGGAATGGGTGGAGAAGAGTGTCAGGAGTAATTTGTGACAGACAGTTATCAGCAAGAGTGAAAGGGAAGGTATACAGGATGGTAGCGAGACCAGCTATGTTATGTGGGTTGGAGATGGTGGCACTGACCAGAAAGCAGGAGACACAGCTGGAGGTGGCAGAGTTAAAGATGTTAAGATTTGCATTGGTTGTGACAAGGAAAGAGAGGATTAGAAATGAGTATATTAGAGGGTCAGCTCAGGTTGGATGGTTTAGAGACAAAGTTAGAGAGGCAACTTTGCATTGGTTTGGACATGTGCAGAGGAGAGATGCTGGGTATATTAGAAAAAGCAAGCTAAGGATAGAGTTGCCAGGCAAGAGGAAAAGAAGAAGGCCTAAGAGAAGGTTTATGGATGTGGTGAGAGAGAACATGCAGGTGATGAGTGCAACAGAGCAAGATATAGAGGACAGGAAGATATGGAAAAAGATGATCCATTGTGGCAACCCCTATCAGGAGGAAAGAAGAATAAGATAGGCGAAACAGACCAGACAAAGAAAATATCACAATTGAGGGAGAAGGGAACCACAGAAAAGCCCAGTCTCCAAAGATTTAGTTACAAAAATATTGGTGATCATGAACAAAAGCAAAAATAGTGTGGAAGGCTATGCCTAAAAAGCAAAGCCAAGTAAACAAATCTAATTAGAATTCTAATAATCCTAATCTGGAAACAAGACAAAATTCAAATACCAAAGGTCAAAAAGGGAAAAAAGCACTTAAAATGAGAGAAAATCTAAATCAAAAGAAAACAAAGAAGATTTAAGCAAAAAAAAGTTACAAGCTTTCCTTAGACTTATATGTTATGACTGAGAGGTTTTAAATAACATGTTTTGCCTTTAAGACCTTCACTAATCTTTTTCAATTCCTGGAACTTTATAGATTGTGGTTTCATCATTTTTGGCCTGCTAGTCATGTTTACAAATTTATTTGATTATTTTGATTTTAGCATTTAGTTCAACTGCATTTTGATTTTGGAATGGGTTCTGCCATTTTGGGATTCCCATTACCAGTTTTGGTTGAAGCCCATGTGCAGCCCTAGGCAAGGTTTGGTCCTGGCGCAAATGCAAAATTAAAATGATATGAATGGAAGAATAAATTAAAGACCACACTTCTCTCTGGAACTATGTACATTATAAATCATATCACTAACAGAATAAAATTCAGAAAGGGATCATCATAATACACTTACCTTTCATACATGAGATCAGTGAATGGCAGCTTTGAAAATTGCCCAAAGCTGTTTTAAAGCATTTCACATTAACAGGTGGCATGAGAGTTTATCCTTTATGCAAAATTGTAACAAATGGCTCAAAATATCTCAACTGGCTGCTACACTCCCAGGCCCGGGGCATGGAAAAAGCCTGGCCTAGGCCAAGTCAACCCCATAATCCACTCACATATTTCCAAATCTTATTTTGAAAATTGATAGTGAAAAGACAGTAAATTGCAAAATATAAAAGTGACGGGTGAATATGCTGTCAAGAAAAGTGTATCCACAGGAGACTGGATACCAAAATCTGACAATGTTATATATATTTTATATATTACTTATATAAAATAGCATAGTTTTTGCAAATAAAATATGCATAGGCCTCACAAGTGACGTGCCACTGTTCAAGAGGTCTAAAATTCTTATTTTGTCTTCAAGTGATAGTACTTTACACTCCCTCTTAGCCCTTAAGTGATTGCTTTGACCACTCAATTGCTGTTTAGAGGCGATTTTTCACAGAAGTAAAGGGTGCATAAAACACATATAGTGAACGAAAAAGATGCAAGGCAGACAATGAATGCTGGAGAGAGACTGAGGATCTGGGAAGTTTTGGGAGGCTATAGTAAGATATGCTTTCCCATCACCTCCTTCGTGTCGATCAGTGTAGTGCTCAGCACACTGCAAACTGTGGCTTTACTTTTTGAAGCTTTATAGATTTTCTTTTATATTTTCAGATGCATAACCTGCAGATATGGAACTGTTTATGTAAATATAAAAAATGGAAAGAGTCACAAAATATACAGTGATTTCATAAATAAGGAAAAAAATCAAATATTTATATACACAAAAAGAAATTTCCTCTTTTGTTCCCTCAGCTAATAAACACTACATACTGTCTGTTAGGCCTGGGTAAAAATATCGATTTTCCGATTAATCACCATTTTTCATTTAAACAATTCAATATAATTTCTTAAAGTCTCAAGATCGATCTTGTGAATCTCTAGCTTGCTCAGTTACTATATGTAGATTTTTGCTCATTTTTGTTTTTGGCATGTTGATCTAGCAGATGTCGCTAATGCACCTCTTAAAACTTTCAACATAAAAAGCACTTTACTACCTCGCATTAAAATGGTGTGTCCTCCTCAACTAAAATTAGTGCCTACACTTAAATCAGATGTGTGGACTTACTACAGATTCAAACAGAGCATCAGTAAAGAACAACTGGATAAAAGCAAAGCCATATGTAAGCTGTGCAATTTGAGAACTGTTTACTTCCGATGTCACCCATTAATGTAATCTCAGTCAACAACCAAATGAGAAGAGCCTAAACAATCAGCACTGGAGACAAGGCATTTAGGTCCATGCTTCCATTCAATTTGCCTAATGCTCAGAAAATAGCAGAATTTATAGCAGTTTTTATCTGTAAAGATATGAGACCCTACACTGTTGTTGAAAATGCTTTTGATAAATGATACAGGTTTTGGAACTGTGGTATGCCATGCCAATCACAAAGTAAATGAGTGAAGTTATAGTACTGAGGCTTTATGAAGATCTCAAGCAAAGTATCGCCATGTCTCTTGTCACTAACATTAAAAGCAACCAGGCACCAACATAGTGGATGTGATGCAGACAAGAGCGCTGAATGCCAGTCACACCAGGAGCAACCTTGCTGCTGAGATGGCTGGCTGTTGTTCTTTCAAGCATTTCCAATGTGCTGTTTTCCATTGCAGGATCACATCAATCACAGGTCTGTGTATTGGCAAGTCCAATAAATGTTGCTTCTCTGTAAGTGCGTGGCTACCTCTACTGCTGTGGTGGAAAAAGGTTTGCAGTGCGCCTCACTCAGCCAAGCAAGCACACAATTGTTGGAATTTTCAGAGCAGTCTGTGATACCAAAGTGAGTGTGTGCACAAAGCAACCAACATGAAGTACCTCCATCAGCTGTAGTGCACAGATCATATTAGCTGTATTGTCAGTCACGATGGAGGCTTCTTTGTCTTTTATCATTCATTCATTCATCGCTGCTGTCAACATGAATCAGATCTAAATCCTCGTTTTAAAATGCTTCCTTTTTGTCTGAGGAGGAAGTGTGAGAATACATTTTCGAGATTAATGTGACTTCTACTAAAGATATGTGTAACATGTAGAATTACAGAAAGGCACAAGCCTTCCACTGTATCTTTAATTTAAACTAATTCAAGATTATTTTACACATAGAGGAAAAAATTTAGCTAACAGTTTAGTTCAAGGATGTCTACATGGAGATTCATAACACACGAACAGGTTACTGAATAACATATTTATTATTTAGGAAGCGATATTCGATTATTTTATAATAATATTTAAGTCACAAGATTATATAGATGTTTTATAAACTAGATGCCATTGCATTTTATTAAAACAAGGAGCCCCCATATGTGTGGACTCTGATATTGTAATATATTTGGTAAAATTTGAATGAGTGCAGTGCTGTGAATTTTTTTTTTTATAGAAATAATATTTTGTTCCACATCTTGCAAATACTGATCTTAATTGTTATTACTAATAAAGTAGTGCTACTTAAATGTCATTCCATGCTTAAGCATATGTTATGAAGTCACTATGTAGACACCCTTCAAATATAGTGTTACTGAAATTGATCACATTATATTAATGTTCACCATGCATGAGTAAGCAATCTCTAAAAAAGCCAGCACTTCATATATATCAATGCAAGCTAATTCAATCACGATAAAATTAATAGTGAATCGAATCGTGCCATAGTGAATCGAAGTCAAATTGAATCAGGACATCAGTGGTGATACCTAGCTCTACTGTCTATACAAAAAAATATTTCCTCAAATAACCATTCTACACAATACATACAAAAAAAGCCCAAACACACACAATGTCCGAATTGAAAGAGTGACTGGGAAGATGGTGGAAAACGATGAAGGTGGCCTATGTCCTTGATGGAGCTACCCAAAAGTAAATAAAGCTGAACAAAACCAAAAGAGTCTAACCAATCTGAGCCCTAGTGGATATAAATTATTTTCCAGGTTGAAACCAGACAAAATGTCTGACTGTGGTGAGGTGGAGTCTGGAAGTCCCTCTGCCACGGGAGTAGTCAAGAAAAACTGTTCTGGTACGTGCATGTGACTAGCAGTGGACGACGTAACTCAGGGATAGCAGCAGAGGGGTTAAAGATGGCTGGATCTGCCAGCATTTCTTGAAAAACAAAGAGCAAATGGCTTTTCATATACAGTATCTTGATTAAAGAAGGCAAAACACTGTCAATACCCAGCATAACTGTTCTCTTTTCATCTGAGATTATGGAAAACCTAAAAGTTTTAGTGTGTATGATTGTAGTGAGTTCTGATCTTGAAACCTTTAGCACTCCCTTTTTGACTCTGATTTCAGTTAGCTCTTTGGCTTTGGTAACAAATTTATTTAATCATCCAGTTTTCAACATGTTTTTTATGACTTATGTCTTTGATTTATCTCCAGGTCTGTTTCTTATCCTTCACGGGTAGGAGGCAAAACATTTAAACTGTATATGTAGAGTGACCAGGTTGAGTTGATGGTATATACACATGCACAGATACAGAGTGCCTATAAAAAGTACCGTAGATACTCGCGTATAAGTCGAAATATTTATGCCTTAAAATTCATTCAAAAAAACAGTGTCGACTTATCCGCGGGGCAACACAATTTTCCATAGAATTTGGGTAGTGGCACAGTGCACAGTGCTTTTATTTAAAACAGTCAATCAAAATCAGTGTTCAAAGTAAAAAGTGCAGTGATTCAAAAGAACTCTTCATTAAATAAATAATCCATAAAGCAAACGTGGAGGTTTAAAAATCAACAAAATAGAAAAACAATCCTTTAAAAACCCGGCCTAACACCCAGGCTACCACACAGCTGCCAGCAACTGCTCGCCCACCCCTTCTCTCTCTCCTGCTTTCTCCAGCCCCCTCCGTCTTTCTTTCTCTTCCTTGTTTGTTGTTGTTGTTGTTTTTTTTTTTTTTTTTTACTCCGTTTTACCTTCCTCTCTAACTGACTCACGCTTCTCTTTATATGCAGAGAGGACATAGCAGCTGCAGCACATTAGCCACAGGAACAATCACGGATGTGGGCAGTCCCTCACTTGTGCACTAGGTGAGATGCCCACACCTCAGATCGCCCTGCGGCTCGCTAAGTCGCGAGTGCAGTGATTATTTATTTAAAAACTAAAACGGCCTTTGCTAAGAGATCTCTGGACCCATAACACCACATAAGCCTTTGTTGAAATTTCAAGCATCGGCTGGCAGGTGTATGCGGTTTATGAACAGCTATGGGCTGTGCCTTCGTCAGCAAACAAAAATCGTGCAGAAGCTGCCGAAAGATCTAGAAGAAAAGGTCAGTTCCTTTCATAAATTTATTCTCAAGCAAAGACAAAGGCATGACTTTGATCACAGTAACATTGGTAACATGGATGAAACGCCAATGACATTTGATATGCCGGGGAATCTAACTGTAGCAGGTATTGGTGAGAAGACCGTACTTATTAAGACAACAGGCCATGAAAAAACCCAAGTTTTACCCTCGACTTATACGCAGGTCATAACAAATTTCGTAATTTTCAGCTTAAAAAATACACTCGACTTATCTGCGTGATCGACTAATACGCGAGTATCTACGTTACTCACTCCCTTGGAAGTTTTCAACATTGATTAACAGTGGATCTTCTTGCAAAATGATCATTAATTTAGACCACTTTGCAGAGATCTGTGACTGTATTTTTCAAGGGTCTCAGAATTTCTCCAAGGAGTCTGACTAGGAATTTCACTAAATGTCTGATTAGAATAAGAATTTGTCCTGCCACAGACTAGGACATGAGAAGTAGTTTTGAAGAATCCTACACCTACACTCACAGGAGTTGGAGCTTGCATTTGATAATTAATGATGTCACAATTTTATGGTACCCAACAATGCACAATGAAGGCATTCTGTAGTTTCCTTAGAAATCATGATGACATTTCATAGTTTTCTGATACTAATGCTCATGCTTCACCACAAAAATGCTAATAATGTTAACAATAATATTCAAAGAAGAAGAAGAAAAAAAAAGAATAAGGAAAGCCTACTAAGATAGGATATTGTACTAACCTGCACAAAATTGTTGCTGCTTCACAGCAACATCAAAAATAATACTGTAACAAGCACAAGATTGAAAGACTGAGGTACACACACACACACACAAAATGAGAGTAAAGCCCGATAACAGGCAGGTTTATTTAACAATTAACGATCCACTGCCATACTTTCAGAAGAATCATCTTCCTGCTGTTATGGCCATGAGAAACATCTTGTAAAGCAACAGTTACTAGAACTAGTCATGGCTATTCCGGCGAAGATTCTGAAGTCACAATCACTCTTAGTGTTCACATTCAACTTCTAGAGTCACATGCCATGCCTCTGTCCATGATCTCCCTCTTACCTTCTACAAGGCTCTGTTTATCCAATGCCCCAGAAGTGTCCACCTGCCTTCTTGAACCTTCCCTGGTTTGTAAAATGTAAGAAGAATATTTCAGGGGTTTGTGGAATGCAGAACACGGTGCACCAGTCTGATATTTTGCAGACAATCATTCATTCAGCCCTGCCTATCTTCGGGGCAATATGCTGAATACTTCAATACAGTTTGCATCCACACATTGTGATTGTAGTGCCTAGTGGTATCCCCAAACAGAAAAGTTTACCTTTGTCAAACAAAATAACCATAAGGAAGAGCACAAAGCATCACATAAACATTAGCAAAGCAACAATTTTACAGCCTGTTCATAAGGTGCAGTTGCTTGGCCCAACCACTTGCCCACCAAAGGTTCATAGAGGACTCCATTTCTCACCTTCTTTCTCTCTGTCTCTCTATTGCTTTCTTAACCCTGACATCATCCTCTTATGGACCCAGTTGCCCCTGGTTTTAAGATATCTTTAAGCAATTCCAGGGGACACTTTCAGATATGGCCTATCCGGTTGACCATCCTTTTTCTCAAGGGCCACAAAGCTAAATTCGCTCTAGTGGCTATATGGTGTTCCAACTCCCTTGAACCTTCTGTTGTTCTTAAAGGCATGAGAATAAAAGATTAGTTTCTCACATGTACTTGGCATGAGACTCAAAGATTACTTTCTCACATGTCCTTGGCATCTCAAAGATTGATTTCTCACATGTTCTTTCACTGATGGGATGTACAATGTATCTCTCCTTCTGTTTTAATGACAGTGAACTGACCACTATTTATTAGCACTAACACCCTGCCGGTATTTCCCAACTTCACACAGAGTATAAAGCATGGCCCTAGGTAACTGCTACTTGTTTCCAATTTTCTGCCAGGTCCTGAGGTCCTGTGGTCTCCTGACTCCCCTCTCCATGGCCTCAAGTCAGGTCTTGGGGAATCGCTACCTGTTTATGTATATATTGCAACCCTCTCTCACTTATTATCTTTCAGAGGCATCCAGCATTCATACAGAAGGCAACACCTCCTCACTTTCATGCTGGCATAGGCATGAGATCTCTTGCTTTCAGTGTAACTCTCTCTCTCTCTGCCCTGATGGTCTTCTGCAGGCCTTTTCAGGCTTGATGGTTTACTAGCATGGTACCCACCTCAGGACATGCATTTGGTTTGTGGGGCGAAGTCTTTCTAAATTTGCTACATTCATTATAGATGAGTAATTAAAGAATTTCATTACATATATTGAACTCTAACACATCTGTAGCAGTGCTACCTGAATGGTCTCTTACTGGGCAGCTACAGTGTATTGGGGTGGCTGCGAAGAAGGATGATTAGGTGCTTTCTTTAAAAAGGAGCCGAATTATGCTGAAAGGAATCGCGTTCATCTGTGTTTATTTGTTTCCAGGCTTCACACTCTGTTGGATTACAAATACAACCACCATGGATTAGAGTTTCTATCTGGATGTATATGTTTGTCTTGTACCTGCTTGTTTGTGTGATTTTGTCATGGTTGGACACATCTTTGTCTGGGGAACGCACCTAATAATGCCAAATCTTCATGCAACAACTGGAACATGGTAGGACAAAACTTTACATTTCATTCAGAGGTCTGTTCAGAGAGGTTTTTCATTCTGCAGACCATCATCATCTACACCCTCTATACTGGACTGCGTTAGGACTTTATCGCAAGTGTTTAGCATTTATTGTGTAGTGCCTAGTGTTTCCTTTGGTTTGCTTTTTTCAGTATTTGTTATGTAATTATTGCTGTCAGGGTATTGGTGACAGCTTTTGCATACACGTTGTTTGTTGGGTTTGTTTTGTCTTTATTTATATAAACGTTATTATCAATTCATTAAGCCCTCTTATAAATGTCTCTGTGTGAATATGTGAGTGCCAGGTCAAGGCGGGTTGTGTCCCTGGAATTCCCAAACTAAAATAAACAAATTACGATATTCAGACAGTGTGAGACTTAGAATGCTCGTGACCGCTACACATTCTATATACTGTACGATATTTAACTGTAAAAAAAAGCCATCAATACATAATTTACCCTTGGTGGTGTGTTTTCTTTATTTGATGAATAACATCCACATATGGAAGGCAGAGTTCTGGTAAAATGTAATTTTCTCCATGAATTTTATTTCTTGGAGCAATGTCAGAATGCTCTGAGGTTAGGGGTGTCATTTTGTCTATGTTTTCAATTTTCCTCTGCTTATCTTTGCTGAGAACGGTATAAGAAACATTATCACTTATTTCCACATGTACTAGGGCTAACAGACTTGCACAACTTAATGTGGCTTGTGAAAGAGGGGTGTGTTATGACATAAAGATGTTTGTATTTTCTTTTTAATTTGTTCCATTTCTTTGAGCTCTTGTCAGCCATGATGGTCAATCTTTGTGTTAAATTACAGTATCGACTGTAGATCAAGTGCAGTAGTGGTATTGGATTGTTTCCATCTGTGTGATGTCGCCAGTGTAATGGAGTGTGTCTAAAGCAGCTTCGCCTACTTGTTCTATACTTAGGCTGCCGCTTTAAAGAAACCCTGGCCACATGGAAACATACATGAGTGTGCAGTAGATGTGAAAGTGGATGCGTAAAAAGAAAAATGGTAAGCCCTTCAATTTAGGTTTTCATCCCCCGCTTCTAATTCAAGGTCTACAGGATCAGAGCTAGCTGCTAAAGCATCCAAGAACTACATTTACTGTATATAAAAATTTACTTTGGATCATGGATAATGAATACAAAGAACACCACACTGGCCAAAGCTGCATTTTCTTGTGTCCTGCAACTGCTCAGGCAGCATGGCCCTATTGTCTTGTGGAAGTTGTGGCTTCATTTGTGAAATGATTCCAGACCAAAAACACTGCATATTGAAATAAAAAAATCCCAGTGTCCTCTGAGTTAATACAATCTTACAGAAGCACTGCTGGCAAAACCTACCTATGGGCAAAGGCCCTTAGCAATACATATTGTAGCAAATATATTTTTCTGTACCAGCTTTTCCTCTGCAAGATCATGTATAAATGAACCATTACAACTAACGGATATGTGCCCAGATCCAGTTTAGATCTCTCAATCAATCAAAACTGCATGTGGAAGGAAGCCAGAGTACTTCAGGAAAACCCATTCGGAAACTGGAAGAATGTTTTAACTCCTAATGGACAATGGTGTGGAATGGGTGTCACGAGAGACAACAGTGCTAACCACTGTACCACTTTACTGTCTAATTTACATTTTTTTTTAATTTTATGAATCACATTACTATTAAGAGATAGAACACATAAAAATGCAATCAGAATTACTTGCATACATTTATATCTAAATCAAATCAAAATAAATTAAAAAAAACATTCCAGGTCTTGTTGTTGAGGATCACTCTGGTGGAAACTGTTCACAAAGACGCAAAGGAGACAACCAGTAGTTGAATACTAGAAGAAAATAATGACAAAGTTCAAAGAAAAGACTTAAAATCACTGGTCCTAACACAGGGCAGAAATCAAAGGCAGTTCGGAATGAAGTTCTTTACTAGAAAATTGTTTGACAGAAAAACCACAAATTTGTTTGTAATATCTTTAAGCAGGGACAACTTGGTTCCGCCATTATTAGACTTATACTGTATAAACGAAAGACCTGTGTATGTATGGAACAGTCTGCTTTGCTTACGCTCAAACACAGCCACTCAATGGCGCATGTATGCACTTTCAAATTTTTTGAGCATATGCTATGAAATTCCTGTGTGCAGTAAGCGCCACCATGCAACAACAACATCGTGCTAATGACACAGGTGAAGAGACACAACGTTGAAACAAAGAAAATGCTGTGGCTCAGCAATGTGAAAGTGAATCACCTCAGCAACGGAGGGCAAGGCTTGAAGTTTTCACTAAAAACATTATCTGTCTGGAGGTATATTCTCAAGACAAAGATTAACAGGACTCTTATGCCAGTGATATGGCTAAGATATGGTATCGCCAGTGTCTTCTTACAAAAGCCAGTGGGGCAACAAAAACAGGTGGGTTCACGTCCTCTGCTCAGGGTAATTCTTAAGAGTTCTTCAATTTCACTAATATGGTAAAACTGCTAGGGAGACTTCAGGTTGTTTTTTTGTCTCGAGGACCACACGCAGCTAGTCTAAAATAACCGGTGATCACCTAACCAGCAGCAGATAACATTGCTATATCAATACATCCACAGTAAAGATTAAATCTATGTAAAATGGTGGTTAACTTGTTGAAGACCAATTCAAAAATTGCTTCAGAATTATGTCACTGTGAAAATGATAAAATAATTATATGAAAAAAGGCATTAAAATATAAACAAAAATTAATTTATTGATGAACCACTGTTTTACCATTTAAAGTGAAGTAAACTTTTATTTGACCTGGAAATATTCCAGAGAATTTTTATGTTTAATTAACTAAGATTGTGTTTTGTATTAATTGAAGAAAGCTCAATGTAGTGACCCTGGGTCAGAATCTAACAGGTTCTAAAGGAAGCTAAGGACTGCAAGGGCAGCAAGGATGCCCAAAGAAGCCAGGTACATATGTGGCCTGTGAACAGAACCTCTGTGTGGCAGTTGCAGATCCAGCATTGTGAGAAGCACTTAGTTTATGCATCTCCCTGCTGCAAAGGCTTATTGGCTTTTGAGTGGGGCCACAAGCAAGCCTTGAATGGACTCCAGCCTTGAATTTGGCTCATGGACCTGGGGGATAGTGTGGAAATCGCGTTGCCTCAGACCTTGGGTGAGTTGAGTGAGATGGAGCTGGACAATGCACATGTGTGCAGGGTGAGAGGAAGACCCTGACCGTGTGGTGGAGGCATGCTAAAGAAATCAAAGGTGTTTGTCAGGACCACACAAGTGATTTGGCGCAATATGGCAGAATCCATTCTTCCATCTCTTGCACCCCCTGGGTCATTAGTTTCTTATCTAGAGCTGACAGCCATTCTCCAATTGCATGTTTGTTCTGCTACACGCTGTGCCTTTTGCTCTGCTTATTGATGGTGATTTTCTAATTTATGCTTTGTTTTTGATTTTTTTTTTACTATATTTTATCCTTCCATCTCTTACTATTTTGCTTCTGCTGAATTCCTTAACCTTATGATTGACTAAATATTATGGTACTAAACTGGTATTTTTATGTGTTACATCAACTAAACTCAAATCAAATTTAATTTGTCACATGCAAATTAAACATACAGCACAACATGTAGTAAAATATTTAGTTGCTGAATGACTATGCCTTGAGACAAATATAAAGCGATAATAACAATACATATTGAAAAAATCAATATAATTAAAAATATGAAATCAACAATAGTAATAACTAAATAGATGACTTAACTTAAATCACAATGTGAGAGAGTTAACAATAGGGCCTCATGTATTTCCAGACAGTTTTCTTATTCAACATGCAGTTGGACTGTGAGATAAAGCTCCTTATTAGTTTCTGTGTACTGGACTTTAGGCAGCAGTAGCATTTACCTTACTGCATCACAGAAAAGAAGCCATTGTTAGGATGACTGCTGTCATGAATAATTTAACTTGCCCTGGCTCGACATTGTTTAGTGAGTGCATAACCTGCGATCCATTCAGCTGACCTCACCACTATCTGTAGACCCTTGCTGTCCTGTCGTTTGCTGTTCCCAAACCAGGAGGTGACACTTCTTTTCAGAATACTTTCGATGGTAGATGGTGTCACATACATGTGAGTATGGGGCAGTTTCAGGGCTTGACTGACTGTAATTTCACTCTGAACTTGGAGTTGGCACTATCACTTAATACCTCTTCATCTTCTCCCTCCAAAGAAAGGATGATTGACAGACCTTCCACTGATGTTGTCACCTGTAGTTTCCATCCAACTGAACCATCTCTTCTGCTAAAACCATCTCTAAAACTGGCTCCTCCACAATCTAGAGGCAGTCAGTTCTTGATCTGTGTGTGCATTTATTTTCTGTTATATATCTTGATTTGAGATCTAGCAATTATACTGTGCTATATTGGTGCCCCAAACCTTCATGAGCTTTCTGTTTTTTGTTCTTACAAAGTATGGAAGTTCTTTAGTATCTGGCAGAGCAGCCTGAAATTCCAGTGCCGTATGAGGGGATACAGATGTTGTTGTGCCTTCTTCACTAAGGTGTCAATGTGCTGGGATCAGGTCACAGCCTGCATGTTGTGGACACCAAGGCATCTGAAACTGTCCACCCTCTGTACCTGAGTGCTGTATATTGAGAGGATGGTAGTGAGTTTGCTGTTTCCTTCCAAAGTCCACACAAAGGAAGTGTCCAGGGAGAGTGGAGAGAGAATGACGAGGGAGAGAAAGAGGTTAAGCAGAGAGAGAGATAGCAAGTGAGAATGCCTATGCAGCAAAGACAGAAGCAGGTGGTCAGGAGTGAGCTTCAGGGATGCAGGAGCCTGAGGATGAAGAAAGGGAGCATCTACTGAGTGCTAAAATGGGAGTAGGAGTGGGCCGAAATGTGGTGTCACCCACAGATGCTGAGGGACTGGAGACAGGGGGCATGTGAGGCTGGGCTTGGGAGCCCTATTGAAAGTCATGAACAGGCCTGGCCTCAGATGGAAAGCCCTGCTGTGGAGCCATGGGCAGCAGGGACCCGGCCTGTGATATGAAGGGTGGTTGCACCTGTCGATTGGTCTTTTTTTTGCGAGGTCCAAACAGGATAAGGGGAGGAGACGGCAGGTGTAAAAGGATAGCATTGGGATCCAAAGTTTTGTGGACTGTCTCTGGCTTTTAAACTTTTTACTAGATTATTTATTGACCTTCACCTTCACTATTTTAAGAAATTATTTATTTAAGAACATTTGCACTGCACTATTTATTTGTACACTGTTTTGTTTGATTGTTTTAATAAAAACAACACCTTTATGCACCTACTCCTTACTATGTGCAATTTGTCCTCATTTACTGGGTCCATCCCTTGGTTACATTATCGACGGTGGTGGGTTCAAGAGGCGCCTGGGAGCAATGAGAGCATTAGGCCGACCTACACCTTCACAACCAGACATTACTCTTTCAAACATGTGCCTTTTAGGATGCCTGTTTTATTTGGTATAACATCAAAAACAATACGAAAACACCTATAAAATACATAATAAAACAGATCTATTGATGGGATATTTTATTATATATGGCATGCTTTCACAATCTGCAATGGCTTGGCACTCCATCCAGGTCTAGTTCCTACCTTACTGTGTGCATCCAGCAATCTGGAGTTGGATTACAAAGCTTTAAAAATGGATAAACAAAAGCTTGTATTGTTTCTGGAGTAGCTCGTTCTCAATAAAAACAGAATTAGCCAACTAATTAATTACTTTGCACATAAGATATTTCTGCAGTACACTTTATGTTCTTTTTAATGTTTAAAGTGTTCGAGTGGATGGCAACTTTAATTAAATTTTTTTTTAAATGTCTTGAGGAGCTTTCATTGTCATGGTTACTGGGTGAAGACAATGGCTGCAGTTTTTCTTAAGGAACTAACCACATAAGCTCTGAAAGTATCACACATGTATGAGAGCTCTCACTGACTCCTGCACTGCTATGAGGCCTTCTAACATCTCGAAAACTATAAGACAGATGTAGTATATATTCTCAGCTTCTGTAATAAAACTGGATATCAGAGATTTTATTTCCTGAACACTTTTGGGTTTGGGTGTATCTTATGAATTTTGTCCTGCTAATAACAAAAATCATCTTAAAATTTCCTGTCACATACCATGTTACTACAATCGGCTATTTTTCTGATTTCCTCTCATAATGTAAGTATACATATTGTGGTCGACCGAGTGAATAACAAAAGAATGAGAATCTTTGGGGTGCCAACCCAGCTGTCCCTGTTTACTTCTTAGTCCCAATAAAAACAAATGAACTGGTGTAAAACGAGACAAAAACAATCACCATGAAAATAAGGTGGCTGTAATTAATTAGGCTTTCTGGTTTGCCTCTGGAATGTTTAGGAGCTTCTTAGCTCTGGTTGTTCTAGACAGAAACGATGCCTCCTTCTGTGTGGTCTTGTTTTTATAGCCCTGGGACTAGAAAGGATGAAGTGAGTTGCCTTCACTGGGTGGTTTCTCAGTACTGTGAAAGAAGAAAAAGACAAGACAGTTAGTGGCAGTGCCCCGTCTCAGCGTGGAGCAGCATCACATACCTGGGAGGAACTTGGGAGGGTAATCCTCTCATGTATATTCATGACAATATATAGTATAACAACTACAACATCTATGATAGTTTAAAAGTGGTAGCACTGTTAGTAGGAATGCAGCTTGGATAGATTAAGTCCTGTTGTTTCATTTTCAAATGGGACAGCCATGCTAAAGAGTCTTATTACATTAAAGCGGTAGTATAGCCAAAGGTAGGTGTGGGTGGGCAATCACCCACCCACTCTCAGCCCCTGCTCACCCAATCAATTTTCAAATTTAAATGTATATATAATATTTATTTTATAGAAAAACAGTTTTGATATTTATGTTAGTATTATTATAGCTTGAGTTGGTGAGAGAGAGAAAAACATTCACTTGATAGTGTTGTTCACCATAGGCTATTTTGGTATCTCTAGTTTTGGGTGTTATGCCAGTTAAATGTTTTTTTTTTTTTGTTTGTTTGTTGTTTACATCATTGTAAGTCCATACTTTTAGTTTTCTTCTTATAATAGCCATAAAGGATAGATTTTTAGTTGTATCTTTGAAGTTGTGTGTGTGCGTCTTCCAACGTTGTGTGCATTACTGAGTAGGGTTTACCTAGAGGATCCTCCTCTTGTGGCCAGTGATGGTCAAGTTCTATAAACCATCTTATCTAGGTGAAATTTTATTCACTCACCTAGTTTTAAATATGCCTATCCACCAACACATTTCTGTTTATGCTACTGCTCAGTAAGCATTTGGTTCCAGGGCAGAATTGTGGCACATTAACCACTTGTCAACCCACAAAGATATTTTATTTTCTCTTCATATAAAACTTGGACTGTCAAAAATTTTCATGAAAGGGAAAACAAGGAAGTTGAAGAATTTAATTAATAATGAATGCCAAGATTAAGGAAGGCATTTTTGCTGGTCCACCTCATCAGTGGCAAGCAGTTCGAGGATATGCTAGTGGAGCCCAAAGAATTTGTGTGAAAGACATACAAGGATTTTGAGACTTTTCTTGGCAACTACAGTGTCCCAAAGTACATCGAGCTGGTTAACAACATGCTTCAAGGGTACAAAACCAAACATGCAATACATCTCTTGAGATTTATTTTCTGGATTCACACTTGGACTCTTTCCCTGCTAATCTTGGGGAAGTCAATGATGAACATGGTGAAAAGTTTCATCAGGACACTGCAACGAAGCAAAAGTGATATCAAGGCAAGTGGAATGCATCAATGCTGGTTGACTGTTGTTGGATAATGAAACAAGAAGCATCTGATGTGGAGTACAAATGAAAATCAGCTGCAAAACATTTTTAGCTCGGTTGTATGAATAAAAAGTCTAAGCATCAAAGTTAACGTATTTTCAGTTAAAGTTAATTTCATGTTTCTCCAAATCCCTACATGATACAGTCAATCTGAAATTATATTTGTGTTCAGGTATCATAATCACCAAAATTTTTTCAGGAAGGAAAACTTGCAAAAATGTGTTGTTCAGTGTAATCTCAACAATGCATTCAGAGGTCTCCAGTTTTCATCATACAAAGTAATAGAAGCTAGCGACCATTTTATAATGTACACCCACACTTTCGGCATAAACTAATGCTCAGCCTGTAATCTCATGATACCTTATATATTGAAAATACTTTGAAAAGCAAACAGCAAAAAATATGAGTGTCTTTGAAATTAGCCTTTTGCAGACATCTTAGAATGAGTCTAGAAAGCAGCTCTGTTAAGAGTTTCACACATAACAGTGTCAAAGGCATATGAAGAATGGGCCATCACTCAATAAACATTCAGCCAATGACAGTCCTTTGATCAGAAACAGACCATTGATGAAAGTAGCTAACAAAGACTAACAGGACTTGTGCAGAGGAACTGAATTCAACAAAGGTAGCAAAAGAGGTATTTAAAAATACACATCTTAACATTCTTGCCATCAATCGGTCAACCAAATTTCACTCTATAATGGGAGTGTAACATAAGTTTAATATGTCACTGTCCTCTGTACAAAAATATTTTATAAGTCTACTTTTCTTTCTACTCACATGCACAGTGGACACAGATTTAGCACAGGGGTTCTTCATTTAGAACTGCTAGACAAGCATTAGAAGATAAAGACAGGGACAACTGCAAAATGGACATTGTATACTATTTTTGTGTGTCAAATTCAGCATGAAACTGTAGCCCCTTTTCCTTGTTTGGAATGGCATGATCCACCTAAGTCGGGGCCTGCACATGAAGAAAGAGTATAAAGCCTTGGAACATTGCCCGGCACACCTTTGAAGCCAATGGACGGATGGGAGATAATGTCATCTGATCCTGAAAATCCTTCCAACGCAGCAACGAAAATGGCAGACTCTATACATCAGGCCCCCACTCCCGAAGGTCTTGTCATGGATTCCTTCATCTGTTATGCCGCGTAATCCGTCATTAAAGAAAGCCAATTTATTTCTCCTATGTGATTTCTTACTGCCGTATCAATAAGGGAGGGGTATCGCCTTCGGGTTATGTAACATGCCACAATTAAAAAAGAACTCATTCCAACAAGGGAGCTAGCACCTCCTGCTGGATACAGGGAGGAATGGAAAAAACTTATCTGATATATCCTAGTTTTTGTTGATTTATGCAGACAAAAGGATCAGAAACTCTTCAAGTCAAGCAATCCATTTTATTAGGCATCAACAGTGCAGGCTGGTTGTGGCAGCATTATGACATGGCATACATTTTTGTGGCTGATATTGAGTCCTTTGATATGAAGCCATATTATCAGGTAGTAATCACGCACCAATTGGTTTGATTTGAAATTGTTTATTTTTCTTTGGGGTTGTTTACATTGTATTTAAATGGTTTGGGGTGTAACCATATGTGTCTGCGTTGTCAGAAAAGCAGACCACAGACATAAGCCACACGTATATTGTGCATTGGCTGCAAATGGGTTTAAACTGATTGAGATGATCACAGGTTCGAGTCCACAACAGAACTGAATATAACAGAAAAAGATGGCAGCTTTAAAGCATCGTACCGGAAGTGACATCATTGGGACTGGAACCGGATGTGACATCATCCATGGCGCCAGGGACAGAAGTGACATCATCACTGGCACCGGAAATGGATGTGACGTCATCACTGGTGCCGGGACCTGGCAAGATTTCCTGTGGATGGTCTGCAGAAGATTGAGAAAGAGAGTTAGTGCAGCTTGGCACCCCCTGGTCTGGCATGGTAGTACTATTCTTAAGGCCTTTCAGATGTCTCCCAAACACACGTGTGTGACAGCATGAATTTAGATGATTGATGTACAGTATTTGGGCATAGAATGTACACATTACAGTATATATGAGTCCATGCTCTGCACTCTGGTCCTTTAACATTCTTTACAGAAATGAAACATTTTACTTATGAATTATTTGGTAGACATTGGCTTTGTTCAGTGACCTACAGCTTTGTCTCACCATTTGATTTCATTTAGAATATGATTTGCCTTTGACTAACAATATGGGAAATTTAGGTAAACTTCAGATCACTGCTGCCCAGAATTAAATTCTTGCCGTAGGAAAACAATTGAACAACATCTTTGAGTAGAGGTGGAATGAGATCCTCAATGTTGAACTCTACAAACAATGAATTTGCAACTACTAAGGGGTGCATCAGAGTCAATAAGAACCGCCATTCCTGTAATACTTGCTCAATACCTTGATCCAAAAAAGTTAAGGTCATAGTATAAGGGCAAACGTGGGAGCAACTCTGTATTAGTTCATGTACCTAATAAAATGGCTGCTCATTATATAATGAGGGTGGCAACGATTACAAGGCTGTAAATATGGAGGCAAAAGCATTAAAACATAAATCCTGTACTTAAACGCTTAAAACAATTCTGTACAGCAAAGTGCAAGATGCCTTATTGGTGTCAGCTTTTAAATTAAGGCTGAAGTACCAAATCTCAAGCAAAGCCAACCACTGTTAGAACAGCTGGTGCAGGTGTTCTTACTGTGTTAATGCATGTTATTATTTGTCTAGACTGTAATTGTGGCAATCATCATGACCAGCTGTGAGTAGATCTCACTCATTCTCTCTCTTAGTACTGTTGCATGTTGGTTGGACCTACATGCAGGAATTTTAGTATTCTCTGTACATGATACTACTACTACTACTACTACTACTACTACTACTACTACTACTACTA
>JANRMT010062842.1:13770301-13797015 GCA_026402145.1 Polypterus bichir lapradei | reverse complement strand
TACTACTACTACTACTACTACTACTACTACTACTACTACTACTACTACTACTATTTCCTAGCATTGGATGATAATGTCAGATTGGATGCAATCAATTATGACAGATTGTGGTGTCAGACTGGGACATCTTTCACATACAAATAAAGAATACAATTGAATGTATATAGATATTGTGAGCACTTGGTTCTCTTTTCCCACAATCTCTGGCCCATCACAGGTTTATTTCATTCAGAACCTGTACCATCTGAAATTGTGGTTTCCTGCTATCCATTGCCAAATGGCCTTGCATCACTTAAGCACTACTGAGAGCTGCCAAATATGCAGGGAGTGCATTGTAGCGGCTAAGGCAATGAATTTCTAAGTCCATTGATACTGTGGGTTGTTGGTTCACTTTCTGCCTGTGACTCACTCGGCAACACTCAGAAAGTAAATTAACCTGCTTGTTCAAAAACTATAGAAAGTATACAGTCGAAATGTGCAGTTATCTTTCAGTTTCATTGAATATTGGCATCGGCTAAATGCAGAATAAAAAATAGTGGCCATATTTATTGATATTCATTAAATTAGTAGTAGGGAGTTGTACCGTGATTAGCCATTTGGATGCAATGACATTATACCTTTTACTGACTAATTGAACAGATTACAATATGCAAGGTTTCGAGGCAGTTCAGGCCCCTTCTTCGGGCAAGATGCAATCTGTAATCTGAAAGATCTGAATCAGTAAAGTGAATCAAAATGCCTACCACTATATTATAGAAGGCGTCAAAGTGGGAGCAGTATCCCAGTATGGACCCATTTATAACCAATCAAATGACAGCCTTTTGCTTAGCATAGTTTGGGATAAGAACCCTAAGATAGTGTTACAACTTTTGCTGGCACATTTTTTTAGTTCAATCTTTGTCTTGAATATTTGGGGTTTGACATTCAGCTTATTGTTTGTTTCTTGGTGTCTCAGTCTCTAGCCTGTTCCTGATGATGTCTCAGTTCATTTTCTTGATTTATTGTTCAGCTCCTGCCACATTTGTCCATCGTAATAATGTATGCAGCCACTCTGAGAGAGGGTAAACACCTGAAAAAGAAGCCCCAAATGGGCAACAGATTTTTGTCTTTTATCTTTGTACTTTGCATTTTTATGTATTTTATTGCCTCATGAGTGCTTTATTGTTGTAAACTAAACACATCTTTGCATAACTGAGGCTTCCTTGGTATAATTCTGGAAGTGAGGAAACTCCATGAGGGAGCTGTCTTTGTTGTTCTTTCAAAACTTGTTGTTATGGACACCTTAAGTTATTTGAGAATTATTGTGAAAGTGATAGAACCAGGAGATGATAAATGCTGGGCAAGACATAGTTAAAGACAGACAAATGTTAAGAAGTGAGTATCAAAACAAAACCAGGCGAATATGAGTCAAAGGGCTGAAAACAAAATACATGAGATAAGAATGAAATTACTGTAAGTTACGAACCAAAGAAACATCCTACTTGAAACAAATGTAACTATCCACTAATAGAGCATAATGAAACACTGTATATCCTCTGAGGGATAAGAAACAAAGGGCATGCAGCCATATTTATACAGTCAGTTCAGGTGACATAATGATCCTGTTTGTTGGAGTCACATGACCAAAGAAAACAAGACGGTGACCAAAACATCCTTTTTTTAAATTGAATGTAAACAACAGGAATCAATTCCTTGTTCATCCAAAATCTAAATAAATCAAAAACAAATGCACAAAAATGGGTACCTTGTGACAAATGTTGATTACTTTTTTAAAGACCATAACATGTATAGTGGTCAAAGTAACAGTGCTCAGCACTTCTTGGTATGCTAAAAATGTTAAATATATTTACGACAGACAGGATTTACAGTATTAATAAAGCAATTGTACATTGTTGGTGCCTCAGTATTTGAATAACCTGGGCTCAGTTCCTCTTTTCTTTTTCCGGTCAAAATGTGTGTAGAGGTTTTCGTGTTTCTCTTTACAGTAAAGGTTTTCCATTTCCCTCCGATTTTCCAGATTTGTGCATATTGAGTTCATTGGTATTCCTAAAGAGGTATCACCTCCTTTATGCCCAGAATTGTTGGAATATTCTCTGCCTTTCTACTACCCAAAATCCTGTAATGGATAAAGACAAAAAAAAGGAAGAAAAATCCTAATTCAAATAAAAAAATCATCCCAAGCCAACAAGCAGAAACCAGACAAAACAAACAGGGCAAACCTCATTGGATATATGTAATCCAGCACAATTAATGTAAGTTAAGCAAAAATGTACTATTTCAAAACTTAAATCCCAAAAAAGAACAACAAGAAGCAAAATGTCTAGTTTGTTGACATTCAAAGTTAAAAGAGCTAAAGGTACAAGTTTTAAATGTGGTTAATATCCTGGCAGTCTGGATTGTAACACATACTGTACGTTCATCAGTCCCAGGCACCCTGAGTACATTAGGTGTATAAAACCAATGCATTGAAAATCAGAGCTCCATTCTTCAAGATATAACTCTCTTTAACAGCGAGCACATAAAAATATTTATGAAGGCTTTAAAAAATACAACCCAAGGGAGTGCGTGTATTTGCTTTCTACTTGAGGAAATCACTCTGAATTGCCATTCATTGCCCAGGGCTCTGGGACTCCCCATCACTTAAATTCAGTAACAGAAGGGTTTTGCTGGTTTTTTTTGTCAAAATAATTACCACTTGGAGCACGCCTGATTGCAGTTAGAAGCTGTAATATTCCAAGAATATATGTTCATGTCTGCATTTAGATATACCAAATGTGAAGCCTTTTAACATTGGGATTGTTGAATATTTCCCTTCATGAGAGCAGTTGCAGAACTGAATGTGTACCCATTGTTCTTACACTTCCATTTCTGTACTGTCTGGGTCACTGGGTGTTACAAAAAAGAACCCCACTGGTTATGACAAAGTGTAAGAGTGGTACAGACTTTTTAGACAAGAATTTCTAAACATCTCCAACTCATGCAGAAAACAAAATACTGGAGAACATAGCAAGTTCTGCCTGAGAAAACATGAACAATAATACAACACAAATTACAGTAAGCACTACAGAAAAGGATAAAGCAGGTTGTATTTACCGTTACCTTTGTAACCACACACTGTTGCATATGATTTGTGCCATACAATTCTGCTTTATTATGGTGACACTACAGAATGCTCCAAGCACGTTTTGGTAAAAATTGTGCACAGTACTAGAAATTTAATTTCTCAAAGATCCGCTTAAGACAAAACATTTTTGCTTTCACATCTGGACAATACTACAGTGCTGATACTACACCTATACCACCAAGTGGGCACAAGACTCCAGTCTGTATGCATTTTCACAATACGTTGACATAAGGGAAAACATTCACTTAATAGCACCATACATACTAGCGATAGAAAACAAAGTAACAAGTGCATTACACAGGAACACAATTTTATTCAAATAGACACGGAGCCAAAATCCACTGACAAGGAATGGAATATGCCGTAGATTGATCTACGTCCAGACTAAGCAAGTGTAATGTTATTGAGCTTAAGTCATCAACAACAGTCTGTTTTCTAATGCCTTAGAGATTTAGGTCTGCATTTCTCCAAATAACAATGGACTCTTATGAAAATGGGAATTTTATCCCTCTTTCCAGTTGGCCTTAGCTTAATACAGTCATACAGTACATCGATCAGCCTCAACATTGAAACCATTGATAGGTGAAGTGAACAGCATTGATTATCTGCCTAAAATGGCGCTTGTTAAGTGGTGGTATCTGTTAGGCAGCAAATTAACAGCCAGTTCTTGAAGGCAATATGTTGGAAGCAGAAAACATGGGCAAGTTTGAGGATCTGATTGAGTTTGACAAGGGTCAAATTACAGTGGCTAGATGACTGGGCCAGAGCATCTGCAAAATGGCATATCTTGTGGGATGTTCCCAGTATGCAGTGGTCAGTACCTACTAAAAGTGGTCCAAAGAAGGACAACTAATGAACCAGCAACAGTTTCATGGGTGCCAAAAGCTCACTGATGTGCATGAGGAGCAAAGGCTAGCCTGTCTGATTCTATCCCACAAAAGAACTGCTGCAGCACAAATTTCTGAAAAATGTAATGCTGGCAATGAATAATAGTGTCAGAAAACACAGTGCATCATGGCTTGCTGCATGCAGACCGGTCAGAGTGCCCATTCTGACCCCTGTCCACAGCCAAAAGCACCTACAATGGGCACGTGTCAGAAATGGATCATGGAGCGATCTAAGGCAGCCTAGTTTGATAAATCACATTTCCTTTTATATCATAAATGAGTGTGCGCCATTTACCTGAGAATGTGATGACAGCAGGATGCACTATGAAAAGAAGGCTGGCCAGCAGAGGCAGTGTCATGCTCTGGGAAATATCCTGCTGGGAAATCTGGTATTCATATAGATGTTGCTTTGACATGCAACACCTACTTAAAGATTGTTACAGGCCCTGTACACCCATTCATGGCAATGGTATTCCCTGATGGCAGAGGCCTCTTTCAACAGGATAATGAACAATGCCACACTGCAAAGGAGTGGTTTGAGGAACATGACAAAGAGTTCAAGGTGTTGACACCAAATTCCCCAGATCTCCATCTGATTGAGCGTCTGTGGGAAGTGCTGAAAAAACAACTCTGATCCATGGAGGCCCCACCTCACAACTTAAAGGACTTAAAAGATTTGCTACTAACATTTGTTGCCAGATACCACAGGACACCTTCAGAGGTCTTGTGGAGTTCATGCCTTGATGGGTTAAAGTTGTTTTGGCACGAGGAGGACTTACAGAATATTAGGCAGGTGGTTTTAATATTGTGGCTGATTGGTGTATATCACAATGTTCGTATACAGTAGAACCTCGGTTCACGACCATAATTCATTCCAAAACTCTGGTTGTAAACCGATTTGGTCGTGACCCGAAGCAATTTCCCCCATAGGATTGTATGTAAATACAATTAATCTGTTCTAGACCATACGAACTGTAGGTAAATATATATATTTTTTAAGCTTTTAAGCACAAATATAGTTAATTAAACCATAGAATGCACAGCGTAATAGTAAACTAAATGTAAAAACATTGAATAATACTGAGAAAAACTTGAACAACAGAGAAAACTAACACTACAATAGTTCGCGCTATAGCGCTACCAACCGCTGGCTAAAAGCACTTTTTTTTAATGAGTTTTAAGCACAGGGAACAAAATGAACATTTGAAAAAATCCGTAATTTAATATACCACCAAGAAAAATAATATTGCAGCAATGCACGCTACAAACCAATCGCTGGAAACAGAAGTGAAAACAAAATCAAGCCCAGTGCATTCTTTAACTGCCCTCCTACCTTAATGCGTCCAGGTCTCTCTCACGCTGCCTGTGTGTCTGCGCGCTGCCTCTGTGTGTATGTGTGTGTCGCGCTCTCTCTCATGCTGCCTGTGTGTGTGCGTCTGTCTCTCGTGCGCGCTGCCTGTGTGTGTGCGTCTGTCTCTCGTGTGCGCTGCCTGTGTGTGTGTGTGTGTGTGTGTCGCGCTCTCTCTCTCTCTCTTGCTCGCTGCACAGGAAATGCACAAGGAGAGACTGAACATGTACAAACCAAAAGGGAAACTGGCTTGTTCGTATATCGAGTGTGTGGTCGTGAACCGAGGAAAAAGTTTGGCGAACTTTTTGGTCGTAAACCGAGTTGTACATGTACTGAGATGCTCATGAACCGAGGTTCCACTGTATTATATACAGAGGTTTTTAAGAAAAAAATTCTATTAATAACTTAATATATGAATAAATGTCAAGATATACATTACATAGTGTTTTGGGATATTTTACTTTTTAGTATATAGGTAAAAGAAAATGAACCCTGTAAACAATGAAACAAAGACAATTGTGCATTTGCAATTTTACATTAGTATTCATTCAGAAACATTATCAAGATCTGCAATTGTAGTGGCTTTAAAATGGTCGCTAATGCTTTTAAGGAAGACAGACACACCAATATCCAGATTCTGCCATTTATTCTGCAACAACGTCATCCAGCTGCAACAGCGTCATCCAGCTTTTTTTATATAAATGCAATGAAAACAAAATTACACAAAATGAATAATGAAATTAACACCAAATGAAACAAATAATTTTTAACAGGAACCAAATCCTGATCAAAACAAGTGCAAAATATCTCCCTCTACCAAAAGTGCATGTTTCCACGAAAATACATACTTCTTTTTATCCAAATTAACCTTCTCAAAACCATACAAATTTAACAAATGCATATTAACAATAACAATGCAGGACAAAGTATTATTAACGTTGTAACATACCTATAAGACAAGCAGCAAGGGGCATAGTCAACACACACAGCAACAGGCTCTCTCTCAGTCTTCTGTAGTAAGCCAAACAATATGCTAACGAGGCTAGATCTCCATCAAATTAAACACTTCTAAAGTCCATTTCTGCTGACCAAAAGTGACGACAGAACCTTAAGATACATCAACAGCTACGTGATGTGATGTTTCCATGCAGTTTGAGACAGAATACACCATTTTGAAACTTGTTAGCTGACACAAGAGCCAGAGAGCATAGAGAAGCGTCTTACCTGCAACAGTGTCATCCAGCTTTTGCCGGAAGTCTGCTGTTACACTACATGTGCACCCTATGGGTGTTTCATTAATTAAAGCACCCCTACTACAACAGACAAACAGGAACTATTATACAAAAGATACACTGATTGCATTCATATTAAACAAAATTCACAACATATAAAAAAGAAACATTTCAGTATTAAAAAGTCCATAGTTTTGAGAATGTTCACAAAAATTAAACATAATCAAACTGACTCAGCCACACAATCAAAACCTAATGTGATTTTTAGTGTCTCACAAATGAGCATGGGAACTCGTATATAGAGAATGATTTCACGATTAAATGAGGGAAGGGGTTGGGTGTGACACCATCTCAAGTCGTATTCTGCTTCCATCATCAGCTTTGAAGAGCCCACCCATGAAGGCAACCGGTGACACTGCTCTTCCCTGAAATCCTCCTCTTCAGGTGCCATTACATAAAATCCAACGTGAATGAGCATTATCTGCATAACTATGAAGACTAGCTCCTTGGCAGACCCAACAGTGCTGTCAACAACAACAACAATATTTATTTATATAGCACATTTTCATACAAAGTGCTTTACAGGATGAAGAAAGAGAAAAAAGACAATACTAAATAACATAGAATAAAAATAAGGTCCGATGGCCAGGATGGAGAGAAAAAACCAAAAACAAAAAACTCCAGATGGCTGGAGAGAAAAAACTAAATCTGCAGGGGTTCCAGGCCACGAGACCACCCAGCCCCCTCTAGGCATTCAACTGAACATAAATGATCTCAACTAGTCCTCATTGTATTCAGGGTTCACATGGAAGAATATGATGATGATGGTCATGTGGACCTCTGGCCTTCAATCCATCAATGTAGGGACACCATGGTGCTTTGATTGGGTGGTGGCGGTGCAGATCGCCACCACAGAAAACCGGAAAAGAACAGCAGAGAAACTAGGGGTTAGTACGGATTTTGGAGGCACCAAGAATGATGATTAAATGAATATATAGAATATCAGGGTTAAACTAAGATGAAGCTATGAGAAAGCCATGTTAAAGTAATGTGTTTTCAGCAGTTTATTAAAGTGCTCCAATCTGTTAGCCTGGCGAATTTCTATTGGTTAGCAATTCCAGATTTTAGGTGCATAACAGCAGAAGGCTGACTCAACACTTCTTTTAAGTTTAGTTCTTGGAATTCTAAGTAGACACTCACTTGAAGATCTAAGGTTACGATTTGGAGTGTAAGGCGTAAGACATCCTGAAATATAAGATGGAGCGAGATTATTTTAGGCTTTGTAAACCATAAGCAGTATTTTAAAGTCAATTCTAAATGACACAGGTAACCAATGTAGTGACATCAGAATTTGAGAGATGTGTTCGGATTTTCTTTCCCTAGTTAAGATTCTAGCAGCTGCATTCTGCACTCGTTGCAATTGATTGATGTCATTTATTGGGTGGTCCTGAGAGGAGTGCGTTACAGTAATCTAGCCGACTGAAAACGAAAGTATGAACTAATTTCTCAGCATCTTGTAATGTTATAAGAGGTCTAACTTGCTATATTTCTTAAGTGAAAAAATAGTGTCCTAGTAATCTGATTAACATGCGATTTAAAATTTAGGTCAGAGTTAATAGTTACCTGTCACCTACAATTTATTCAAGTTTTTATTTTCATCAGCAATGTAATGTTTTTTTAACATTTTGCTTTTTTTAGTGAATTAAATAGGTTCCCCAAAACCATGCATCCCAAACCTTTTACACATTCTCTTTTGTATTCTTACAAGTCCAAGAAACACAGTAATCATGCTACCATTACAGGTCCAACGGAATTCCTTTCCCTTTTAAGAATGTATTCTATGTATTTTTTTAATAAAATTCAAACTTTATTAAAAATTAAAGGCAAAGTTCAAAGTCAAAGTTAGTTTTTCATAATCATGGTATACAATAATTTTCAACAGGTAACGGTGTGTTCAAGTGAATAATTTTTTTTTAAATTAAAAAAATACTGCGCCTGTTTTTGAAGTTTAAAACAACTCTGACTTGAAAAATATCCTTTCAGACACGGAAATTGTCTTTAAAAATGCCTACACTTTCTTTCTGTGTGAAATGAACTATGTTTTGTTTAAAACTGTAAAATTGAAAAAATAAAAAAGTGAATATTGCCTGTAACAGTATTAACATACAGCAAGCAAGATCACCATGCTACTGATTAAAAATACGTCTGTTCTTTCTTTCTTACCAGGGATGTCAAATACTATTACTGTTTATTATGATTAATTATTCTATTATAACCATCATTCTATTATAACCATTCTGTTTCTCTTCTCGGTATCCTCATGTGGCACTTGGTGTCACTGCTCTACTGCCAAGTTGTTTGCCCACTTATGGAAAAGTCATCTAAGATAAAGGAGCACTGGAATCATCACGTAGAAGGGTCCCTTCATCAGACTGGCTCACCTGTAGAATGACCAGTAAGGGGGAGGTGGCTTATTGTCCGAAGTCTCCAGGACTCTGACTGCGTCTGGCTTGTCTGACTCCTTTTCTGTTTGGAAGTGGTTCTACAATTAGCTGATTTTTTTGAAGTATTTGAACAAATCTGCACTCTCATAGTGATAGTTCTGTATTTAGTGAGTGGTATAATCTATTCTTGAATTTTACCTTGTCGTTTGTACTATTGAATTGTATTTATGAGGTGGCAATGACAGATTGGCCATCTGACTGCAGAGGATTCCTTGTGTTCTGTCATGTGTGTTGTATTTACCCCATTTTTTGGCACCTATTGCTCACTCAACCTACCAGGAAAGGGGTTTCTCTCTGAATTGCCTTTGCCAAGATTTCTTCGATTTTCTTTTTCCCTATAAAGGTCTTTTTTGGGAGTTTTTTCTTGTATTCTTAGGGAGTCAAGGCTGGGGGTCCATTAAAAAACAGAGCTTATTAAAGCCCATCGTGGTATTTGTTGTGTGATTTTGGACTATACAAGAAATACATTGTTGAGGTTATTCCGTCAGCACTGGACACAGACCCCTAAAGGGATACTGGTCCACTAAGTTGCACTTTTGCACAACCTGAACTCACTTCATGACCTGACTTTATATTGGATGAGTTCTGAAGGAAACCAATTAGGGAAGGAAACCCAAACCTACTGTACAGGCAAAGTCCATGAAGAAGACATCCTCATCTGGAGTAAAGCTAGCCTCAGAAACTTAAAAACAGGGAAACAACCTGCACCTTGTTGCCTATATAAAAATAATAATTTTTAACAAAAAAACAGAAGAACTATATGTCAAAGCACATTCATGTTAGGGTGGTATGGTTGAGCAGTAGTTAGCCTTTTTGGAGAAATTAGGTGGATAGAATTGGTGTGCTCTGATGTGCTGAATATTCTATTCTTGTCAATTTTTTCGAATGTTTTAATGTTCTAAAGATTGTCAAGTTCAGCTCTCAGCCTGTTCACTATTTGAAGCTTGCCTGTTCCTCCGGTGTCTTTATGAGTTTTCCATAGATATCTTAGTTTTCACTCCAACATCCCAAAGACATTGATGATTTTGAATAAACCTGATATGAGTTAATGTGTGTTTGAGCATACCCTGCAATGGATTGGCGCTCCATTCTGTGTTGCTTCCACCAAATGATGTCAGGATAGGCTTTCTCATCTCTGCAACCCAAAATATGAATTGAGGGTCTTCAAAAGGTTTCCTCTTTTTGTGTTTCCATTCCATTTTGGGAAGATCACAGATATTATGTAACCTTACAGCCCGTTAGTTTCTTGACATCCCCGTCAATGTATGACTTGCTAATGATTTGTAAACATGGCTGCACATTTATAAGAGAACAAAAAAGTGTTGAGCAATTTTTTGGACAGAAAGTGTTAAACAAGGCTAAAATTCATACTTGTTTATGTGCTAAGCATGAGGACAATGCCTGAACTTGCTGAAGTGAAGCATTTTTGTTCAAAAATAGTTGGGCAAGTCTGAGGGATATAAAACGCATCAACAACTGAAAACAAGTGGGCAAAAAAGGTGAGGACTTTTATTCTCATTGAAAAAAATAACAATCTGGTAAACTACATTATGGGTAGGAAAAGTGATTTGGACAAAGTAAAGGAAAAAGTGTATAAGTAGTATTCCACTCAACGAAAACATTTTTTCAGAAGTCGGTGGACTGGTGGTATAAGTGTGCAGTGAAGCAGGAAGACTGAATTAAGAAATAATGAATTTGAAATGCAAACAAAAAAAATTTAGAAAACTAAACCTTTTTGAAAAACCTCTGCAATTAAACAAGTTCAGTAGACTGATTCATGCTTATGTTACATATCCGATTAATCAGAAAAGACATATCATTACGGGCAGCACCGTGGCGTAGTAGTAGTGCTGCTGCCTCGCACTAAGGAGACCTAGGTTCGCTTCCTGGGTCCTCCCTTCGTGGACTTTGCATGATCTCCTCATGGCGGCGTGGGTTTCCTCCAGGTACTCCGGTTTCCTCCCACAGTCCAAAAACATGCAAGTTAGATGCATTGGCAATCCTAAATTGTCCCTAGTGTGTGCTTGGTGTGTGGGAATGTGTGTATCCTGCAGTAAGCTGGCACCGTGCCCTGTGCTGGCTGGGATTGGCTCCAGCAGACCCCTGTGATCCTGTGTTAGGATGTAGCGGGTTGGACAATGACTGACTGACATATCATTATAGCTTTTTCCAAGTCATCCCCTCTGGAAGCACCATGAAATGGAAGTTCGATAAATTATACTGTTCTGTTGCAATGTTTCAGTGTAATTCTCAATACAGAAGCAACTTAAGTCATTCCAAAAAGCATAGGACCATGAAAAGAGTTGTGTTCCATGGGTGCAATCATGGGGTGCTGCGGGGACTGTGGAGCCCTATCTCCTAGGCCTTCTGCTTTTCCTGGAAGTGCAGGATAAAAGGAGCCAACTGCCAACTACTCTGGGAGCCAGAGTCAGGAGGGAGAAGATGAACCTTGCCGGTGGAGGAGTGGAGGAAGAGAAGGAGAGAGAAAGATAAAGACAAGGACAAGAAGACAAAATGTTGTGTGCCATTTTATTCTTACATTTTGTTCAGTGACCGTGCTGTGGGAAACGATTTGGGATGAAGCATTTCCCACTGAATAAAGCCTGATTTGTGCTTGTGGAAGTTGTGTCTGCATCTGTCTCTGTCAGGCTGGGAGAACAGGAGAGTCCCTTACAGACCACAACAGCTAACCCTGATTACAGCCAGTTCTGTTCAAGATAAACCCCAATTATGTTGACCCTTGACATTAAAGTCAAGTTGCTATCACAAAGACTCAACAAGCAAATAAAGCCATAATCAAAAGAAATTCCTGAAAAGATCAGGAAAAAAGTCATACTTATTAGTCTGGAAATTTCTATAAAGCTGTTTCAGAAGTGTCTAGGACTCCACCAAAACACAATAAGATCCATATTTTGTAATCTGCCTACCAGGCATTTACAACTTAAAGGAAAAAGGACCTAAGAATACAGTGGTGTGAAAAACTATTTGCCCCCTTCCTGATTTCTTATTCTTTTGCATGTTTGTCACACAAAATGTTTCTGATCATCAAACACATTTAACCATTAGTCAAATATAACACAAGTAAACACAAAATGCAGTTTTTAAAAGATGGTTTTTATTATTTAGGGAGAAAAAAAATCCAAACCTACATGGCCCTGTGTTTCGCTAGACTTTTTAACTTTGGCTTTGGCAGGGTCACGCAGCAGGACACCAGAGACGGGTCGGGCACACCTCCAGGTCAGGCCTGCTGGAGGCCACTGCACTAATGCTTGCTCACGTGCACGCAAAGCTATTTAATATCTGCCCTGCAAGGATTGAGGGGAGCAACTGTGCGGAAGGCACCTAAGTCAGTCACGACTGGTGTAAGGGAGCAGCATGTCGCAGGATTGGCTGAAGGTTTTTTCCCCGACTATAAGAGGCACTTCCTGCCTCAAGGGGTTGTCTTTTAGACTCGGCGGTGTAGCTTATTCTTTAGTGTACCAAACAGCACTTTTGCTTTACTTGTATATATTTTTTTGTGGTATAGATATCACCTGGTTTTAGTATTGTTTTGGTGGAGGTATTTGTAGAAATTTTGGGTTTTTGGTGTACTTTGTGTTTTTCTTGTATATACACTTTTTTTTTTTTTGGTAAATATTTTTTGTGGATTCTTTGGTCTTCATTGTGTTTAGTTTCTTCCTGCTTGTTTTTTTTCCTTAGGAAGAGTACACTTTTATGTATATACATTTTTGTTTTTATTTTACATTTTTGAGACTGAAAACTTCACTGTAAATATAATTCACTGTTTTTGATTGGGACTTTATTTTTTTGTTTTGTGCACCTGTAAATAAAACCCACTTTTGTTTTGGAAGTCACCACCCATTTGTGTCTGTGTCTCCATCTCCATGTCTGACTTCTCGCAAGTCTGATCCCAGTTAGTCCCAAACTACAAGACGCCCACAGTGTAGTCTAGTGCTCACCTTGCTACTACATGGAGTTTTACACCATAATGTCCAAATGGAAAACACTTGGAACAGTAGTGATTTCCTCAGAAATAGCCAGCCTGCCAAGATTACTTACAATTAGCACATAATTATCCTAAAATCCTATAAATGTCCAAAAATTTGCAATAACTGTCGAAATCAGGAAAGGGGAAAGTATTTTTTATGGCACTGTAGGCTCGGGTGTAGAGTACACAGAAGGGTTATAAACAGGGTTAGAGTACCAAATAATGAATTTTCAAGGGATGATGAAATGTTCAAACTACATAAGCAGAAATGTTTTAATTTGTATGAAAATCATCACAGGAGCTGGCATTGGTTATATGTGTAAATGAATGGAAATGATTAAGCCTGTTACACTGATGTTCATTCTTTGGGCTCTCTCATAAAAGAGTAAAATTGGACAGAGATAGAGTGCTGTGATCTTAGGATGCTTGTACAGCTAGTATGAATTCTTACATGATGTGTTTGTCAAACATATAAGTGAGATGAATAGGGGCTGAATTTCTGAGACCGGGTGGTCTGCCTGATGTACTGCATCACATGTTAGTCCTTTGAAAGTAGCAATGTTATGATATTGGCTATGATGGTTTCAGGAAGGGTGCCACACAATTCAAAAATTAAATGCTGACAGGGCCGGATTTAGACTTGAAAAGGCCCTAAGCTATTTGAGACATGGGGCCCTTTATAAGTCCAGATATGTTGTAGTATATTTGAGTATATATGACAATTGCTCACTTGGACAATTTGTTTTGGGGGCCCCCAAGAAGGCGGGGGCCCTAAGCTATAGCTTGTGTAGCTTATACGTAAATCCTGCACTGAATGCTGATAATAGTCAAAGATAGAAAGGCAACAACGTGATGCAGCAAAAAATACAAGAAAATTGTTGAATGTAACACAAAAAGATTACTTTTATTGCATTAAATTATTCATGTCAGATGGCAATAACACTAAAAGACAAAGAGACAGAGATTCATAGACAAAGTAATAAAAGGGATTAGTTGTGTGGACAAAAGGCGTCTTTACAGCGGAGTTCGCCAAGTGCCAATGTCATTGAAGTGCAGACTGGAGCCCCAGAGAGCATACAGGGCAGTGAAGCTACTGAAGCATTGCAAGCAGGTGAAGGACCTTCCTGCATGACCCAGACTGACCCCAGCATGGAACGAAAGCTCAACTGCATAAGAGAGAAGCGATTACTGAAAAATTCTACTTTGAAAACACATGTCTTGCTGTAACAAAACAAAATTAGAATATTTGACAGGGAGAAAAATTTAGGGCATACTGAAAGAGTCAGATAAAAAGCTTGAAGATCTCTGTACAAAATGAATGGATGCAAAAACATCTACACAGACAATGGCAAGGAGAAAGTGGGTATGTAGAAGAACCTCCAAAGTCTCAGAAGTGGCATGCATGCATTATATAGGGCCATAAAAAGTCATGGAAGTATGACATTTCATGGGTTATCTCCACTTCCTAAACAGGAAAGAAAAAATGTAGAAAAACCTCTCAAAACTCATAAAGAACACAGGGTTATTTAGAGGAATTTCTTGCTTTATCAATGGGGTTGGGACCAGCAGTTGTGTTGTGCAGAAGTCAGGTTAGTTGGACGATCATTTATTTTTCAACAGGACAATGACCCCAAACACACCTCCAGGCTGTGTAAGGGCTATTTGACCAAGAAGGAGAGTGATGGAGTGCTGTAAATGGTCATGAAAATAAAGAAAACACATTGAATGAGGAGGTGTGTCCAAACTTTTGGCCTGTACTGTATAAACAGAAGAAGACAATAACACAACAAAAAAGTAGTGAACTAACTTACAAATAAAATGAAATCAGACAAATAATAAAGAGCACTTACCACACACAGGGCACACCACAGAGAGAGAGGGGCTAAAAAAATTGCCAAAATAGAAAGTAAAATCAATATTCTTTATCAATAGATACAGTCAGGAATTCCTGAACAATAACAACAAGCAAAAATGTATAGAAAGACAAAAGTAGAGCTCAAAAAGAAAAGTCTAAAACACATCTATTAAAGCTTACTAATACCACTGAAACAAGGATTCCTCTTCTTCTTCTTCTGCTTTTTCTAGTTATGGCAATTAAAGATCTTTTGGGTCTTATAATTACAAACATGGAAAGTAATTAGATTGTTATGTATATTTTAAAAACTAGAATGCTTTAAGTAATCTGTAAACTAGTTCTGATTGTTTATAATTGTCATACACCTTGAAGTCTTCAAACAATACACTGTGTAAGTTAAACTTCCCTCTACGATTCTTTCCTTGCTTCTCGTATCCAGAGCAGCACATAACAATACTTTATGTTCTAAAGATTCAGGTTCGACACACCATTTACGTAACTCACTTTTTTTTCCTGTTTTTTCAATGAAATCTGCCATTACACTCACTTTCATTACGATGTGAGCTGGAATCCATACCAAACTGTGTTACTATTATATTCATTTGATAAAGAAATATACCTACACAAAGTAGTCACTCAACTGGAAGCTTTCATTTTATTATTATACAACATTGAATCACAGTGGATTTAAATTTTGTTTTTTTTGGACACTGCTCAAGATCTGTCAAGATGTTTTGCGGATTGTGAGTGAACAGTTAGTTTCAAGCTTAGTTACAATTTCTCATTTGGATTGAAGTCTAGACTCTGACACCTCACAACATTAACTTTTTTGCTTTTAAGCCATTCTTGTGTAGCTTTAAATTTATGCTTGGGTTTGATGTCTTGCTGGAAAACAAATCTCCCAAGGTGCAGCTTTCTTACAGATTATACCCAGTTTTCCTTCTTGTATTTTGCTGTATTCACTTTATCCTCTATCCTCCCAAGCCTTCTAAGGCCTGCAGCAGAGAAGCATCCTCGAGACATAATGCTCTCAGCACCATGCTTCACGTGGGGAGGGTGTGTGTTTGATAATGTGCAGTATTCACAGATGGCATTTAGTCTGATGGCCAAAAACCTCAATTATGGTCTCATCTGACCACAGAACCTTCTTTCAGGTGACTTCAGAGTCTCCCACGTGCCATGTGGCAAACTCTAGCTGAGATGTCGTGTATGTTTTTTTCCCTTTGCCACTATTACACAAAGCTCTGATTAGTGAAGCACCAAGGCAGCATTTCTTGTATACAGAGCTTCTCCAGTCGTATCCACAATAGCTTGTAACTTTTCTCATAGGTGTCTTGGTGGCCTTCCTCACTAGTCTACTTCTTACATGCTCAGTCAGTTTTTTGGTTTTTTTTGCACAGCCTGCAACCTGTGCCATACTCTTTCATTTTCTTAATTGATAGATTTAACTGGACTGCAAGGGATCAGCGATTTGGACGTTTTCTTCTATCCATTTCCATGACTTTTGCTTTTCAATCACCTTTTCATAAATTTGCTTGGAGTGTTCTTTTTGTGTATGCCAGGCCATGATACTGACACACCGCAAGTTGGACCTTTAAGATAAGGGGCATTTATTATGACTATCACCTGAAAGCCCTTGACTACAGACAGATGCTCTCCATCGAACTAATTCCGTGTCATCTAAAACCAGATGGCTACACCACTGATGATTTAGTTGTGTCATATTAAAGGGGGTGAATACTCACATGATCAAATATATTTTTTTTATCTTTGAAATAATTTGAATTATTTTGCAGAGATCTGTTTTCAAAGTCAAAGTGAACTTTATTGTCATCTCAACCATATACAAGTATACAGATAGACGAAATTGTGAAGCTCAGGGTCCACAGTGTTACAACATGAAGTGCAAATAATAAATTAAAAATAGAATTAAAATTTAAATTTAAAACTAAACACAAACAACACAAGACATTGTGCAAAGGCAAGACATAGAAGTAGCAGCAATATTGACGTGTAGTTAGCAATATGAACATTGATGCAATGTATGGTATTTGCAATCTAGATGCATAAATATAGTCAATAAATATGTAATATAATAAATAAATAATAAATAACAGATATAGATAATACAGAAATTATCAGTGTATGATAATAGTTGTTTAAGACATGTGTAAACAATGACAGGTCAGAATGTTTCACAGCAGAAGGATATCAAGAGTGTCAAAATACTTAAAGGTTAGTATGAGATTTTGAGTTCTTTTCTACATGCACACTAGTCTTTGCAGGAAAGTGTTTTTAGAGGTGGTTGAGGCAGTGTGGAAGATCCCAGGTGGCAGCATGGTGTTAAGGAGTTTGACAGCTTGGGGTAAAAACTATCCTGCAGCCTGGCAGATCTGGCTCTGATGCCGGAGTATCTTCACTTGGATGGCAGAAGTGTGAAAAGTCCATGTGAGGGGTGTAAGGGGTCCTGCACAATGCTGCAGGCCTTGCGGACACTGCGATTGTAAAATTTCTCCTGTAGTGAAGGGAGAGGCACCCCAATAATGTTCTCTGCTGTCTTCACTATCCTTTGCAGGCGCTTGCGGTTGGATATGTTGCAGTTGCCATACCAGACAGTGATGCAGCTGGTCAGAACACTCTCAATAGTGCCTCTGTAGAACATGATGAGGATGGAAGGGGAAGACTTGCTTGCTTCAGCCACCTCAGAAAGTGTAGTCTCTGCTGGGCTTTCTTGATTAGTGATGAGGTGTTATGTGACCACGTAAGGTCCTCAGTTATGTGCACACCGAGGAACTTGGTACACCTAACAGTCTCCACATCTAAACCATTGATGCTGAGTGGGATGTGGGCAGAATGTGATTTTCTGAAGTCCACAATTATCTCTTTTGTCTTGTCGACATTGAGAGATAGATTGTTGTCTTCACACCATGCGGACAGCCGTTCCACCTCATCTCTGTATGCTGTTTCATCATCCCTGCTTATCAGTCCAAGCACCGTCATATTGTCCTCAAACTTGATGATGAGGTTGGTGTTGTGCATGGCTGTGCAGTTGTGAGTCAGCAGGGTGAAGAGCAGTAGACTAATCACGCAACACTGTGCTCCATGTGATGATGCTGGAAGTGTTGCAGCCCATCCGAACTGACTAGGGCCTCTCTGTCAAGAAGTCCAGGATCCAATTACAGAGGGTGGTGTTCAGGCCCAACCTGCTCAGTTTTACAACCAGCTTTTGAGGGATGATTTTGTTGAAGACAGAGCTAAAGTCTATGAATAGCATCCTAACATATGTGTCTTTTTTATCCAGATGTGTCAGGGAGAGGTGAAGGGAAGAGCATATGGTATCCTCAGTTAACCTGTTTGAGCGGTATGCAAACTGAAGAGGGTCAAGAGGGGCAGGAAGATTAGTCTTTATGCGTGACATGACTAATCTTTCGAAGCATTTCATGATGATTGGCATGAGTGCAACTGGTCGGTAGTCATTCAAGCATGTCACTGATGATGTTTTCGGCACTGGTATGATGGTGGTTGACTTGAAGCATGCTGGGACTGATGACTGGCTCAGAGATGTGTCTGTGAGGACACCAGCCAGTTGACTGGCACATTCTTTGAGCACACGACCAGGTATGTTGCCAGGTCCTGCAGCCTTGTGTGGATTGACTCTGGATAGAATCCTATTCACGTCAGTTATGGAGAGACAGAGTACCTGGTCAGTGGAGGGAGGTGTTGCTTTTCTCGCAAGCTCTTTGTTCTGTGCCTCAAACTGTGCAAAGAAGTTGTTCAGCTCATCTGGTAGGGATGCATCACCATCGCTGCTGTATGGGTTGGGCTTGTAGTTTGTAATTGTCTGAATGCCCTGCCACATACGACGTGTGTCTCTGGTGCTGTTGAAGTGTTTGTTAATTCTCTGCGCGTATGCCCACTTAGCTCTCTTTATAGCGCGAGACAGGTTGTCTCTGGCCACTCTAAAGGCGGCCTTGTCTCCAGATCTGAAGGCTGCATTTCTGATCTTGAGCAGCTTGTGCACTTCTCTCGTAACATCTTTGGTAACAGTAACATCCTCTATGCATTTGGAGATGTAGCCAGTCACAGAGTCTGTGTACTATCCATAGCAGCCACCCTGAAAATGTCCCAGTCTGTCAATTCAAAGCAATCTTGGAGAGTTGAAACAGCACCAACTTGCCACACTCTGATGTTCTTGCAGGCTGGTTTAGTGCGCTTCAGCAGGGACTTGTATGCAGGAACCATAAACACGCTTATATAGTCTGAATAGCCGAGATGGGGGTGGGGTAGGGCCTTGTAGGCATCAGGAGCGCTTGTGTAAACATTGTCCAGACAGCTTCCCCCTCTAGTAGCAAAGTTCACATTCAGGAAGAATTTTGGGAGAACTGACTTCAAGTTGGCATGATTGAAGTTTCCAGCAATAATGAAAAATGCCTCGGAGTGTGTTGTTTGCAGTTTGGTGATGATCTTGTAGAGTTCCGCTAGCACCTGGTTAGCATTTGCGCTAGGTGGGAGGTAGACGGCAACCACCAGCACACAACTGTATTCCTTCAGCATGTAGAAAGGCCAGCACGTTACTGATAAAACCTCTATCAGCGGGGAACAGTGTCACGTGACTGAGGCAGCGTTCATACACCACTTTCTGTTCACATAAACACACAGTACCCTCCCGCGGGTCTTACTGGACAAAGAGGCATCTCTGTCCGCTCGGAAGATGGTCAGTCCATCTAGCGGGATGGCCGAGTCTGCAATGTTTTCATGGAGCCATGTCTCAGTGAAAATAAAGATGCAACAGTCTCTCATTTCCCACTGCTTGGCCCACTGCAGCTTTATGTAATCCAGCTTGTTGTCCAGCGATCAGATGTTCGCAAGCAAAATGGACGTGATCGCAGGTCTGGTGGGGTTAGTTTTTAGCCTTCTGCTAACACCGCCGTGTTTCCCTCTTTCTGCTTTCTGCCAGCTCAGCTTCTCAGTCACCTCACTGGATATTTCGGCTAAGTTTCTTCGGAAATCAAGCAGGATTTGCCGTTCGTAAATGTATGTCTGCGTACCACTATCACTTAAATCTACTTCTTTTCTTATACTAGTTGACAAAGACAAACAAAGATTTATACTAAACACTGTGGACTTGGGAGCTCTGTAAGCCGCAGCCTGCATGGGCGCTGCCATCTTCTCTTCTTAAATCTTCTCACTTTGGTGTTAAGAAATCTATTTCTGTTGATTAGTGTTAAAAAATCAAAATTAAATCCACTGTGGTTCAGTGTTGTGTAATGCTGTGAAAATTTCAAAAATTATATCTTATCTGCTTAGTGTGTCACAAGAATGGATGAAAGACATCAAAAAGGAGTGGGGTAGCCACCCATATATTGTACCCTGGCTGCAAAATGGGTTAAATAAATTGTGAGATGTTCATAGGTCTGAGTCCAAAACAGAACTGACTTAAGGTTGCAAAGATGGCGGCTTTAAGGGCCGTGACAGGAAGTGATGTCATCAGTGGGGCTGGACTCAAAAGTGATGGCATCAGTGGGCCCGGAACCGGAAGTGACACCATCAGTGGGGGCGGAACCATATGGGATTTCCCGTGGACAGTCTGCAGAGGATTGAGAGTGACAGTTAATGCACCTCACCACCTCCTGGTCTGATGTGGAACTACTATTATTTAGGCCCTTTAGTTGCCTCCCAATCACACATGTGTGACAAGTGATAGCTTTTGTAAATTAGTTTCTCACCGTCCCGATTTTGCTTTGGCTTTTATTTTGCACAATTCTTTGATTTTTCTTTACGTTATTTTTGTGTCATCACACTACCAGCTTTGTATTGTGTTTTGATCCATAGCTTCTGTCATTGTGGGTTTTCCTGATTCACTGCAGACTTTTTTGTTGTAAGCTGCAATGTTACTACCATGTGAGCAGTAGACGTTTGAAGTTGCCATTTTAGCATTTATGTTTAACATGGTGACATGCTTGTTTCAATGTCCATGCTTGTGGGTGTGAAAAGAAATTTTCGTGGTGTGTAGCTAGGTTTAAATTTTTAAGACTTCTTGCCTGATCTTGATATTTTGGGTATTTTCCACTCAGATTTCTGCTTGTTAAAAAAACACTTTGATCCTCTCTCTCATCTTCTGGTCCATTTTCAAACATTTTATTTTTGTGGCCTGACTTTTTCACATCTCAGGAACGACTACAACAGATAATACTAGCAGCAAGAGTGTAGCAACAGCTATCTTTTATTCCCCTCGCCCAGCCCGTCTCCCCCACTAAGTTGATGACTGTATCTGAGAGCATTAATTCTAATGGTGGCCTCATCCAGTTATGCTCTTTTTGCAAGAGAAAGAAAAACAGATGGGAAAATGATGAAAAAATAGACCAGGAGATTATGTTTTATGGAATGAGCAGTAATGTGGTCAACAGACAGGCTAAAGGTCAAAATACCAGGAGATCAAAGGAGGAACCAATCATCAAATCCAAAACATACAGCCAATATTCAAAGCCAAAATCAACAAAGCAAAAGTTCAGTACCTATCCATGATCATTTCCCATCTTAAAAACTTGCTGAGTGATGATGAAACTGTGATGATTCAGTCACGGTTCTTTCCATGGGTCGACTGTTTTTCTGTTTATTTAACTTGTATGTTGTCTTTCAAATATTATTTTGAATTTTTGTGATTAAGTCTGCTTTTGGTTTTTTCTGTCTGTATGTTTTTTTGTTTTAAATGGTGTTATTTATTACTTAGTGTTTTAATGTTATCTTGATTTAACATTATGTGTGTTATAAATAGAGTTTCCTTTGAATTTATTCCAGGCTTTTCTGAAGCTATGCAATTCATCGAGGTGTCGTTTCTGAGGATTATGTACTCTGGGAATTTAATTCTATGGGTATTTTTTTGATTGGTGACTTTATTTGTAAATTAACTTATATTTGATGTCTTTTTAGATGCCATTATGTTTAAACTATGGGGTGGCCATTTTGTGGTTTCACTTGTCATAATTTAGGCCATCATTGCTAGGGAAGACACCCCTAGGGTAATGACATCAGGGTAATTGGTGAGGGGTTAAAATATAATTTCACTGACTATTTTGTATCCGAAATTGGACGAAACATAGCAATTCACTTTACTTGTTATTTTGATCACTGGTTATTGAAACAAAGCTCTGCCTTTTGGCTCTGTTTTTTGGCTTGAATGTTATCTCTGTTTTGACTTTTGGTTTTGTTCTTCTCTTTGTTTTGAGTCTGTTCATTCTCCTGTACCTTACTCCTATTTTATGAACTGATCACCCTTTCTGCTGGCATTAGAATATGTTAGTTTTCTGTATTATATACCCTAAGCCTTAGGAGGCAAATTAATCGTGCAGTTGGGCATAGCAGTATTTAAGCTGAAGCTAATGATGCTTTAGCAGCTTTGACGTTGTGCTTTTGATTTGAATTTCTCTGTGTGTTTTTTTTTTTTTTTTTTTTTGCTTTGTTTGGACTATGGATTTAGTGGATTTTAAATAATGCTTTCCATTTAAGGTACTGTTTTTTAGTTCTGTATTGGATTGTTTGTTTTAAGTTTTGCCTTTAAGGCAACACCTGGTTTTGCTTTTTTTTTTTAATTTGTTTTGAATTCTTAAAAAGTAATTACATTTAAGAAACTTTTGACCTTTGACCAGAGACTTTTATAGTTTTTTCTCTCCTTCCTCTCCTTTTGTGGCCTTAAAACCCTTTTCCTCCATGTGTGGGCCTGTGCAGGCTGTTGACCTGCCTTTTGATTTTGGGGCTTGGCTGCCTGAGGTGGCGAGGTCTGCTCTTTGGATACAGACCTGTAGTAAGTTTTTTTTTCAGGAACTGCACCCCTTCTGAGATCTTCAGATTACAAAGGTAATGCGTAATAACATCATTGCCACATAATTGGCAGTGGAAAAGTCAACTGTACCCAACATACCTTGGCTGTAAATCAGTTCCCCAAAATGACAGCAACCAAAAGAAAATAATAAAAGCAAAAATACATCAAAAAATAGAACATTATAACTTGAGAATAAACAACAATAACAAATAGAAATATACAAAATTAGTATGAAATAAAAAAAGAATTAAAGCAGAAAGAAGAAACTTGAGAGGTTGGAGTAGAATTACAAATACAAAACAAAAAAAACATAACCAAGACAAAGCTAAGATGTAACACCCACACAATCAGGGGAAAACAAAAAATATAAAGAAAAATGTAAGCAGGGTGAAGCACTTTTGTAATCTTAACACCCACAGTCAAGTAGTTCATTTCAAAGCAATCCTATATCCTGTAATGTGGTTATATTCAATTGTTTCAGATCAGTATCAAGTAAAAATATCCAGATAATGTAACATCATCATTGGTTTAGAAAGGTGCATAGACAGCCTGAATGTGTATTTAAATACCGTTACTCCTTTTCAGCTTTGGCAGGCATTAACATGGTTATTTCAAAATACAAGCAGCCCTTCTCTTAATGGAACTGGAGGTCGGACAGCATCCGTTGAGACTGCAAAGTCTAGGCATATGTTTTCCTACCCACGTAGAGGTTGTAGGAAATGAGGTAGTGGATCTTCTAGACAAACAATCACTAAGAATTAAGGGCATAAATGTAATGCTGCCTTTGCATAAAGGGGTGGCAAAAGCCATGATTACAAAGTATATTTGATGAGTGTAACAGCAAAGTTGAAAAGAAGAAAAGGAACGAAAGCATTTATGTAAAATTCAGAAGACGCTGGGAGCTCTACAAGGTCGGTGGAAATAACAGGAGGGGAGAAGTAGTAATTACATGTGTGTGTCTTGGATACACTGACTAGAATAATTATTTGTGTAGGATTAATAAGTATAATACAGGCTTTAGTAGGCAGCTGTACCTTTATTCAGAAAGGCTGTACCATATATTGTTTGAATATAGAGCTTATGGAGTAAAGAGGAAACATCTTCTCGATGGATTAAAGTCTTTGGGACAGATAGAGTTCACCATAGAAAGTTTAAATTAAATTGAATAAAAATCTGACTTTAAAATAATTGAATTTGCTATCTCTCCTCTTTTAAGTCAGTGGGTAACTGATGTTTTATATTATTTGAAATTGGAAAAAAACAAATTCTCACTTAGAGGATCTGTGCAGAACTTTTTCAAAACCTGGCAGGATCTAATCTTCTTATATAATACGCTACCGTGGCTGTTCGTTTGTCTGTCCAGGATTTTAAATCACCTGTAGCTCGCAAACTGTTTCACCTATTGACCTGAAATTTGGTACAAATATACTACGTGATGTCTACTATCCACTTTCGGGGTGATGATTTTTATTACTCTCTTTATTTTTATTTTATTTTATTGCAGAATCAACTCTTGGTAGCCCGCAGCAGGGCAGCCGTGCGGAGCATGCGTATTGGTGCTGTTCTCATTCCCTACCACCTTCACTAATCATTCTTGAAGCAGATTGAAGACTTAAGTGCCAGCTTAAGTGAAAAATTAAAGAAAACATAATTAATAATTGCAACACAAATCAGTTTTAACGCGAAAAGATGGAGAAGAAAGAAGAGAAGCAGCGGGCCGCAAGGGGGGAGAAATGAAGAACTGCTCAAGAAGCAGCAAGAGCATCAACCTCTGAGCAAACGAATGCTAAACGTACAGAGAAAGAGGGACAAAAACTAGGAATGCTCAAGTCAAGTGCATTCACTGCATGTTATCGTGCAGTACGCCGTTACTGGTCAATAATATTTTAAAATAAGCTCTTAAAGCACTGAGGAAGTAGATTCTCTTCCCATTTATTTTTCTACTCCATTTATTTGTATCCGCCTAATAAACTCATCAATTTATTCATTTTTACTATTTTTAAATTTTAGTAAGTTGGCCATGCTCTCTTTCTCTGGGGTGGGGGTTGATTTGTTTTCAATCCTATTTTTTTGTAAAAATTGATCTATATGTATTGAATGATTACAATAAAATCAATAAAATAAAAAATAAATAAATAAAAATAAAAAAATAAAATAATTGAATGGTCAAAAATATCAATTAGAAAGTACAGTGCATAAATTGCAGGAACGGTAACTCAACCTAGGCACCAGTTTGTCTTGTTATGCATCCAAGGTCATGATGCCAAAGATAACAGTCATGGTACTGTACTCACAGACAACCCCATGCCATGCCACCAAGACATGAATGCAGGTCATATCTGGAATGCAAAAAGCAATTCTGTATGTCTTGTTGTGCTAAAAGGGTGCTTCTACGCTCCTACAGTTGATTGATGTTGCTACATGCTCATAGGTAGCTTCACATGCCACCAGTTTCTCCATCACAGTGTTGTGAACTCATGTCCTCAGGCCCAAAAACCTCTCCATCTAAGAAACACTATTCTCTTATTAATCTGGGTAAATGTTAAGTCTAAAGACATCTCACATTTCAGTCCTTTTACAACAGGCTAATGTAATCACATGCTCCTCATTCAAATGGAACTCCCTTCAGTTGTTCCCACGTGGCTCCCTGCATTTGAATACGGGTCTGCACTCCAATATGGAGTAGGGAATACAACCGTCTTATCCAGCCAACCTAAAGGAGAGCTCCATCAGCTTGAGTGACTAAGCTTAGAATTCTAATAGCAATGGTGCTTCTTCTCCTTAATGGACTTGACCCTTTTGATCCCCTCTACACCAACACAAAAACCCACATGAGTACAATCATCTGCACCTTTACATCTGAATGACTATAGGCCAGACATCTGTAAATACTGCAGTTGTTTTGACTTATATTGATTTTGTTTCTTTTAGTGTACAGTAAATTCATTAATATACCCAACCAGAACCCAGACTTGAACCCAACAGAGCATCTCTGGAGAGGTCTGAAAACATCTGTCCACTGATGATATCCATCCAATCTGACAGAGCATGAGAGGGTACGTAGAGAAGAATGGCAGAAATTAACCAAATCCAGTTGTGTGAAGCTTGTGGCTTCATACCCAAGAAGACTACAAACTGCAATTGCTGCCAAAGCTTCAATGAAGTACTGAGTAAAGGTTCTGAATACTAGTGCCAATGTAACATTTCAGTTTTTTCATTTTTAATCAATTTGGAAAAACTGTACAAAATCCTGTTTTGGCTTTGACATTCTAGGTCAGGGTAGGCAGTGTCAGTCCTGGAGGGCCACAGTGGCTGCAGGTTTTCATTCCAACCCAACTGCTTAATTGGAAACCAATCCTTGTCAATCTCAGACCTTATTTAATTTTATGGCTTGTTAGTCTGCAATGTTAACCTCTTGTATCATAGATTTTTTCCTTTCCAAGGATATCTTCTAAATGATTTGAAGCTTAAAATGGATCCTTTTCAGTCTGTCACTATTTCTTTTTTATTAAACCAAACAGTGCATGATGAATCCACACACGTAAATTGAAACAAGTTAGATGGAAAACTGCTGGCTCCTTTGTCATTTGTATCTTATTGCTAATAAGGAGCCATTAAAACAGTGAATGTAACTGTTTAAGACTGAAATAAGCAATTAAGGGTGGGGAACTTTAACAAGGGAGAGCACTAAAATTAAGCATCAAAATGTCACTTGAGCCATAAGTGCTTCAACAGCACTTCATTGACTTCTCATTAAGAAACTCGGTTGAAACAAAAACCTGCAGCCACTGCAGCCCTCCAAGACCAACGTTTCCAATCCCTGTTCTAGGTTATTGAGTAATGTTTGATTTGAAAAAAAAATAATTGAAACTATTTTAGCACAAGGCTGCAACATAGTAAAATGTTGAAAAGGAGAAGGAGTCTGCATACTTTCTGAATTCACTATATACTATATAT
>JANRMT010062842.1:13747121-13770201 GCA_026402145.1 Polypterus bichir lapradei | reverse complement strand
ATATATATATATATATTGTGGTCCCCGGCCGGGGCTGGTGCCTGGCCGGGATGCCCAGGAAGTCCAGAGGAGGGCTTGTGCCTCCTCCAGACCATGAGGGGGCGTCCGTCCTGGTTATGTTGGGGGCCACGGGTAGAGGGCTTGGAAGCCCAGCCCTGTAGGGACCCGTGGCCACCGGCAGGCGACGCCCCAGTGCCTGATTATCCCGGGAGCCCGGCACTTCCGCCACACCAGGAAGTGCCGGAGGGAAGACGACAGGGGACACCCGGACGGCTTCCGGGTGCGCAGCCGGCACTTCCGCCACACGGGGGTGTGTCAGCGGGAGATTGCCGGGAAGCAGCTGGAGCCCATCCGGGTTCCTATAAAAGGGGCCGCCTCCCTCCAGTCATGAGCGGAAGTCGGGTGGAAGAGGACGGAGCTGAGAGAGAGAGAGAGGACGGGAGGCGGCCAGGAAGGCAGTGGAACTGTGAGGCCTGGACATTGGGGGAATCGGTGCAAGAGGCACTGGGGTTGTGAGTGCACGTAATAATTGTAAATAGTCTGTAAATAAACGTGTGTTGGGTGAAACTATGTTGTCCATCTGCCTGTGTCCGGGTTCAAGTTCACTATATATATATATATGTGTGTGTGTGGGTGTGTGTGTGTGTGTGTGTGTGTGTTTGTGTATATAGTGGCTTTCCAAATCTGACACAGACAGACACAAGACACAAGTACAGCACAACAAGCTTTTTTTTATTTTGGCTTTGGGAAATGCTTCTCTTGTTTCCCAGCTTTTCAGCACAGTTACAGCACAGTAAACAGCACAGAGGAATATCGTTTCTTCTTTCTTCTTCTTCTTCATCTCTCTCTCTCTCTCTTACTCCCACTTCCACTCTTCCTCCAGCAAGCTTTGTCCTCCACCTCCTGACTCCAGCTCCTGGAGCAATGGAAGTGAGCTTCTTTTATCTTGCAACTGGAAGTACTTCCAGTGGCCTGTTAGACTGGTCCAGAAGCACTTCTGGGTGAGGCGGAGGCCCAATGAAGTAGGGCTCCACAGTGCCTGCAGCACCCCCTGACGGTGCCTACAGAGCCCAACAGGGCTGTGCCAAACTCCATCTTTCATGTTGCCCCATTGGGAGTCCGAGGCACCACTGCAACCACCACTGCAAGGTCTGTGATACGGTTTACATATTTGTAGCTAGAAATCCAGAAAGAGAGAACAGGAATCATGGATCTTAAAATTGCTTTTAATTCCTAAGCTTTTAATCCCTACCAGGAGCCATCATCACAGGAAAATGTTTACATGCACAGGAATCAAAGACAATATACAGTACAGTGAACCCTCGTTTATCACGGTTAATCCATTCCAGACTCTACCGTGATAAATGAATTTTCGCAAAGTAGGATTCTTTATTTATAAATCGAATATTTTTGCAGTTAGAGTATAGAAAACCTGTTTACGACCTTCTAAATACATTTTTTAACATTATTAGAGCCCTCTAGACATGAAATAACACCCTTTAGTCACCATTACACTCGTATTACCCAATATATTAGACAAAATAAGAGAAAATAAGACATATTAGACGTTACAAATATATTATTACTAGGCTCATCCGCCTTTTTAGGCGACCGACTTTTATCCTCAATTTGTGTGCGCTCCATGTGTACATCAGGCATGTAAGTATAGGGAATTAGAACATTAAGTGCCCATTTATAACATCTCCCGAAAACCTAAGTTTTTTTATCCCCTCAAGTGCCTGTCCAAAGTCGTACAATGTCAGCCCGAATCTGTACCGCTAAAGACAGAGTTTTATGCACTAAGGCTAAAGATGAGAATAAACAAGCACCATCTCCCCAGATACTTACTACGCAGTGAGGCATTTGTACTCCATCAACATTAATTATTTCCAGAGACATAATTTTGTCTATTTTTCCAGTGCATCGCGCACAAAAGCAAGGGGACGATGCTCACATCACATCGTTTCGTCCGCAAACCGAAAGAAGTAAGTCTGTGATAAGCGGAATACCGCTACGCTTTGCACTCACGGGACAGAAGGACAATCCCGACTGCTTTTATATAGTAGGTTATTGTACTGTACATTTAATTACACACACACATTTCTTACACACAACAACTAACCTATGAAGGCACAACATCAGTAGGAGAGTCTTCAGGTGGTGCATCGTTGTCTTCTTCCACTGAAGGAGTACTAAGAGTAGGCAGTGGGTATCTGGGTGCGCGGCTGAAAAACATTTTGATAGGCAGTTGCTGGCGCTGTCTTTTCATATGCGTGAGGAGGCTTTTGTAGGGTATTGCCATCTTTGATCATATCCAAGAGTTTCACCTTCTCCTGGATAGCAAGCATCTTCCTCCGGCACTTAGTTTTATTGTCTGAAGGCTTAGAAAAAGCAGCATGTTTAGGAGCCATCGTGGGGCTTAGATAAAAGTTCTCAGAAAGCGCATGCGTAGTGACCTAAGTGTGTATGAGAAAAAATCGCGATAGAGTGAAGCCACGAAAGTCGAAGCGTGATATAGCGAGGGATCACTGTATAGCAAATGAGGATGAGGGGTAGGTGGGTGTAAGGAGGGGTGTGGATTAATAAGGTGGGGTTGGGAGGGTGTTGGTCATAAAGTCTTATTTAATATGTGGATGTGTTTCTTTTTAAGCCTGCATATGCTGGGCTCATGTCCAAGTGTCTGTTAATGGTGCTTTCACTTGATAGCAATGATTCCACCAGCTCTCTGGCAATTTTAGTGTTAGCCCTGAATTTTAATGTACCGTGTCCCAGTTCAACATGTGTCCAATTGAACTTGTATGTGCAGATATCAGAAACTGTGTGCCCTTACTTCTGACAGCAATGCGATGTTCTTGTATACGTGTTTAGAGTGTTAATATATATATTCATACCGCCATATTGTTGAGATCAGTAGGAAAGTAATGTTGGTCACCCATTTCTCCAATTATTATTGCTGTCTCTTTAGGTGTGGTAGCAGGTGTGGTAATCTTTGCTCCTTCTGTTAAGTTATTCGGGCTGAGCCTTACTATATCACCAAGCTTAATGGTGACTATAGTTTAAGGACTGGTGATTTGTCTTATCCAAATCAAAAATCCCTAACACTGAACAACACCAGTTACAAGTGCAGTGATCGGTCTGCCTTCGGAAAGTGCACTGGACAGCCAGGGGCAAAGGCTCAGTTCACAGTGAGGGCAGAGAAAGTAGAAGCAAAGATGCCCCTCTCACATTTCTGGTTCAACAAGGTGGTAGCAAATTCTCTTCCAAATATACAAATGATACCCAAAAAATTTCACAGTAAGTAGTAAAGCGAGTTTGAAAAAAATTTGTGAAAATAAGCACCCTGTTGAGAAAGCTTTCCCAGATACTTGTGAGTTAGTCAGTCATTTTCAAACAGATTAGTCCTGAACAGGGTCGTGAGGGGTGCTGGAGCCTATCCCAGCTATCATAGGGCACAAGGCAGGAGCAAAACCCAAACATGGCCCCAGTCCATCACAGGGTGAACATTCACACCCACACACTAGGGTCAACCTAGTATTGCCAATTCACCTAACCTGCATTTCTTTGGACTGTGGGAGGAATCCCATTCAGACACGGGGAGAACATGCAATTTTGAAACTCCACACGATGGAGAACCCGGGCGGTGAACTCTTGTCTCCTTACTGCAAGGCAGCAATGCTACTGCTGAGCCACCAAGCCACCCCACCCTTGAGTCTTAGAGCAAATAAAAAGTTTACTTACTGATTTATTGAATTTACAGTATGTAAAAATCCAAATTTCCCCTTGGGACAAATAAAACTATATCTATCTATCTATCTATCTATCTATCTATCTATCTATCTATCTATCTATCTATGTATCAGTTTTCAAATCATCTCATCCAGTGACCGACTAGGCACAAACAAAAGAAGTTGTAGACAGAGTGTGACTCCATCACAGAACATACACAACCACTCTCTCAAATGTGACCAGTTTAGTCTCCCATCACCCACCTCTTTAGGATGTGGATGGAAATCAAAGTAAATATGAACATTATTAGGGGTGGGGGTCGACTTGTTCTCAATCCTACTTTTTGTAAAAATTGATTGATTTGTATGGAATGATTACAATAAAATTAATTAAAAAAAAAGTAAATATGAACATAGTCACCTGAAACTGTAAGGCAACAGCACTAGATAAATACTTTGCCATCCAGAATATTTCCTTTTTTTAGATCACAAAGGATTCTTCATGTTGTATTAGTGTTTTGATAGCATTTGATTGCAAGTTATACTATTAATCTCTGTGAGACTTTCCTTAATATGAATTTAGAAATATCAATAAAAAGAGCTGTCAAGTAAAATCGAATCTGTCATATCTCCAGTGATAGTGGAAGAAGAATCATTACAGTAATGGTAAAAAATGTAGAAATACAAGTGACTTGTGCATATTTTCTGTGTATTAAACTGATGGATCAATGTTGATTATCAGAATCTGCCATGCATCTGCCTATGTGCAAACCTACCAGTTAGTATTTCAAAATTATGTTTCTTTCATTTCCAATAAATGAATGATTGTAACTCTATGGAGAAAATGGACAGAGAAGATGGAAAGATCATTTAATCTGGGCTAAACTATAACGCAAACTCACTCATTCCATTTCAGGGTCATGGAAGGCTGATACCATCAGGACTGGGCATAAGACATGGAAACAGCGCATGCATACTCTTGTACACTCCACAGGCACCATTTTCTGATCAGTAGTGAAACTAACCAGCACGTGTTAGAAGGTTGTGAGAGGAAAACCAGACATCAGAAGGAAAATTCATACATACACATGGAGAATGTGAAGACTCCACACAAACAAGGTCCAGGACTGGTGTTACCCAAACTGAAATTGTCATTATAATTAGTCTAGTGAGTAAAATTGCAATCCTGCACAAACAAATAGAGTTGTGTTGTTCAGCTGACAGAGTTTATCTCTACAGTACCTTGAGATTGGCAGTAACCACCCTTGCTTGATGAGGTAGAAGTTTGCTGTTCATTTGCTGCCAACTACTTACCCGCACAGCTGATGAGAGCCAACTGCTTATTGGTAATAGGTGGTTAGTTTGAACAACATTTTGAAAAACATAAAGATTTTAATTTTAATTGCATTTCATTTTTATCTGGCCTAATTGAATTCACTAGCAAATCTGACACACATCTCTTATGTTGAAAGCTAGATAAGATGTTTAACGGAAAATTGTTTTTTTTTCAGGGTTGTGACAAGAAGGAGAGTACTTGTATACTGACCGTCCCGACGCAGGCACGAAGGTCCAGCACAGTGCACGCGCATGCGCACACCGAAGTTCTCCTGCCAATCTGGTTTGGGTACAACCCGACCTTCACTTGCTGGAAATGTGGAAAGTTAACGGGAGGAATCCTACACAGGCACTCAAACATTTTTTGTTAGTCTGGAGTTTGTGAGTCTCACCGATTTTTTTTTGGTCTTATCTTAAACGTCATAAAGACAAATGCATAGATTGTTTAGGAAAAAGATTAGCTAGATGAAGAGAATAACATATAAAAACAGAAGAATATGTGTGTGGGGTTTAGGCGTTGTTTGCTAACAGGTTTGGTGGTTCGTTTGCAGCTCCTTAAGTGGACACGCACTTACAGACTGCTATCGTCGTCATAAAGTTGGCACTTTCACTTCATTTATGATCACACCGCCTGTCTCTGCGTCCGCCTTTTCGGTAATTAAGTATATTTTTCCTCCGTCAGGGACTGCCTAGCGTGGAGGGTGACTTTAATTATGGAGCCGCAATAATTAGGAGTTTAATTACTATAAGCTCAAATGACCTGGCAACTCCCTGAAGTATTCTCACTGCCGTCGACGCTGTTGTGTACAAATGAATTCTAGGAATCTGGCAGTTCAGGCACAATTTTTAAAAAGATCTGCAGCGTGCGTGTGTATAACATGGATTAGGGGCGCCTCCGAGCACTGCGGGGGTGGCTGGGCTGCTCCGCGTCCTCCGAAGCTTCCTTCCAAATAGCATCCAGATGTGGCAGGCGAGAGCGGCGCGCTATCACACTTTGTCAGGCTGTCACGCCGCCATACAAAACTTTTTTTTTTTTTAATATGTATACATATCTTTTTAATGTAAGCCCTTCAAGTATTGTGCTTTGTATCTCGTCTCTCTTTGCGCCGATTGCGTTAAGAGTGGCAGCCTGAGTATAAGTCTTAGAAATTTGACGCGAGGCTCTGAAGGGAAAAAACCGCAGTAAGCTGCGTGTAGACCTTTGGATAAAGATTCGTTTATTCGGGTTTTACATTTCACTTGATTCTAGACGTCAGCGAAATGCTGAAGCTCTTAAATACCCAACTTTTTGCATTTTAGTTACCCCCAAGTATAGATATTAAAAGGCACTGTACGACAGTAGTATAAACATATATATACACTGTAAAAAATTCCACCAAATATACACTATATTACCGAACATTTTGACAGTAAAAATTGTAAAACAAAAGCGGTTAAAATAATGATAGTAAATAGAAAAATACATGTTAATGTACATTAAATAGAAAAATACATGTTAATGTACATTTAGGCAGTTTATCAGTTGACAAAATCACATAATTGAATAATATTAAAGAATAATTGTTGCTGTGCCTTAAACTCATAATGGTGCAGAATTCTAAATTTGCATAAAGTTAGTATATTTGCATAATGGAACGCCCCCGTTTGCTGCAAATTCTTAATTATAAGCGCAATATTGTTACACTGTGGGAAACAAAAGTTTAATAATGAAGAGCAAAATAATTTTTCAATGTGTTCTGAATGATTTTGTAATTATAGAAGCTGATTTATGCTGACTACACTAGCAAAACAGTAAAACACCCTACATCAGAAAAGTAATGTTTCCTCAACCACTGGACAGCATGCATTGCATTTTGTAAACTGTGAATTCCATCCAATGGCTAAAATAATTGTTGACATTTGTCTTTTACATTTTAGTGTTGTTAGTTTATGTTGTGAATGTCATATAGACAATTGACCTGCGTGTATTGTAGGTGTAAGTAATAATTTGCATCGCTGATCTATTTAGCTTGAATCGGTTTGGTTGTACATAATTTTAAGATGTTAATGAAACAGTTCAATTTAGTATCAACAATGACAGAATTATAATTGCTGACTGCATTAATGTTACTGAGACAAACTGTACGCTGGTGTCTGCTCCTGACTGCTTTATGAAGGTTACATGACTTTTTTTATCAAGTTGCCAATAAATTAATTTAGAAATACTGTCAAGACATTATTAATGCTGTAAATGGGTATTACTGGAAGAAATGACTGATTTATAATATATTACTCGCATATGACTGCAAAATCCTTTTTTCAACAGTATACTCCACTGTCCAAATCATTAACTCTCTAAGCTCATCCTTAATCAATCATTTTTAAATGCTAATTGGTTATTAGAGAAACTCTTGCAATTATGTTAGCAGAGGTGAAAGCTCTTCTTCTGTTCAATAAAGCAAGTCAATTATCTCGCCTTGGCTTGCCAGGTACTGGCATGCAAAATAATGATAAAAAGGGTCTTTCAACATCATATACTCTCCTCCAGGAGACCCAGCTAACACTGATCAGGCCACTACTTGTGACCAGACAGAAAATAGGCTACTTCACCCCCATGGATCTTCTCTCTTGAACAAAAACTATTCAGAGGCTTCCTCTACAGCTTTGGTGGTGTTGCTGATGTCTCTTGTCCTCCTCTCACCTTTGATTCCCAGTAAGTTGAGGGCTCTGGCCAAGGATCATCCTGTGAAGTCCCTGCATACTACCTCTATTGGTAGGCATCTTTTCTCCCATATCATTGTCTGTAATCAGCAATCCATCCCTTTATATGGTATATCTATGGGATTGTCAGCTTCAGCAGAACAACTTGTTTGGTGGCTTCTGGAGATGAGGAGAATATCTGCCTTTAGGGTAGTGACTGCAGTATGCTGGAGGAACTTCAGCTGTCACTCCAGGTCCATTATTAGCTGTCAATCCCTTGCAGACATCGCAATTCCTGCAGACCTTTTGCCTGGGGATTTCAGCTTTTAATGAAGGTGTTAGCCTGTTTAGAATGATAAACCTGTTTTCTCCACTTAATCCTTTCGCTGATAGCTTATGTCACAGTCTTCAAAACAAAGTTGTGGAGCCACTGCTATCTTTCCTCACCAAGTGCCTTGGAGCAACTGCTCAAAATGTGTTCTAAGGTTCTAAGGTGTGAAGCAGAGTTGGCAAGCTAGTGTCTTCATTTTGAACCATATGTAGAGGTTAGGTGGACTGTGGAACACGTCATGCACTGTCTTGAGTTGAATCTTTTGAGGCTCAGCCCTCCACATCTCTGACTTGGTCCGCTTCCTCTGACTCTTGTCGCATTACCAATGTAATATAATGCACGAGAATGTTTTCAACCCCATAATTCTCATACTCATAATTTCATAACATAAGTGATAACATTTTCACCCTTAGAATTTACAGCAACATCCCATAGCTGTATAAAATTGTGATTCTCACAGTGTCACCTATGGACTGAATACACTGGCTGAGCATAATGCCCTAATAGTCTGAGTCTATTGAAATAATAAATTATAAGTGGTATAAAATCGCAAGTGTTATAATTTTGCATTTAAAAGGCAAATGAACCTTACAGTACTCAAAATGTAAGCTGCTACACTTTTCTTAGTACAACAAAGATGTAGTCAGCTATGAAGTATAAGGAATAAAATCATAACTGATTGATCATAGCCCACTTGTCAAGAGTGACTTTGGAGGTGGTATGAGTTGTAGAATTATGCTGCAAACAGAATATCAGAGTGGTGGGAAAATAGATGACTTGAAGTAAGACAAACTTTAGGGTGTTTATATTGGCAGGGTGACAAAACATTAGAAGAGATTTACTTGGATAGATTATCTTTAGCATGCTCAAGGGAGCCCCAACTTTGACAAACCTGGGCTTAGATGGAAAACCAGGAACGTAACTTTATGAGTGTATGAAACAATGTTGGGCTGTGTACACCGCCATCTACCATAGTGATGTGGAAGTACAGAGTATTTAGTAGTGACATGTGTATTTTAACTTCTTTTGGGATACAAAAGGAGACCTGGAATTTATGCTTCAGTTTAAAAGTTTAAAGTCTAAATATTCTCAATTGTAAAAGAAATTTGCAATTTTACACCCTCTGATAGAGGACTAGATCCCTAGTAAAGGATCAAAAGTTGTACATAACACCATATTTTTAATCACTGATCTTGCAACAATCTAAACTGATACCCCCACATGCTTACATTTGAAGTCTATCATTTTCACCCTTCAACCTTCTGGAAGTGACTCTTAAAAGGCTAGGACCACCTGTTAAAAACCAAACATCAAAAATATTATCCTATTCATGTTTAGCATCCTCAAAATTGCTTAAAACAACACTTTATTTACCTGTATTACCAATGTAATTTTTTTGGATTTTATTGAATTTATTAAAATAAAATAACATTCCATATAAATAAGTCAAGTTTTACAAAAATAGGTTCAAAACAAATCAGCTTCCACCCATGAGAAAGAGAGCTAGGTCAGCAGAGTAAAAAGTAGAAATTAGTAAACAGATAAATGAATAAATGAAAAAAGATAAATAGAGTAAAAAAAATGTGGGAAGAGAATCTGCTTCCTCAATTTAAATGCTTATTCTAAAATGTTATTGATTACATCCTGCAAGGTTTTGAAAAAGTTTTGTACAAATCCTCTAAGTGAGAATTTGATTGTCAAATTGTCAAAGTTTTGTGATAAGAAGTTACTTTTATCCCATCCATCTGGTGTTGGTTGATGTAGCATGCACTGCTTCAAATTCTTCTGATCATTTTTAATGAAGACCCCTTTTTACTCTTTAACATAAGAATGTCATTTTCTGCACAAAATATGGTCCAAAAATGGCCTAAAATTATTATTTTTTTAGTCTAGAGGACCAAAAATAAGGAGGAACCCCAAACGCTTGATGTTGTGCATTAAAAGACATCAAGACGAGTGGAATGGTACATCATTTGTCAGGGTTTTCTCATATTAGTGAGTCAGGAGGCACCGGATAAAAAAGAACTTAAGTGATTTCAAAGTGTATGTATATTAGAAAGTTCTTAAGAACATAATATGATATTGAAAAAAACATCTGAGAATCCATCTTTACATTTGCTAACTTGCTTATTTTGTTGTAGGGTGCCAATGACTATTCTGGCTGCACTTGACATGAGGCAATACTAATCCAGGATGGAGCAACAGCCCTTTGTAGGCCAATTCAGCTTGATTTTATATCTTTGGCATATGGAAGGAATAGTTGAATATTTCAAATATTTGACGGAACTATTCTTGTTTATTATGGTCTTCTACCTCATAGACGGAGGGGTGGCTCTGTGGTTAGGGATCTGCGCCAGGGAATCAGAAGGTTGCCAGTTTCAATCCCGTGAATGCCAGAAGTGATTCCACTCTGTTGGGCCCTTGAGCAAGGCCCTTAATCTGCAATTGTTCCATCCTAGGTATTATGTTAACCTGCATCCAGGCCTGCAAGAAGGTCCTCCAACTTGCAAGGGAAAATTTAGGGGGCTGGTGGGAGGATTGGTACTCCAGCCACTGTAAAAAAAACCTCACACTGTTCCATTCAAACTAGCATGGCTGCACTCGGGTCCTAATCTGAGATCCTGAGGTGGTTTATCGTGTGGTGGGTGCGGCAAGTTTCTATATCAGTGCATGCTACTAACCTCTCTCTCTACCTCATGAAGTAAGTCATATATTTCTTGTGAATATCCAGAGATAGAGTAGCTTACATTAATTCAGACTTTTTAATTATTTTTCAGTGGAAGATGACAGAATGTTTAACAGAATTGACCAGAAGATGAGACATTATTATTAACATGGCCAAAGCTTGTTTCTGGAATTTCAGTCCTGCCTTTTATCTAACTCAAAAACAATAACCAGACACTGAAGTCGAAAGGTTGTTGCCAAAGATCAGTACACTACAGTCAAACTAAAGTGCTGATAATATTTTTATTCCTATCGTATAAATTGAAAAACTGAAAAAAATACATTAAATTGCCTCAGTGAGATTTATGTGTACCCTGTAGTAGCCTGACATTCACCAGGAACGGTTTTCTGACTTATGCACATTTTTGGCTTCAGCACCTCATAATCCTGAACCAGGCAAGTGGGCAACATAAAACTGATAGACATATAGACTTTAGTCACAGCTACATATTTACATAATGCATCAACTGGAGAAAATCAAGGTTGTAATGTATTAAAAATCCTAGTCTTTGAATTTTGTGCTCAGTTTAGAGCAGAACTTTGTGAAGAATTTGAGTTCACCAGTGCTGAGCTTTTTTTGATAATCACATGGAACTGATAAAAGTGTTTAAACTGTGTGACCAACAGTGAGGTGACAGTGCTTATCTTCAAATCAGCATACTAGCTGGATGTCACACACTTTCAAAGGAGAGGCGTCTCTGTCATGTCAGATACCTTACTTCATGTGGATTTCCTTTCCTAGTTACCTAAGGCTGTAAATTAACCTTGTCGTTCTTATACCAATGGACCTCAGGATGCCAGACATATGCTGTGGGACCAGGACTTAGTTCAAAGTACCACCTAAAAAGGGCTGCTCACTCAAGCCCTCACACTCTTATGGTTTTGTCACTTGTAATACAGTTTGGTTCATTTGTATGGAAAAAACACTTTGGTTTGCCTGTGCCTTTGATTTTTTTTTCCTTTGTCATGCAGCAGATAATATTTCCTGCATATGTTTAGCATTTTGCAATGGATTTTATTAAATATACATCTTCTGAATTATACAAACTGACTGCATATGTTTGCTGTAGATCATTGTGTGCCACAGCAAAGTTGTGCGCCATGAGAGCTACTCAGGTGTGCCATGGAAATAAGAATGTAGCGCACCTGGCATAAAAGCAGCCCTGTGATTGCCATGTCAGAGCACTTAAGATATGTCTCCAGGCTGCTAGGGACCATTTGCCCTCGGTGTGTGATTGCCAGCGTGTATCTTAGGACCAGTGGATAGTGGGCGTATGAGATGCCTCTGAGGTAGAGAGGGGCAGGCAAAGGGAAAAATCAGTTGGGAGATGCCAGCAAAATGGTCACTAAGTGCTCTGTTTGCGACCGCTGATCTTGGATCTGCTTTTTTACTGGCTTCTCTGGTAGTTCCAACCCTTGGGATAGTTGAGCATATGTATGAAATACAAAGTGTTTGTGGTTAATAAGATAGTGGTGTGCCTTGGGTAATTTTTGGTTACATAAAGTGTGCCAGCAAAGAAAAAAGGTTGAGAAACCGTACTGTAGACAATTGGAAGAAAATAAGCCTTTGGAAAATATACTGCTCAAAAAAATTTAAGGAACACTTTGAAAACACATCAGATCACAATGGGAAAAAAATCATGTTGGATATCTATACTGATATGGATTGGGTAATGTGTTAGGAACGAAAGGATGCCACATTGTATGATGGAAATGGAAATGATAAACCTACAGAGGGCTGAATTCAAAGACACCCCGAAAATCATTGTGAAAAAATTATGAGGCAGGCTAATCCATTTTGCCGAAATTTCATTGCAGCAAATTAAAATCGTACTGAAAAGTTTGTATGGCCTCCAAGTGCTTGTATGTACAGTATGCCTGACAATGTTGGGGCATGCTCCTAATGAGACAACGGATGGTGTCCTGGGAGATGTCCCAGATCTGGACCAGGGCATCACTGAGTTCTTGGGCAGTCTGAGGTGCAACCTGGCGGCGTCTGATGGACTGAAACATAATGTCCCAGAGGTGTTCTATTGGATTTAATTCAGGCGAGCGTGGGGGCCAGTCAATGGTGTCAATTCCTTCTTTCTCCAGGAATTGTCTGCATACTCTCGCCAAATGAGGCTGGGCATTGTCGTGCACCAGGAGGAACCCAGAACCCACTGCACCAGCATAGGGTCTGACAATGGGTCCAAGGATTTCATCCCGATACCTGATGGCAGTCAAGGTGCTGTTGTCTAGCCTGTAGAGGTCTGTGCGTCCCTCCATGGATATTCCTCCCCAGACCATCACTCATCCACCACCAAATCGGTCATGCTGAACGATGTTACAGGTAGCATAACATTCTTCATGGCTTCTTCAGACCCTTTCATGTCTGTCACATATGCCCAGAGTAAAACTGCACTTATCCGTGAAAAGTACAGGGCACCAGTGATGGACCTGCCAATTCTGGTATTCTATGGCAAATGCCAATCAAGCTCTATGGTGGTGGGCAGTGAACACAGGGCCCACTAGAGGAAGTCTGTTTCTGGTTGTTTGGTCAGAGACAGTCACACCAGTGGCCTGCTGGAGGTCATTTTGTGAGGCTCTGGCAGTGCTCATCCTGCTCCTCCTTGCCCAAAGGAGCAGGTACCGGTCTTGCTAATAGGTTAAGGACCTTCTACGGCCCTGTCCAGCTCTCCTAGAGTAACTGCCTGTCTCCTAGAATCTCCTCCATGCCCTTGAGACTGTGCTGGGAGACACAGCAAACCTTCTGACAATGTGCCATCCTGGAGAAGTTGGACTTTCTGTGCATCCTCTGTAGGGTGCAGGTATCGCCTCATGTTACCAGTGACACTGACTGTAGCCAAATGCAAAACTAGTGAAAAAACAGTCAGAAAAGATGAGGAGGGAAAAATGTCAGTGGCCTCCACCTGTTAAATCATTCCTGTTTTGGGGGTCATCTCATTGTTGCCCCTGTAGTGCACTTGTTGTTAATTTCATTAACACCAAAGCAGCTGAAACTGATTAACAACCCCCTCTGCTGCTTAACTTGTAACAGCCAACGCCTTACCCAGGCTGGCCACTATACTACCAAGACTATAACTTGGAATACCTGAGGTTTCTTGCTCTAATATCAAGCCGTACTCCTTACAAGATGTCTTATTTTCCCAACACGACGAAATAACTAGAGACAGTAAATGGATATGTCAGATCAAACACAGATATATTGTAAAATGAAAGACAGAAAAACATTCAATAATAAATAAATATGTATAAGTGAGCGCAAATTACCACTTATCCCCAAAACACCAGTGACTAATTAATATATATATATATATTGTCGCAGTTAGGGGGCGCTAGTGCTCCCTTGAACCCTCAGGTACCACGCCAAACACCAGGTAAAAGTCCAACAATAATTATTTTTATTACAATAATTACGTGCACTAAGCACCCTCCACTCCACACTACTTATTAATAAACAATACTCCAATAATAAATCAATAACAATCCTCCAACTCCCAGACGCGTTGCCCTCCTACCACCCAGCTCAGCTCGCTGTCTGTTAGCTCCCTCAGTCCTTTTATATTGCCCGACCCAGAAGTGTTCCCAATCCAACAGTCCACAAGTCCTTATTCCTTCCGGGTCAGGGTAAACAATACTTTTCCTCACCCCGGAAGCCCGTCGCTCTTCCTGTGACGAACTTCCGGGTCATAGTGCGCAAAAGAGTCCCCTGGCCTCCCGACAGCGACTCCCAGTGGCCCCCAAGGTATCCAGCAGGGCTGTGCATAAAAACTACATAGTCCATGAGGCCCTGCTGGAATTCGGGGTCCGTATATGCTCTCGGGAGAGCTCCTCCTGGCGGCCTGGGGGTGAGGGCCAGAATATGAAACCGGCCATCCATTACAATATATATATTAGCACAAATATTTACAATAAACCCTCCCTTGCCCCAAACAATTAACAAAAGCACACAACACAAATACAAACATAGATCTGAAAAACACGGCAGTTGAAAATGTGGTGAAACAATGTGTCCCAAAATAAAGTCTGACGGTATAGAAACTGGTTGTGGTGTTATGGTGCTTCCTCCCGACAACAAAACTACCTCACAGTAAACATCCTGGCAATGGATGAACTGACTTCAACCCTGGGGTTTCTCGCCTCTGGCTGTCGTGATGAATGATCGGTAGATGAAAAAGCAGGCAGTGGAATAAAGCAATGAATAGCAGTATTGAGTTTGTAGATGGATGGATAAATTATTGTCTTCTTTTCTTTTCCTCTCTCTCTCTCCGCCTCACTCCTGTCGCCTTTCGCTCCTCTTTTTTTAAATGTAAAATATCACGGATGTAACTGGTGTGTAAACAGGTGATTTCCGTCCTGGGGCTATGGTCTCTCTCCATCATCCGTCCCCTCTGCACTTATGGGGACAGCATTCACTGACGTACTCATGATGGACAGTAAACGGGATAATGAAAACAACATGCACTCAGCACACACATAGAATATACTATTACTATGTAGCCCCTCTACAAACTGACTAGATCAATTTCCCAGAAGTTTAATTGACTTGATGCTATACTCTGATTAAAAAGTGTTCCTTTAATTTTTTTGAGCAGTATTATGTTGGTCCATGCCAGAGGCTGGGTTGTGTACAATAATTCCAGTTGTGCTGTAAATATATATTCACACCTACAGTATGATTTAATTTTCTGTTTTTTAAGAATTAGCAATTTCTTTTAAAAGAGCAGAAATTATTCCATGATGCCAGGGCCATACGTACAATAAAAAAGTGAATTTATATGTAGTGCTCCTTCACTTTTAGTATCAATTGAATCCTTGTTGAGGTGTGAGAGGAGCCTGAGGCAGAGGGCTAAACAGAATTAACAAATTCCAGCATATACAGTTTCTCTCGAGTTTGGTCTGTCTGTAAGTGAGCTGTTAATTTGCACTGTGAGGGAATGCTAGGACCATTTGGATTGATATGCTGAGATGTGACTTCAGATGTCATTTTAATGACAGCATATTTACTACACTCTTTTATTTGTACTCAGCTTGGTATCCACTATGAGTAAATGCTTCCAGAAAGAAACAATGTAAACCAATAAGAAGAGAAGATTCGATGTTCTTGGCTAGGTAATTGCTAAATTGTCCTAGTATCTCATCCAGAGGTTCCTTAAATAGTGGACAAATGTCTCCTACAGCTGAATGGTCAGGTCATTTGTGTTAGACTCCCTTTACCCACTGTGAGAAAATGTTCAGTATTTACAGTATTTGTCTGCTCATTGGTGATGGAGTAGACTCTGACAATCTCTTTGACTTCATTTGGGTACAGTAGTTTGAATACAGTATAGACAAATGGGTAAATGAACTCCTTTCTCATAATTGTTCAACACAACCTCATACATAACACGCTCCCTGTGCACATGTGTCTGACAGTACATATGTGGCTTCAGTGATTTAAACAACAAAGTGAGTTGTAGTGCTGCCACATAAACAAAAATAATATGTTTTTCTGCTGTCGATCGGGTTTTGTGTGGATAGTACTTATTGGGATTGACAGCGGTGTCCCAGAGGTGGGACATCTGGTTTCCTTTTTTTGTTTTCTGGGAGCAATTTGCATAAAGCGTACCATTTAAAAAGGAGAGGGGACAGCCAAGAAAAAGATGGGAAAATCGAATGAAGCAGATCAGCATCTGCCTGGGCCATGTGAAGAGGTCCTGGAGCTTCTAAAGACGTAACTGTTAGGGAGAGTCAGCAATTCTCTTTTGATTTGTGAATTGCCGTTCTGTTATTTCCCACGGACTCGGGTGAGCTTCATGAAGACCTTACTGTTCTTTATCTTGGTGCAGACTGACTTTATAGTTTCTTACAGTTAAGACTTTCACTGCTTGGGGTCGGCATAAAATTATACCTTTCATTTCACCTGCTGCCAACAGGAGCTGGAACTTTGGACTTACATGTGAGCTTCGGAAGGGGAACTGGGGGAGTGATATTCTTACTGTATATACAGTATGTATATTTTGTATAAGGGTTATTTTTGGGTTGGGGTGGGGGACAGATGAAAGGGATTGTTATTGTTCTTTTCTCCTCCTGTCTTTTCTGTGATATAATATATTTCTTCATGTTTATGGATATTAACCACTAGCTATTTTTTTTCTCTCGTACCATAAATTCTCAGTCATTAGGTTTCAACTGAGCATTTTTTGACCTAGCCTTTTATCATCGGCCTTAAAGTGGGAAAGGTTAACGATAACGATCGACCCGTTTGGGCATGGCGGGCAGGTTTGTTACAGAGTTATCAAACTATCAGACGTTTTTAAGACTGAAAAGAATGTTTATCTCCTATAAGGGCTTTGTTTTCTTGTCCAAGTCTGGCACTACCTTGAATGGGAGGGAAATGGTGCAGCAAGCATCAATCCCAGCATCCATTATCACTCCGTGTTAAAACTCTTAGAAGACATGCCCTACAAAAACAGCTTTTTGAAACCCTTTTAATTCTATCCATCTCTAAAAACAAAACTATTTTTCAAAGTATTGCAAGAGGAAAATGTATCCGTTTGTTAAATCATTTTGACATTTTCATTGACAATCACATCTTTAATATTAAATGTTTGTATACTGGCCCATATAAGTGGCTTTGTCACTACAGAAGAAATTATTTTTTAAAACTAAAAAACCAAAAACATTAATACAATATGTGGATTATTGTTTGTTCACAGCTACAGTTATGAGTCTTCTGTTTTGATGAATGCGATGTTGAAAGTTGCCTGGGTTGAACATAAAAGAAAAATTGGAAAACTGAATCTTTTTAGCCTTAGCAGACTGAGAGTAAGGAGATTTGATGTATGAAATTAGAAAAGAGAAAATCAAAATGTATGAACAATGTCTTTATTAAAGCTGGAACAAACAGTGCTCACAAGCACATCATTTTCTTTTAAATAATCCCCTTCTTTTCAACACTTTTTGCCAACTGCACACAAGGTTTAAATACATTCTGAAAATAAATGTATTCAGTTGAGTGGCAAACCACATATGCACTGCTTCCTTTCTAGTTTTCGCTGGCAAAAAGTCAAAGCCATAAAGCATTTTTGAGGTGTCCAAAGAATTAATCTCAAAATGTCACTGCTGGAAGCTTTTAAGGAGCTGAACGGCAGTCTGATTTGGGGTTCTTGTAATTTAGTAACAGAACGCCCTGCAACAGTTCTCCTCAATGTTTACTTTGAACTGTTAATTTTGTCTTGTACAACAGAGTCTCACTGTAACTTATCAGTCCCCTCTTTCCCAATAATCATCAAGAGTCAGTTTCCACAAATCCCAGAAAACTGTGAGCACATGTTTTTCCAATACTTATTTCTTTATTTTCTGACAAGGGGTTTAGGAGACAAATTACAAGAACAATGGCTAGCACTGCTTTCCCATGGTCCCTTTAACAACGTTTTGATTTCCAGTCACTGAATATTATTTAATATTTGACATGTTAGCAGGAAAATATGGGCCGCAGTTATAGTTCTGTCAGTTAATCAAATGAATCAAAAGTACTATGTAACTAACTAAATGCTTTTTTGTTTACAACATTTGTAGTTTTTTTTTTTTTTTTAGCAGGGACTGCTATTATTACAGTAGTTCACTGGAGCTCTTACTCTTAAACATGCTACATACAATTTGCCATGAGCAAAACATCCATCCATCCATTATCCAACCCACTATATCCTAACTACAGGGTCATGGGGTCTGCTGGAGTCAATCCCAGCCAACACAGGGCGCAAGGCAGTAACAAACCCCGGGCAGGGCGCCAGCCCACCACAGGGACAATTTAGGATCGCCAATGCACCTAACCTGCATGTTTTTGGACTGTGGGAGGAAACCGGAGCACCCAGAAGAAACCCATGCAGACACAGGGAGAACATGCAAACTCTGCGTAGGGAGGACCCGGGAAGCGAACCCGGGTGTCCTAACTGTGAGGCAGCAGCGCTACCCACTGCGCCCCCGGGCCGCACATGAGCAAAACATTCCTGCAGTAAATCAACTCCTACATTTTCTAGTGACTGACCTTAGCTTTTGTTGATGATCAATATAAAACATAATTTTACAGGAAACTGCATTCTTTTGAATGGAAATGTTGAGTATTTATGTTCACCCACCTTGCAACCTATGCTACCTGAGATATGTTCTTCCAGCTTCGATACAACTTTAGAAAATATATTATTATTATTATTATTACTATTGAAATCGTCAGAAAAAAATTAAATGTGGAGATGTCACTTAATTGAAAGGAACTACTCTGGGCACCTCTCTCCTAGGAGGATTCGTTTTGCCAATGTGCTCGCATCACTTGTGCATTAGCAGCTAAGCGACTTTGTCTTTCTTCGGAGGTTTCGTTTTGGCTATGTGCTCGCCTCGCCTCATTTGTGTATTAATGGCGGGAGGAAAAGTAAAAGTGATACCATTTTGCCAATGTGCTCACCTTGCTTGTACATTAGTGGCTAAGTGACTTTGTCTTTCTTCTGAGGTTTTGTTTTGCTGATGTGCTCACCTTGCTTCTGTATTAGCAGCTAAGCGACTTTGTCTTTCTTCGGAGGTTTAGTTTTGCTGACTTGCTTGCCTCGCTTGTGCATAGTGGCTAAGTGACTTTGTCTTTCTTCGGAGGTTTCGTTTTGACGATGTGCTCGCCTCGCCTTGCCTCGCTTGTGTATTAACGGAGGGAGGAAAAGTAAAAGGGATACCATTTTGCAGATGTGCTATCCTATCTTCTGTACTAGCAGCTAAGCGACTTTGTCTTTTTTCTGAGGTTTCGTTTTGCTGATGTGCTGGCCTCGCTTGTGTTATTAGCGGCTAAGCGAGTTTCTGTTTCCTTAGAGGTGGAGCCCTTACCCTGACACCTCTCACTTCCAGGCAGGACAGGCACACACACTTGCACGCGTAGATGTTTATATATAAGATTATTATATGTTAACCATTTGCATTTATTTACATCATTCACTCATATATTACTTTTTACGTTTTTGTCAGTTGTATATTCAGGCTTCAATTTTTTTTTTTCTGCCATAGCCATTGCCATAAAATAAAGTTGTAACACTGAATCATGCTTTATTTTAGCAGAGTCAATAAGCAATGATATTTACATGCTGCACCTTTAGGCAGCCCATGCAGTCTTTCGCCTCGCCTTGCCTTGCTGCATAAATGACATACTGAAATGCCACCTCCCTCCCCAACATTCCTTGAGTCAGGATGCCAGCAGTTTTGAAAATGGAATTACATGTAAAAAAAAGCAATGGAATATAAATGTATGTTTAATGTAACCAATCTGTAAAATACCCATGAGCTGATTTTTCTATGTTATGAGGTAAATTAAGACATGTCATGAGATTTTCAGTATCATGATACAGTGTGTCGGAGTAATGCTCATGCCTAGGAATTTGATGCCAGGAAGTTCACAGCATATAACACACAACCTCCTCGATTTCCCGATGTATGAGACAAAATATCAACATATGTTTCATGTATTGTCACAACCAGAGGAAGAAAACAGAGGCAACAAAGTTCATTGACCTTTTTATTAATACAACAGGTATTGTACTGTATATGTATCAGTACATAGTTTATGAATTTCATTGTATGGTGTATGAGACAAAATCTCACTATATAATGTACAGTATGTGGTTTAGAATACAGTGTATGTTTTACTATATTGTGTATTAATTTCAGTCGACAGTGTACAGTAAGTGTTACAGTATACGATACAATACTCTGAAGATTGAATTTATAAATGGCATCTTATAGAAAAGAAATAATATTGTGAACTATATACATAGTCAGTGTAGGTGGCAGCAGTTTTGGTACCATAAGCAATAGTGTATGTGGGAATTTTGATGGCAAAGTTCAGCAGGTGCAAGGTCTGTATGGGGTGGGTCCATGCATACAGTTTAGGGATTTAATAAATCAAAAGGAGTGGAGATGGGGCTAGGTCCCTTTAGATGTTATGCTCATGCATAGGACCCACTTGTGTCACCTAATGGGTTGACCAGCATTGCGTACAGTGTCCATCCACTCTTTGGTCTGAGATACACTAGCACCGTCAGTCATGGCTTATTGCCTTGTGTGCAAGGAACCCAACTCCACTTGCTTTTTTCTCTTCCTGCCTGACAGCTGCACTTGAGGTGTATAATGCACATGGAGTATGTAACCACATCTTACCTCAAAGTAATGAGCCTTTCACACACAGCAAAAGGCTTGATATAAACAACTGTAAACTCTCCACTAGTTGCAGTTCTTCTTCATCTTCCAATTATGGTGGTCTTCATTGTATAATTGGTTTCTGCAATTTGCTTGATGCTCAGCAGATGTTGCTGCTCTTCTTTTTCCGTCTGCCGTGTCACTTGCTTTTGTGATCACTTTGCCATATTAAGCACATTACCACAGGTTAGTTTGCTGAAGTGTCTGTTACCTAAAGTTTTTTGAATTTCCAGAATATAACAGGTCCTGACTTTTCAATTAAGACCAAGATCAAAGTTCTAGCCCCATTAGTTCACAAATAACTGTGACAGATGGACAGACCTTATTATTATATTATATTATATTATATTATATTATATTATATTATATTATATTATATTATATTATACAGTGGGATGCAAAAGTTTGGGCAACCTTGTTAATAGTCATTATTTTCCTGTATAAATCGTTGGTTGTTACGATAAAAAATGTCAGTTAAATATATCATATAGGAGACACGCACAGTGATATTTGAGAAGTGAAATGAAGTTTATTGGATTTACAAAAAGTGTGCAATAATTGTTCAGACAAAATCAGGCAGGTGCATAAATTTGGGCACCGTTGTCATTTTATTGATTCCAAAACTTTTAGAACTAATTATTGGAACTCAAATTGGCTTGGTAAGCTCAGTGACCACCCCTGACCTACATACACAGGTGAATCCTATAATGAGAAAGAGTATTTAAGGGGGTCAATTGTAAGTTTCCCTCCTCCTTTAATTTTCTCTGAAGAGTAGCAACATGGGGGTCACAAAACAACTCTCAAATGACCTGAAGACAAAGATTGTTTACCATCATGGTTTAGGGGAAGGATACAGAAAGCTGTCCCAGAGATCTAAGCTGTCTGTTTCCACAGTTAGGAACATATTGAGGAACTGGAAGACCACAGGCTCAGTTCAAGTTAAGGCTCGAAGTGGCAGACCAAGAAAGATTTTGGATAGACAGAAGTGACGAATGGTGAGAACAGTCAGAGTCAACCCACAGACCAGCACCAAAGACCTACAACATCATCTTGCAGCAGATGGAGTCACTGTGCATCGTTCAACCATTCAACGCACTTTACACAAGGAGATGCTGTATGCGAGAGTGATGCAGAGGAAGCCTTTTCTCCGCCCACAGCACAAACAGAGCCGCTTGAGGTATGCTCAAGCACATTTGGACAAGCCAGCTTCATTTTGGAATAAGGTGCTGTGGACTGATGAAACTAAAATTGAGTTATTTGGGCATAACAAGGGGCGTTATGCATGGAGGAAAAAGAACACAGCATTCCAAGAAAAACACCTGCTACCTACAGTAAAATATGGCGGTGGTTCCATCATGCTGTGGGGCTGTGTGGCCAGTGCAGGGACTGGGAATCTTGTCAAAGTTGAGGGACTCATGGATTCCACTCAGTATCAGCAGATTCTGGAGACCAATGTCCAGGAATCAGTGACAAAGCTGAAGCTGCGCCGGGGCTGGATCTTTCAACAAGACAACGACCCGAAACACTGCTCAAAATCCACTAAGGCATTCATGCAGAGGAACAAGTACAACGTTCTGGAATGGCCATCTCAGTCCCCAGACCTGAATATAATTGAAAATCTGTGGTGTGAGTTAAAGAGAGCTGTCCATGCTCGGAAGCCATCAAACCTGAATGAACTAGAGATGTTTTGTAAAGAGGAATGGTCCAAAATACCTTCAACCACAATCCAGACTCTCATTGGAACCTACAGGAAGCGTTTAGAGGCTGTAATTTCTGCAAAAGGCGGATCTACTAAATATTGATTTCATTTCTTTTTTGTGGTGCCCAAATTTATGCACCTGCCTGATTTTGTTTGAACAATTATTGCACACTTTCTGTAAATCCAAAAAACTTCATTTCACTTCTCAAATATCACTGTGAGTGTCTCCTATATGATATATTTAACTGACATTTTTTATCGTAACAACCAACGATTTATACAGGAAAATAATGACTATTAACAAGGTTGCCCAAACTTTTGCATCCCACTGTATTATATTATATTATATTATATTATATTATATTATATTAT
>JANRMT010062842.1:13657908-13747021 GCA_026402145.1 Polypterus bichir lapradei | reverse complement strand
TATTATATTATATTATATTATATTATATTATATTATATTATATTATATTATATTATATTATGCTTCTCCACCTTTGTTTAAAACCTCTAACTTTTGTTCGTTCCTTGGCCAATCTGTGTGTATTTGCATTTCCTTTTTCTGACCATAGCTCCGCCCCCATGATGCAAATCAGCATCACATCACTACTAATGATGAACAAAGCAATTTGCATGAAATTAAGCTTGCAGAGATACATGGAGTTTTGCTTCGCAGAAAAATTTGTGAAACAAATTATGTTTCTCAACCAGTGAAATTTGTGCCATTAACATAGGAAGAAAGGTGTTCAAGTCCCTGTCTAGAGTTTTTCCCCTGTGCTATTTCCTCATGTGGCTGCTTGTCATTTACTGTTTAAATAAAGTTCTCTAGTTAAAAAAAAATCCCCAACGTCATTACGTTTAGATATTCTGTTGGAAAGTATGATGTAATTATATTGTTGTACGATGCCCACTTTGCCAATTATGATTACAGTCTTAGCAATCACAGCCCTAAAGATGTTTCAGAGATAGAAACTGTGCCTTCCCCCAGTTAACATGTTTATATTCGCTGCAATAATTTGATTAAAATAAAGGGCATTTTCTAGATAAATGCAACAGGGCAGATCCCATTTAGTGAATTTTTCTGCAGAGAAAATGCAGTAAAGTATATGATGGTGAATTTTGGTGCATCATCATGCAGAAAATGAACACCAATAACATTTGTTTTTAAAAAAGGCACTGCACTCCTTTATTATGTGAGCCAAATAATGTAAGCGATTTTACTGGTGTACCTTCGATTACCTATGTTACACAGATTTTTCTTTGAATATTCTGGTTTATTCTCACATGTCATTGGTGAGAATTGCATAGGTGTGATGCAATGGCATTCCTCCCTGACCTTACTGCTGCATGGCCTAGATGAACCACATTGAATAAAAAAGGCTCCGGAGATACAAACATTGACAAATATTAGTAGTGTCTATTCCAACTATTCCAAACTCTGAACCAGATTTTTCACATTTCATCACAAATGACAATTCATCTCTAAGAAATTTCCTCTTAAAATCGGTATAAAAGGCAGCTGCAGATTTAGAGATGGTAATGTCACTGAAATGTTTCATAAGCCACTTTACACAAACTTTGTTGAGTGAACGTCTGTTGCAGGTGATTTTACATACCCGTGACTAATCTGCAGTTGGTTTATTTCCTCATTGAAAATTACACTTTTCTTCATGAGGATCAACGTGAGGGCTTGTTTAACATTTTTTTCTGTAGTTAAGGTGGCTTCATAGCCTAATTTTATTGTCAGTTATACTTATCTAGACAATGTCAATCCTATCATAGACGTTTCCCTGAGGCAGAATATTGTCTCTATAAGAAGCTGAATTGTTAATTAACGTTTGCACCTCATACGCATTCCATCTGCACTAACTGAATTCCAGCATGCTAGTTATCTTTCATTCATGTACTATGAAGCAAACCAATTTTGAGCAAACTCTAGTCAAAGACATCTGAATGAACAGAGCTAAATGTTGTGCTTAAATACAAGGAAATGACAAGCTTGTGCTTCATAAATTCTATAAGAACTGGTACAAACAGTTTTTAGATAATTCTGTTATGGTTCCAAATGTTGTTTTTTACATATTGTAATTGATATTTACTTTTCTTATTATGATTTATTCACAATGTAATTTTGGATTGTTTCTTAAATTGCATCACAGACATGTTGGTGATTGTTTGCTGTATGATTGTTTAGTAAAATCAGTTTGTCCAAGTGTGAATTTTGTGGTGAGTGATATGCCAGAGGAAAGTTGATATCATACACAAAGTGTACTAGGAGATGACTAAGAAATCAGCAGGTGTCCTGTAAACAACAAGGCTGGACATTTGTAACATACACAGAAATTTCAAGGATAATAGCTAATCCTAAAAGATATAAGAAGAACAAGAGTATGATAAATAGACGTTTATTTCAATAAGTCATTTGAGTGCAAGACAATGAAGCAATCAGAGTGAATTTATGCATTGATTGGTATTGCTATGCAAATTCATTTGTATATACAGTAAAATGGACCTTTGCCCTTACCTTTTTTGACCATCCTGATCATTTTGTAACAGACTGCTGTGACGAATGCTCCCTTTTCAGCATGGAGTTGCAAGAGTAAAAAAATGACAAAATGGACAAGCTTTCTCCTGCCTGATTATGGACTTATTAGACTTGTCCTAGTACAGGATAACTTTCTTTCATTAATTAGCACGTTTGATTTCTACCACACTACCCATGGCACCACCACTCTCCTTGCAACCTGTGAAGCAATCAAACTGAGATGACTGACAAGCAAAGATATATATGAAAATTGGGGATTGAGGAGGGAATAAAAGATGAACTGGTAAAGGGACTTGAAATGTTGAATTGAAAATAACAGGTGTGGTACTGATGATTTTAGTGGTGTTGTGAGAAGTGAGCCAATAGGGTGAAAGTATTGATACATAGTGCCATGAAAGTGCTGTATTGTAAATGCAGTTTCAATAGTCACACACAACTGACTGGTGCCTCATCAGGTGCTTGCTGGTATAGCACAGGTTGAATCTAAATCAGTAACTGAGGTGCAAAGAAGATTTTGAATTATGCTTAATGTATCTCAGAATAGAAAAATTCTTTCTAATAATGCTATTTTAAAGTTGTTTGATACATTTCAGTCTACTGGTACAGCAAAAGACCAGTGAGAACTAAAAATAGTGAGACAGGCTGTAATGTGGGGGTTCAGACTGAACTTTTCACGGAATTCTTCATCAAGAGTTATCCTTTCACTGATACAAAATGCTAATAACATATCATTTTTTAGTATAAAACACAAATAACATATTCTAGGCACAGTTTAGCTACATGGCTCAACTTTTGTACTCAGCTTATTGAATTGTTAAATAAAAACCAGGCTATCCTGATTAATTCAAGCTACAGATTAATTAAACTCATTAAGAAGAAGGAAGAATGCTGAGTATATTGGGAGAAGGATGTTAAAGATAGAACTGCCAGGCAAGAGAAAAAGAGGAAGGCCTAAGAGAAGATTTATGGTGGTGGTGAGAAAGGACATGCAGGTGATGGGTGTAACAGCACAAGATACAGAGAACAGAAAGGTATGGAAGAAGATGATCCACTGTGGTGACCCCTAACGGGAGCAGCCGAAAGAAGAAGAAGAAGATTTAGAAGAATGTATTGTGGTACAGCTAATATGAAAAAATTATCTAAATATCTAAAATTCTTTTCGCATTTGAAACGGAAATTACGTATGACCACAGAACATATTATAATACAATACATGCGTATGACCGGAATGTAAATATATAAAATTCTTTTCGCGTATGACCGGAAACAGCGTAACTACCGCTTACATTTTATATGAAAACGGTGTAGGTAATGGGAACTAATCACTTCGTTTGTGGACGCCATTTTTATATTGTCTTTACGAATTGTTATTATTTGTGTGAGAGTTATTTTACTGATATTGAAAAGAAGTAAACACCTATTTGGTAAGTAATTATTTAAGAAAACTTTGATATTTTAATAAATGTTTATGTATCCGTGATATGTTATTATATATATTACTGACCACAGAACATATTATAATACACTACGTGCGTATCACTGGAATCTAAATATATAAAATTCTTTTCGCGTATCTTGAGAAATGCCGGTAGACGTACTAGTGTCTTCATACCACGTATCCTGCTCATGCCTGAGGACATGCCATTTGACTTCAAAAGGCTACACTGTAAAATTTTTCATTGTAATTTTACAGTAAAATACTGGCAGCTGAGTTGCCAGCCACTTACTGTATGTTTACAGAGAAGCTGCTGTAGTTAACATTTACAGTATTACACTGTAATTTCATAATACAGTATGATACTCTAATATAATTGTACAATACTGTATTATGAAATTACAGTGTTATACTGTAAATGTTAATTACAGCAGCTTCTCTGTAAACATACAGAAAGTGGCTGGCAACTCTGCTGCCAGTATTTTACTGTAAAATTACAATGACATTTTTACTGTAAAATTACATGAGAAAATGTTAGAACTGTATTTTCTATAGTTATGTATTGTATTTTTACATTGGTCATGCTGTGAATACCATTTTATAGTGTCACTACAGCATTGATAAGGACATTATATTGCAATATTTACTGACAGATTAATTTAAACAAATAATGCTTCTTTCATTTGAAACATTCCAATAAACATTTGTTTTTATGGTCTTGATTAGCTTTTTACATAACCAGTTTTTTTAATTGTTAGCAGTCTTTCATTATTTCAGATAAACACAAATGGTTGCAACAGAGGTGGGAAACACTGGCAATAAACATAGTGCAGCATTCAATACTAAATTTAAAAGTATAACACCAATGTTGATTTTCACATTAAAATAGAATAAGAACACCATGTTAGACAAAAATTGCCTAAACTGTCAAAATTAAAAGTGAACAAAGTGGTCTTGGATGAATTCCTTTCAAAGTCCATTATCTTACAAAGTGGATAGGAAAAATGAGGGTTTACTGCGTTTTTCTTGTTATGGACTACTTGGCTAGTCTTCTTGGATGTAGCTGTTCCTTGATTGGCCTTGAACATTTGTTCAGGGTTGATGTCAATATATCATCTAAATGACAAAAAGAAAGAAAAACACATGTACTTAATTATTTATAAAATTACAAAAACCATTCACTTTGTCATGACTACAATGGTTCCTCTTCGGGTTTATGTGGGCAAGTGAACCCATAACACATCTTCAAAACAGTTCCTTAGTTCCCGCACTCTCAACAATTTGCATTCCCTTAAAAAGATTCAAGTACATAACTGAATTTGCCAATATTTACTTTTAACCGATTTAATTTATAGAAAAAATATCATGGTGTGTGTCAGGGTGGTTAATAGTGTGTCACAAAAATTTAATGGGGTATGAGAAGGAGAATAAGCTTACTGTGTGTCGAAGAGGAGTGTGCAAACGTTTTACAGGCTGCGTGTAATAAAGTCTGATGGAAGTGTAAGTCAGTTTTAATGAAAATGTATGTATGGAAAATAAGCCAATGTTTTATCTGTGAACAAAATCAAGGGTGCTTGCAGTCTCTTCCTATATTGGAGGTTAAAATTATAACATGTGTGGAAAAATAAAAAATACAGGTCAATAACTTGTGCTTGACAAATCTGATGTACGTGACAGAAAGCATGTTCTATGGGGTGTGTGGTAGGAGTCATGCAGACCCTGCATGCTTACAGTGTACGAAAACAAGTGCTACTTCTTGGGCATCTAATGGGTGTGGACTCATCAGGCCCCAACAGATGTACTCCACCCTTAAATTATTTGATAATGTTTACGTAACTAAAGTCTTAAAGCCCTATACGAATGGGGGACACGGGCCCCTCGGTGCAGATGAAGGGCAGTGTCCTAGGGCTGTGTTTCTCTGTCATTTAACCTTTGCCTGGTGTGTATGAATAAAGAATATACTTTAATTTTGCTTTCTCTGTCTTCAGTCACAAGAAACGACACCAAAGAAAAAGTGTCCACACATGAAGCAAACAAAGCAGTACGGCCACAGACAAAGCTGAGTTGTGTTCCCTCACATACAACGTGACCTTCAATGCTCACCATCCACTGCTGGTTGCTTAGAGTTTGACCTGAAAATAAAAATTACAAATTACATTCATTAAAGAGTACTCTGAAACATGAGAAACTTTTATCAGGTACAATTAGATATCTGCACTATTATGTCTACATACCAAGAATTATAATTCAAGGACTGTCAGGCAAGTTGAGTGTTCCTTGGACATCTGCTGAAGTGGCAAATGCCTGAACAATATACAGTCCGCCTTGCATTTGCAATTACAATAAATAGAGCACCCGGCCAATCACTTAAAGTTGTAGGAATCAATTTAGAAAATCTATGCTTCTCCCATGGTCAGTTATATGTAGCGTGTTCTCAGGTGGGTACACCAAAAAATGTGTACATTTATGCACCTAATCAACAAACAAAAAATGTAGTTTACCCGAAAGCACTGCAGTAGTACTCAATGTATCTTTACTTCTTAAATGTTAATGTTTTACTGTTTAATAATTTATACGCTTCTTATATGTTGTTCAAATTCTCTTATCAAAATGTTTTACTGTTTAATAATTTATATTTATATGCAATGTGCTTCTTATATATTACTTCATATTCTCATATGATAATGATGTTAATAATGTTGTTTATATTGATTTCTATGTTATTGTAAATGCTTTTTATTGGTTGAAAAATAAAATTGGTAATTAACAAACTTATTTTATAAATACTGCATTTTATTTTTTTTCCCTTGCACTCAGTGAGCAAAGCCACTGGGTAATCAGCTAGTTATTAAATAACATGCTATTTAAAGGCATTTTCAGACTCATAGTCCATTTGTTTTGTTCCAAATCAGGAGACATTTCATTACTTTGTTTCAATTTCCACTTTTTTTTACAGTTTCCAATTTTCTGCCAGCAGCCATATCACATGCACTTCAGAAGAGGTCATCCACCTGAAGCCAAGCATGTTCAGGCCTGGCCAGTACTTGGATGGGAGACCAACTACAAAAACCCTTGGGTTGCTGCTGGAGGAAGTGTTGGTGAGTGAGGGGGTGCCTACCCTGTGGTCTGAATATGGAGCCCAATAACAAAGTGCAGTGACAGGACACTTTGCTGTAAAAATGGCACCATCCTTTGGGTGAGATGTAAAGCTGAGGTCCTGACTCTCTGTGGTCATTAAAGGTCCCTAGGCATCCTTTGTAAACAGCATGGTGTACTCCAATGTCCTGGCTAAATTGTCCACTATGGCCTGGTCATTCTGGCCCCTAATCATCCGCTGTCTTTGATTGGCTGACTATCTCTCACCCCTTCACCATCTAACAGCTAATATGTGGTGAGTGTGCTGGTCCAAAAATAGTGCTGTCGCATCATCCAGGTGGATGCTGCACATTAGTGGCGGTTGAAGCGGCTCTCCACTCACTGTGTAAAGAGCTTTGAGTACCTTAAAAAGCGCTACATAAAGGTAAAGAATTATTATTGTTAATTTCCAGCTAGTTCAGTTGCATTTTAAACTGTAAACTTTCAAGTGAACTAAACATACCAGTAAACATCCCATGTGGATTATTTAGGTGGGTGTGAACACACCATTCACACTGGTACGGACCAAAGCAACCGTACTGAGACCCTTTATTAATGTATTATTATGACACCATTGTGCTCTTCATTGGCTTTATCATTATTTGGAGTATTTTGTCTGTGATTGCATCAGTGCTTGGACAGCTTGATGTGTATTGCTTTTGACATCACCAATGTAATTATTTAAAGGTTGGCGCAGTACAATCCTGGTTATCTGAGAGTGCTGATTTAAAGAAAACCTAAATGTGTGTTTTAGTCTCTCTTGATTTTTCAACCTTAGCTTTTCTTCATGTCCCGATCTCTTGTCTTCTCGGTTTTTCAGCCATGACTTTGTTTTGACCTTGTTTAATTTACCAAAAAACAATAAAGTTGCCTTTCTCCTTCCACTGGCCTAACAATTATCTATATTTAACCTCAACCTGCAAAGTATCTTTCTACTTACCCTTGTACCTATAAAAGGATTAAATTAAACTGATGTCTGCTGCTTCTTTAAAATAAGGTCATAAACTCAAAATGGAAACAGGATGAGATTAAACTTGACATCAATGTCATAATTCTTTTTTTCACACAGAGAACTAATTGCTTAACAAGAAGCTGCAGAGGAATTATGTGATGATCTTTGCTTGAATAGAAAAAAGAATTAAAGAGAAAATGATGAGATGGCAGCATAATAATTACTACCTCATCCTGTTCCTAGTCAGCTGTCTGTCCGTGCGAAATGTGCATGTTGACTCTTTATCTGAATAAAATTTTTCCTGGCACTCCTATTTTCTCTCACACTCCTTTTAAAATACAGATTACATTGATTGATAAGTCCATGTTCGTTCAGGATGTGGACATGTGAATGAATTTATCCATTAATGGGGTTTGTTTGTTACAGGGCTTGTTCCAGCCTTTAACCTGGTGTTGTCACATTTACCTCCAGCCCACAAATGACCCTAAAGTGGAATAAGCAGACTGTGAAAAATAATTAATAAGTTAACATGCTTTTTATCAGTATTTGAATATAAATCTTTTCTCCAAATCTCAGTGTGATCCATGATGGAAAATTGTCAGTACAGTGGTTTGAATTCCCTGCTGAAATATTTTTGAAGTAAACTCTGATTCCTGAATTAAGAGGGTTTGGCCAATGGACGGATCAATGAATCACTGTGGATCCTCCATTCCTTAGTAAAAATAAAACAATTTGTTGGCAGGTTCTCATTCCACAGTTTGTCAGTAAATAACTTTGATCAACGATCCATATCATCTTTAATTGGTCACTGTAGGGGGCTGCATAGTTTCATAAATATAAAATAATAATTTGAATGAGCTTACTGAGTAACTGAGCTTACTCTTAAATGGATCTGGGTAATATTGCAAGCTAATCAGCTTGATGAAAAATGAAAGAGGGGTGAATTGGGGCGTTTTGCATTAGAGACAATGTATAGAACTGCAGAGGTGAAATAAAGACCAGCCATTCAGTTAGAAGACTCTGAATTTGTAAGGTAGCCTAATTACCAACCTAATTAATGGCATTGTAAAGCAATCTCACCTAGAACCATTTCACACTTGCTTTATAGTTTGACCCTAAGGCTAAAGCCTGCCCAATGTGTGCTGTGATGAAGCAGCCCACACATTCTGTACTTTAAGTGAAGACTCAAGAGCCCCTAGGCTATCTATTTGGATGATACGGGACAGAAAGAATGGCAGCAGCCCAATAATCTTGTTTTGAAGAAACACATGCAGTACATACCTTTAGGTACCATGAAAATGTTTCAAATGTTTCAAAATAACATTTTTTTTTTACAATACTGAACTCATACCTTACATGATCTTTTTTGAGTCCAGTTGATTAGGTTCTTGTGTCAGGTCAGTGGATTCAGAGTTTTATTTCAGGGTGGAGACAAGTCAAGTAGTCATTAAGAGCAAACCGTACCACACATATAGTGGAGTCAATACTGGGATGTCCATTGATGAATGCAGTGAATTTGAGAGGTGACAAGTTCTACAGTATTCTGTGTGCAGGTTTATTACAAGTTAGTGAAGTCAACATATGCTTAAACAAAAGCAATGCTAACTGTCCTGACTGCTGAAATACTGTTTAGGTTTAGGTTGATCAACATTGTTCAGAATCATGTATGAGAGCAGGGGTTTGATTCCAGTGGAGAACAAACTATACTGGAGCTTAGGGAAAAATCCAATCTTATTTACAGTATATGATGCCATTTAATGTGGATGGTGGATTTAAGCATACATTACAGTATTTCATGTTTAAGCCCATTATGGGGTGATAAACACAAATTCCTGTCTGATATGGTTGGTTGTGGGTCCACTATGTAGACCAGGGATCAGTTGCAGGTAGTATGTGAGTCTAAGGGTGAACCTGTATTGGTGTGCAGCTGTAAAAATGAACCTATTTATTACCTGTTAAGCTACAGTATAAACATTCATTTTAGTCAAGATGCTGGCACTGACAAAGCACATACTAATCCTATGGCCCCTGAAGTTAAAAAAGTCCTAATGTTCAGGAGCATTTAATCTTGAAATTAATAAAAGTGCATCTTCAAGGTGCCTGGTGTGGTAGCCAGTTATGGGGCTGAATCCAGATTTTTTGTTTTTTTTAACATTAGGACAAATGAGGAGTCTGAAAACTTCACAAAACTGTACCGATCTGGACAAATAAAAAACTTCATGTATGGTAGAATGCTGCCCACGGGTGAACCAGCCCAGTGTTTTAGATTCATTTTTGTTGAAGAAAGTTTGGTAGTACAAATTAATTTGTTGTGGTGGTTTACTGTAAAAAATAAACACAACAAACAGAAATTAGCATTTTTCACTATTGTACTTCTTTTGTGCTTTTTTAAAAACACTATATATTCATTCAGTTTTAAAAATTGACTTCTAATCCTCTTAACTAGCACAGTAAAATTGATTTTGTACCTAGTAATGACCTTATGAGAGAGACCAAGCAGTCACAGGTGCACTCTTCATGTTCTACATTCGGTGAATGTACAGAAGCCATTAAAAAGGCTAATGGAACATTAGGTTATATAGCACGATGTGTGGATTACAACTCAAAAGAGGTTATGCTTAAGCAATATAACAAACTAGTGAAGCCTCATATGGAGTACTGTGTGTAGTTTTGGTCTCCATATTACAAAAAAGACATAACAGCACTAGAAAAAGTCCAGAGAAGAGAAACCTAGCTGATCCAGAACTATGGGATATGAGCTGTGATGAGGAAGTCTTTCACAGAACTTATCCTTTTGTGTTTAAGCCATTAAAGGTTAAGATGTGACATGATTCAAGTGTTTACAATTATGAAGGGAATTAGTGTGGAAGTTCCCAGCTGTTAGTTTAAAATAATCTCTTCAACATGAACACGTCCCCAGGGCAAATCTCAGACAACATTCGAAAGTTATTCTGTGTGTCTATGGCTGTCTGTGTAAAGAAGAAGTTATCAAGTAATGTAATGATAGTTGTCTGAGATTCAAAGCTGTTTTGGCAAAATTAGGTAAATCAGATTGATGATCTTTTTAGGGCTGAATAGAAATTTAATATAATATGATTTGTAATGGCTGAACGTGCATCCTTCTGAAAATTTTAAAGTGCCACCCAGGACATTACACTATATATTGTATGGGTTGTTCATACCACAGCATCTAAAGAAAATGGCAATGCTAATATTGTGTGACCTTCCCTAAATGTTATTGTAGGAAGTGATAGAAATTCAACCTGGAAAAATGTACCTTTAAACATTGAATGTAGATCAGAACAGAAATGACATGAGCAGCCTTAAATATACAGATGTAAGCAGTTGTTACAGGCTTTTGAATGTGACCGGTGGCTTTGTCCATATCATAAGCTGGTCAAGTAAGTCTAAATTTAAAGATTGCTTACTTATGTGAATTTGGTCAATTACCTCAAGTTTCCCCAAGTACAACGGAGTCATTTTCAATTGTAAAAAAATTCTGTGGATAGATAAGTCAAACAATTTTGAATTTTTGGCCAACATGGCCCCTGTTGTGTTTGTAGAAAGGTTAGCACTAAATTCCACATTAAGTATCTCATAGCCATGGTCAGGCATGGTGGTCGCCTTTCCACGAGAATGTCCAAAAATATAGCATGAAAAACCATGTAGAGAAGTCCCGCAGGACAAGCACAAATCAGAGATAACTCACAGGTGAGAGCAAGTATCCACAGGGAACACAACCACAAGCTACCAGTAGGGATCTAGAAGGTTATCCAAGGAAACAGTTAAAAATACTCAGCTAGTATGTTAAATAGTCTAAGCTGTTCATAAATCAGGCATCAGAAAGCAGAAGGTGACTGAGGAAGTTGCGTTAATCACATTTTGTGGATGATATGTTGCTTTGGATATGAATGATTTGCCATCACTAAAAAAAATCATGAATTTAATCCTGCATCAGGGGACTCTTCAGAAGAAAATCAAGTTACCTATTCATTTGCTGCAGCAGAAGTGTATCTGGATCATAGAGAAAGGCAATACTCCCAAGTATACAACCAAGTCAACTTCAGAATGAATGAAATAAAATGAAATTGAAAGCTCAGGTATTGCTTAGGCAAAATGCTGAACTAAATCACACTACAATGTTATGGTGGGACCTGAGATGACAAGTTCATGTCTGTAAAGCCATAAATAATATTGGGTAAAAGCTTTTGTTCTAAATGCATTCAAAGCATTATGAGCAAATAGTCAGTAGTTATAAAAATGGATTTAGAGTACAAAGGAGTATTTTACATGGGTCAATGAATAGTATATTACTGTTATAAATCCATTAATTAAGCATCAAAATCCTTGCTATTTGTTTGGAAAACTTTCACTGTGAAAATGTGCAGAATATCAGATTAGGGCAAGTACATTTTTCATGTTGCTCTCTGTACAGCACATAACAGAACTTAACATTTTCAAACATGCTTTAGTCCATATCATTGTCAAAGAATGGGCATAGCTTGTCCCAGTAGCAACAAGGCAGTAGCCAGCTCTGAGCTGGACACCAATCCATTGCAGGCCTCATCAATATGCATCTGAACAGGGACAGTTTAAAATCAAACTATCATGCACATCTTTGAGGATGTGGGACTATCCATCCAAACACACACACACACAGAGACAAATTATGTTTCATATTGATCATCAACAAAAGCTAAGGTCAGTCACTAGAAAAAGAGCTGATTACTGCAGGAATGCATGGTGGCGCAGTGGGCAGCACTGCTGCCTCGCAGTTAGGAGACCGGGTTTGCTTCCCTGGTCCTCCCTGCGTGGAGTTTGCATGTTCTCCCCATGTCTGTGTGGGTTTCCTCCAGGTGCTCTGGTTTCCTCCCACAGTCCAAAAACAGGCAGGTTAGGTGCATTGGCAATCCTAAATTGTCCCTAGTGTGTGCTTGGTGTGTGGGTGTGTGTGCCCTGCGGTGGGCTGGTGCCCTGCCCGGGTTTTGTTTCCTGGCTTGCGCCCTGTGTTGGCTGGGATTGGCTCCAGCAGACCCCCATGACCCTGTAGTTAGGATATAGCGGGCTGGATAATGGATATGTATATACACATATATACATATACAGTATATATATATTATTATATATATATTAAGCCACCTGTATACTTGAATTTTGCTGCCAAATAAACTGAAAGTTGTGGTTCATTGATACAGATCTTAGTCCAGAACAAGAACACAAACAAGTAAACATGGTGGAAATGGGAAATGATGTCATCAGGTAGGTACTGGACGTGATGTTATCAGGGCTGGATCCGGAAATGACGTAGCCAGAACTGGAAATGACGTCCTTCAGACTGGAACCAGAAGTGATGTCCTTGGGGCCAGAGCCGGAGTTGTCGTCTTTGGCCCGGAAACGGAAGTGACATCATCGGGTCTAAGCGTAATTTCCTGTGATCAATGAAAAAGAGCAAGAAATACTCCACTCTGCCATCCCCTGGTTTGGTGAGGAATTACCGTCTTTTGAGCCTTTTACCTGCTTCCCATGTGCACGTGTGTGACTATATATATATATATATATATATATATATATATTTAATATGTGTGTTTGGATATATATACTGCACATAACTTTATTAACTTTATTAACTAAAAAGAATGTCACAGTGGCACAATGCACTTAGGTACAATCTCATAAGTGCTCAAAATCCCAGCCTTGCATACTCACAACTGTAAACTTACTTTTGCCCACTCCTGTTAAGTCATGCACGTCTGGGAACCACCTTTCTGGTTCTGACGAGGTAAGCAATACCACCCCTCAACCTCCCTCCCCTCCCTCAAGGGGGTGCTGACATTAACTTTATCTTCCCCTACCTCCTCTGCAGCCAAGAAAAAGCACCCAATAAGGATGACTGACCGTGTCCACCGTCCCTTGCTTTCCTTGGTATAAAACTGGCTATTCCATGGTACAGAGCTGCTAATGCTAATTGCTGCCAGAAAGTTTAACGATTCATGCCTTTGGTTTGAGCCATTTTTTCGGCTGTCTATTCTGTTTATTATTAAACGAGGCTACCAGAGTGGTACCCCAACCTTTCTTGGCTTCTCTGAGTTGTCTGGCTGCCCGGTCACTTCTTATATATATATATGCTGTTTTACAGTATAATACTGTGCCAAGAAGTTTTTTTCCATTAAATAAAAATGGTATTATTTCCCACAAGGACTGGAGCGGAATATAAAACAGCTCCTGAAATACATTGGCTTCTGGAATGTACTCATTTCTGCAGAAATGTTCTGAACGGTAGTAATTAAATCCTGAGAGGAAACACACTAGCAGTATTTTAATGGCTTCTTTATTTTGTGAATTCAAAGTCAAGGCTGAATTTTTAAGGCGCGTCCATTAGGACAAAGAATTACATGTGCTTATGAAACCAGTCTAATTAAAGGCAATACTTTGTTTTTTTTCTTTCTGAAATGTTGTCATAGGGCAGTATTAATGGAAAATTTTATGATAAGATGTAACATAATGGAATTCATATGGGACCTTACAAAATGATTAAAATTTGGACCTTGCCTCATGATTTTCTGTATGTAATTATTACAAAAAGTGTCAAAGACTACATTTATTATACTGGTTTTCTAGCCATGGATATCATTCATTCATTTTCCATACCTGCTTAGACAAATACAGTATCGTTGGGCATCAGAGTTGTAACTGAAATCACTGGGCATCAGACAGAACCAGACTTCAGTAAAGGGTTCACTCAGGCACACCAGCCATTTTAAAATCATCAGACAGTCTTACCTACACTCTTAACCAAGAAGGATGAAATCAGACTAGGCAAAGAAAATCCATGCACACACTACAGGGAATATGCAAACTCCATATGGATGGTGACTCCAATGAAGTCTGACCTCAAGTGCCTGGAACCAAGGGACAGCAGCACTAACCTCTGCACAGAAATCATGGTTTATCATAAATTATCTATGCCCTCTTAGATCTTGAGGATGTGGGAAATTCTAAACTAGGCGGCTAGTCTGCATTATTAAGTCTCATATCCAGTGAGAATTAATCTCGATCATCACCTCTAGTTTGGGCAATGCTTTGAGTAGCTGACTATGGCTCTGGAATCAAATGACTAACTCGACAAAACCTGTGAAATGCCAGCATAGGTAAATGCCTCCATGTGTGCTTAAAGCAAGAAATGGTTTCAAAAGGCAAGTGACTGGCATACTATATGAGTGCACTATTAAAGGACAATGTCTTTGGCTGCTTTGAGGGCTGAACTTTGCCTGTTTTAGCTGCAGTTACTGTTTATAAGGAGGATAACAAGCCATCATGGTCCACTGCCACGCGCAGCCATTATCAGCAGGAGGGCATTTAAGCCCTTTGCCACGCATTTGCTTGTCTTAAGCCTAGCAGCATCATCCCAGTGTCTGGCTGGCCTGTTAAGGTCTTTGGATCTAGCCCAAAAAGCAAATCTCTTATGGACCAAGAAGCAAGAGAAATACAATTTCATTAGAGGGTCTTCACTCAGTTTATCTTCCTTGACAATAAAAGAAATGATTGTAAGAAGGAATCCTGACATTCTTCTTACAGGAAACAAGATGGAAATGAAGTGCATCCACAGTGTTAAACATGGACTGTAAAATATATTATGTTGGTGCAACACACAAGAAGAAGCTAATGGAAGTGGTGCAGAGGGGAGACATGATAAAGACAGTGGTCGAGTGTGGTAATCTTTCTGCTAGGCATTACTACTTTGAAGAGAAAAAAAGGTCTAAGAATAGTGTAAAGACAACTTTCACATACTGTATAAAAAGAGAACCACTTACCCTTTTAAACTGTTGAAGTGCAGGAGGTGCATATCCGCAAGGATTTTAACATTGCCTTCGGCAGTTAAGCAAGGTGCTATTCTAGCGATGGGTCAGGCCTGGCTCCGGTAGGGCTCAATGGCGAGTGCTTGGTGGCCGGACCTGCGCCTATGGGGCTCGGCTGGGCACAGCCTGAAGAAGCAACGTAGGTCCCCTTCCCATGGGCTCACCACCTATAGGAGGGGCCAAGGAAGTCGGGTGCAGTGTGAGTTGGGTGGTGGCCGAAGGCGGGGACCTTGGCCGACCGATCCTCACCTAGGACCAGTTTGCCTTGGGTGGCCCTACCAGGGGCATAAAGCCCCGGACAACAGAGCTCCTAGGATCATTGGAACACACAAACCCCTCCACCACGATAAGGGAGCGGTTTGAGGAGGGTCTGAGATAGGGTGAGAAGCTCAGAGTAAAGCCGCTGCTCCTCCGCATTGAGAGGAGTCAGATGAGGTGGCTCGGGCATCTGATCAGGATGCCTCCTGGATGCCGCCCTGGTGAGGTGTTCCGGACACGTCCAACTGGGAGGAGGCCCGGGGAAGACCCAGGACATGCTGGAGGGACTATGTCTCCCGGCTGGCCTGGAAATGCCTTGGGATTCTCCCGGAAGAGCTAGAAGAAGTGGCCGGGGAGAGGGAAGTCTGGGCCTCTCTTCTCAAGCTGCTGCCCCCATGACCCGACCTCAGATAAGCGGAAGAAGATGGATGGATGGATGGAAACCTATTGGTTTACTCTTTATTATAAAGGTGTAATTTCCTAAACAAAATAACGTACAAAAATGGCTTAAAATGACTTTTTTAAGGCCGTAGAGGAACAAACATAGGAGGAAACCTCAAAAGGCCCCATGTCTTTCAAATCTTGACATTAAGACAAGTCAAACAGTAAATATGTGCAAGTGAGTAATTTCAAAGTGTTCATAAGTAATTCTTAAGAAAACAAAAATGAATTCATACTGTAAAGTTCATAAGACATGAATCATGACCCAGGGTTGATTTCTGATGCTACCACAGTAGGCTTAGACTCTTCCTTAAATGGTAATGGAAACAGCATGCTTCATTTATTGTTGAACATGGAAATTTAAAAATCGTGGTTATTATACCTTGAGTCCATAAAGGATTTCCTTAATTATTGGTTAATTTCCTTGATGTTCACAAATGTTTTCCCAAGTTTCTCTAGCTGAAGTTTTTTATACGCACCCTTCCAATGTATTACAACTATTTTTAGTTTCAATTTTATACAGTCTTCTTACCAGTACTAATTAATTGTTGCCATGGATATTTTGTATTGTAATAATTTTACTGATCTTAAGTGGAAGGTGTTTTAATCCAGTAGTAAATGGGAAAAGGACCGTAAGCAGTAAGATGAAATATTCAGCTAATCATAAAATTAAATCATAGCGGTCAATTAAAAACAAAATTGGAAAAAAGCCAGAGAATGCTTAGCAGCACAGTGTGACATCCTTTCTAAATGAGATAGAGTGTTATAGCAGAACAAAGACAAAGGTTCTATGAATCCATTGGGTAATTCCTTTTAAAAATAATTCTACAGTACATTAAGGCAAATTGTAATATGTGAAGAAAGTTTTATTAAAAACATTTCACCCTGTTTGACATATAACACTGGCCTGGGCCAGCACTGATAACTCTAGTCTTTGTTTATACTCCTTGATTTTGCAATAATGTATACTTTATTAAACATAAGTTAAGCTCACTCTGCATAGAAATGCATTCAATACCAAATTATTAGATTTATGTACTTGTTGAATCTTAGTGTTGGTAACTTCACTCTGATTGTAGGTCAACACACAGTAATGAGGTTTGTATTGAGTAATTAAGCCTGCTTGTGTTTAATCAGTCTGCTTTAATTATCTCTTTAATTGGGTGGTTTAATAAGGGACGATTACTTGTCACACAGCACAAGCTGTGTTGAATAACTTTATATATTGTAACAGATAGCCTGGCCACTAATAGCTAATAGGTACCGGCAGGCCAAGCGGAATGCAGCTTCGGTGGTTGCTAAAGGCAAAAACTCAGGCATGGGAGGAGTTTGGGGGGACCATGGAGAACGACTTCCAGACGGCTTCGAGGAGATTCTGGTCCAACATCCGGCGTCTCAGGAGGGGGAAGCAGTGCAGTGTCAACACTGTATATGATGGGGATGATGTGCTGCTGACCTCGACTCGGGACGTTGTGGGTCGGTGGGGGGAGTACTTCGAAGACCTCCTCAATCTCACTAACATGCCTTCCAATGAGGAAGCAGAGCCTGGGGACTCGGAGTTGTGCTCCCCCATCTCTGGGACTGAGGTCACCGAGGTGCTCAAAAAACTCCTCGGTGGCAGGGCCCCGGGGGTGGATGAGATACGCCCGGAGTTCCTCAAGGCTCCGGATGTTGTAGGACTGTCTTGGTTGACACGCCTCTGCAACATCGCATGGACATCGGGGACAGTGCCTCTGGATTGGCAGACCAGGATGTGTTTTGTGGACTTGGAAAAGGCGTTTGACCATGTCCCTCAGGGAATTCTGTGGGGGGTACTCCGAGAGTATGGGGTACCTGGCCCCCTGATAAGGTTTGTTCGGTCCCTGTACAACCAGTGTCAGAGCTTGGTCTGCATTACCGGCAATAAGCCGAACCCATTTCCAGTGAGAGTTGGACTCCGCCAGGGCTACCCTTTGTCACCGATTCTGTTCATAACTTTTATGGACAGAATTTCTAGACACAGCCAGGGCATTGAGGGGGTCTGGTTTGGTGGACTCAGGATTGGGTCACTGCTTTTTGCAGATGATGTTGTTCTGTTTGCTTCATCAGGCCGTGATCCTCAGCTCTCTTTGGATCAGTTCGCAGATGAGTGTGAAGCGACTGGGATGGGAATCAACACCTCCAAATCTGAGGCCATGGTCCTCAGCCAGAAAAGGGTGGAGTGCCCTCTCAGGGTTGGGAGCAAGATCCTGTCCCAAGTGGAGGAGTTCAAGTGTCTCGGGGTCTTGTTCACAAGTGAGGGAAGAATGGAGCGTGAGATCAACAGGCGGATCGGTGAGGCGTCTGCAGTGATGCGGGCTCTGCATCGGTCTGTCGTGGTGAAAAAGGAGCTGAGCTTCAAGGGAAAGCTCTCAATTTACCAGTCGATCTACGTTCCTACCCTCACCTATGGTCATGAGCTATGGGTTAGTGACCGAAAGAACAAGATTGCGAATACAAGCGGCTGAAATGAGTTTCCTCCGCAGGGTGTCTAGGCTTTCCCTTAAGATAAGGTGAGAAGCTCAGTCATCCGGGAGGGGCTCAGAGTAGAGCCACTGCTCCTCCGCATTGAGAGGAGTCAAATGAGGTGGCTCGGGCATCTGATCAGGATGCCTCCTGGATGTCTCCCTGGTGAGGTGTTCCAGGCACGTCTAATTGGGAGGAGGCTCCAGGGAAGACCCAGGACACGCTGGAGGGACTATGTCTCCTGGCTGGCCTGGGAACGCCTTGGGATTTCCCTGGAAGAGCTAGAAGAAGTGGCCGGGGAGAGGGAAGTCTGGGTATCTCTGCTCAAGCTGCTGCCCCCATGATCCGATCTCGGATAAGTGGAAGAGGATGGATGGATGGATGGATAGCCTGACCACAGACAGACACGACACCAATGTCCAAAACATCCATCCATTATCCAACCCGCTATATCCAAACTACAAGGTCACGGGGGTCTGATGGAGCCAATCCCAGGACGCAAGGGAGGAAACAAACCCCGGGCTTTGCGCCAGCCCAACACAGGGCACACACACACACACACACACCAAGCACACACTAGGGACAATTTAGATTCGCCAATGCACCTAACCTGCATGTCTTTGGACTGTGGGAGGAAACCAGAGCACCCGGAGGAAACCCACGCTGACACGGGGAGAACATGCAAACTCAACACAGGATGGACATAGGAAGTGAACCCGGGTCTCCTAACTGCGAGGCAGCAGCACTACTCAGTGCACCACCGTGCCGCCCATGTCCAAAACACATGCTGTTTATTTATACACTATTTACAGTGACTCTGCCAACTCACACAGTTATTCAGTCCCTTTTCCTCTCTTCTTGGCCGCCTCCACTCCTCCCTTGTAAGCTCCGTCTTTCTCCTCCTGATTCCGGCTCCTCGAAGGATGTGAGGCGGCCCCTTTTATCATGCCCCAGATGTGCTCTAGGTGCTTGATGATGGTCTTCCGGCAGCACTTCTTGGTGTGGCGGAAGTGCTGCCCTTCCACCCGGAAGCACTCTGGGCGTACACAGTTCTTGGAGTGGCAGCACTTCCTGGTGTGGTGGAAGTGCTGTCCTCCAGGGCTCATGAACCATCCAGGCAGCCCCTTGGTTGGACCACGGACCCCCACAAGGTTGTGCTTCCAAGCTCCATATCCGTGGTCCTTGATGGAAATCAGAGGGGCTGCCCTCCTGCGTCCAGGGAAGATATTGCCCCCTTCCCAGTCTTTCCCTAATCCAGGCGTCCCGGTGGGGCAAGGTCCCTGGCTGTCTGCCACAATATATATACTGTGTGTGTGTATATATATATATATATATATACTGTATATATATATAGGGTGCTGTGGTGCAGTGGTAGCATGCTGCGTGGATTTCCTCCCACAGTCCAAAGACATGCAGGTTAGGTGCATTGGTGATTCTAAATTGTCCCTATTGTGTGCTTGGTGTATGGATGTGTGTGCCCTGCGGTGGGCTGGTGCCCTGCCCGGGGTTTGTTTCCTGCCTTGTGCCCCATATTGGCTGTGATTGGCTCCAGTAGACCCCCACAACCCCTAATGTAGTTAGGATATAGTGGGTTGCATAATGGATGGATGGATATATATGCTCGGCCGGGACGCCCCTGCACTCTATATTTAGGGGGAGCAGCCCTGGATGGTGCAATACCTCCCCCTGGACGCTAGATGGTCACCACCCCCACCCGGGTTGGAGCGGTGCCTCATTTTCCCGCAGGGCTCCGTGGGAATTGGAGCTGGGTGCAGCCCTGTTGGGTCCCGCAGGCACCGCCAGAGAGTGCTGCAGCTGGGACTCCTAAGCCCGTATGGGCAACATATTCACAACACCTGGAAGTGCAGCCGGAACATGGCAATCAAGCACCTGAAGCACTTCCGGGTGAACTATAAAAGGGGCCAGCAGCCACCACTCCAGGAGACAGAATCGAGAGGAGGAGAACAAGGTTGCCTGGGAGGAGTGGTGGAGGAAGAAAAGAGTGCTTTATTTGTGTGTTTTATTTGGTGTTTGTACTTGGGACTGTGTACTGCCTGTGGGACACGGGTAAGACGTGCATCCACAGGTGATGAAAAAATAAATCTTTTTGTTTATTTTACGTGTGCCTCTGTGTCCAGTCTGTGTCAGGTCGGGCACCTATATAGCGCCTTTTCACAATATATATATTGTAAGAAGGATGCTATATAGTGCCCAATCCAACACAGATTAACACGGAGGCATGAGTAAAATAAATAAACTATTTATTTTTCTTCAGCTGGAGGGCATGTCTTCCCCGTAATCCCTCCAGCCACAACACAGTCCCAAGCACTAAACACAACACCAAAACACTCCTTTTTCTTCCACCACCACTCCTCCACAGCTTTGTCCTCCTTCCACCTGATTCTGGCCACTGAGTGGTGGTCACTGGCTCCCTTTTATCAGGCACCCGGAAGTGCTCCAGGTGGTTGATTGCCGAAATCCGGCTGCAATTCTCAGGTAACCAGTACCCAAAAGGGGCCAGCCGCTCCTGTTGCAGCACCTCCTGGTGGCGCCTGCGGAACCCCACAGAGCTGTACAGAACTCCAACCCCCATGAAGCTCTGGGAAAGTCTGAGGCACCGCTACAACCCAGGGAGGCTGCCATCTAGCGTGCAGGGGGAGATAATGGGCTTCCCACCCTTGTCCCCCTGACAGATGTGGTGAAGGGGCATCCCAGTCAAGCATGGAACCTGGCCATCCATCACAATATATACACACACACTCACTGGCCACTTTATTAGGTACACCTGTTCAATTACTTGTTAATGCAAATATCTAATCTGCCAATCACATGGCAGCAACTCAATGCATTTAGGCATATGGACATTGTCAATCGATCTATTGAAGATCAAAGTGAGTATCAAATTTGGGAAGAAAGAATATTTTAAGTGACTGACTTTATATTTTCCGACGCTGCCTTTATATATTCAGGTTTTGACTTTATATATTCCAGCGCTGACTTTATAAATTACGACGCTGACTTTATATATTCAAGTTTTGACTTTATATATTCCAGCGCTAACTTTATATATTCAAGTTTTGACTTTATATATTCAGAAAAAAGTTTTGACTTTATGTATACCGACGCTGACTTTATATATTCAAGTTTTGACTTTATATATTCCGACAGTGACTTTATATATTCAAGTTTTGACTTTATATATTCGGGAATGACTTTATATATTCAAGTTTTGACTTTATATATTCCGACGCTGACTTTATATATTCAGGTTTTGACTTTATATATTCCAGCGCTGACTTTATATATTCCAGCGCTGACTTTAAATATTCCAACGCTGACTTTATATACTCAGGTTTTGACTTTATATATTCGGGAATGACTTTATATATTCCAGCGCTGACTTTATTTATTCAAGTTTTGACTTTATATATTCAGAAAAAAGTTTTGACTTTATATATACCGACGCTGACTTTATATATTCAAGTTTTGACTTTATATATTCCAACAGTGACTTTATATATTCAAGTTTTGACTTTATATATTCGGGAATGACTTTATATATTCAAGTTTTGACTTTATATATTCTGATGCCGACTGTATATATTCAGAAAATCAATGTATTTGCCTTTTTGGCACCCCATAATATATATATATATATATATATATATATATATATATATAGTCACACGCGTGCGCTTAGGAGGCAGTCAATAAGCCCGGAGGTGAATGATATATTGTTCGATGGGGGGTTGAATGGTGGTACTGATGCCTCTCTCTCTACCTTTACAGAACCAAAGAGGACAAATAATAAAACACAATCACCATCAACAATACCAATACTCGAAAAGAGCTCCACAACAACAACTCCTTCAGATCCATTATCACTTCCGTCTGCTGCAGATGATGTAACTTCTGGTCCCTCGGCGATGACGTCACTTCCGGCCATAACTGATAATGTCACTTCCGGTCAAGTAATGATGACGTCACTTCCGGCCCCGCTATAATGACGCCACTTCCAGTCTCAGCTAACTTCCTGCCACATCATTTCCTGTAGCCATTTTTTTCCTCTGTATAAAACCGAGCCTCACGCCATGTTTGAGGTTGAATGTTTGATGTATTTTTTCATTACAATTTGACCAATTTGGATACCCAAGATTATACAGGGCAAAACCCCAAACCTTTGAAACGTGTTGTGAATGTTATTTATCACAATATATACTGTAATATACTGTATATACACTACCAAACTTTTTCATGCTTTTTGCTTGAAATTGATACCTATTTATCAAGATACCACTTAATTTATTTAAAATATAGCCTGCATATTATTTGTTTTTCTAATGGCTATTATTGATTGAAATTACTTTTTTAAATAATTATTCACATATGACTGCAAAGCCTAGTTTTCAGCAGCTATCCCTTTATTGTCCCAACTGTCAACTCCCTTTGCTTATCCTTAATTACTCCTAAATAAATGCTAATTGGTTATTAGAGAAACCTTTGTAATTGCATTAGCATTACTGAATTCTGTTGTTCTGTTCACATGGGTTGCAAGTGAACAGGCAGAGGACAACTGGAAATAAAAAGCAGGTGGACCATGCCTGTGTCTATGGTTCTGCTAAGCCATCTTGAATATTGATGACATAGCAGAGAGCAGTCGAGGAAGGGAATAGTAATTGTAGCTGTGGAATAAATTTCCTTTCCTTTTTCTATCCCAAACAATTTAATCACCCCCCCCCCCCCAACATAATTTTAGAGAGTTTTGTGATTTTATTTGCAAAATTGTATGTTTCAAAGTCTTGTAAGAGCCTTATGGGGGATGGTTTTACTGAAACCAAGGGGCATGGAAAAGAGGGTTGCACATCTGCCTCAGAAATGTTTCAATTCCTGTTCGAAAGCCAAAAGAAGTTCCATACAGAGAAGGCTGATATCATATCTCTGTCTCCTCTCCTTACAGTCCATAGATTTAAAATTCAACCTACACACGACCAAGGCAGGTAACACAGTTGTCATGACATGAAGCAACTGCTAGGCTCACACATTTAATTTTCTCTTTTGTTAATAACATTTTCTTAACCTGTCTTGCACATTAAATGGGGATTCCAGGCTGGGACCCCAACACTTCTTACGTTCTTTCTGAGTTATTCACATGGGTGAAACAAGTTTTAGGGGCAATTTTGCAAAACTAAACTCTGCTGTTTTGTTTATCCCTAGTAATACACTGATAGGAGGCATGATATTTTTCTCATGAATAATTCCAGTAGTTCACAATGTAGTCATTGTTTCTGATAATTAGATTCTGAAAATTTGAAAGTACAAATATATTAATGGGTGGTATCCAGCATGGTTGTGTGTTTTGAAAATAGTAAGAGTAAAAAATGCCATGTTGTCCGAGTCCTGTTAGTATGAAAGAAGATAGATTAATTATTGCTAGTAACACAAGGGTCTTTGCCTATTTTTTAAAACACTGACTCTTTTCTTTTTGGAAACACAATGTCAACATAAGAGAGTTTCACAAATGTAGGGAAACCATAGAGCCCATGAAGCTAATTTGGTTAGATAATAACTAAGATATCCCAATACATGAAAGAGATCATTTTTAAAAATTATCAAGGTTTTTGCTTCTACAATATGGTAGTTTGAAATTCCCATGATGAGTGAAGAAGTGCCTCTTCACGTCTCTTTTCAATGAACTTCTTAATGTCTACTACTGACCTAGTGTGATTCACTATTTAACTGAATGAGTTTTAATGGTTGAGCTTTACTGATGCCTCTGAGAATGCTGAAGAACAAAATGAAATAGCAATGTAGTCTTCTGTGCTCAAGATGTATGAGGTTTAATTCATTTGTCCTTCAGTCCAAGAATGTACACATTCTCTTTGCTGGTACTAGTATTCTAAATCAATAAAATTGTGGATATTTTAGGTCACTTTAAAAATGAACAAAAACACGTATTACTAAAAATTCAAGCAACAAATGATGAATATTCCTTAGTAACTGAAAAAAGCCCTGGTAAATGTTACTATACAATGACAAGCAAAATTAAAGCCATGTTAAGTTGTGAGTTCAAGGGTGGAGTGAATTCCCATTTTAAATGGACTTTTGTGCTACTGAGATTCAGAGAAAGGTTTTTAATCCAACTGAGCTCCAGTAATAAAGTATGTATCAGAATTGCAAATGCATATATCAGGCATGGACCTATAGAAAAGAAAGACCAACTGATTGATGCTAAAATCACCTCTCAACCTCACCAGCTATCAATAATTACAGCATTAACATCATCAAATTCCCACCCTTGCCATCATTTCACTTCTTTGCTGTTCACTCCCATTTGGTAATGAGTTGGCTGTCAGATTACAGTTTAAGGGCTGACAGTGTTTTCCTGCACTGTCGCCTACCAATTTGTTGCAGATACCATTTCCAAGGAAACCGCTGCAAAACATTAGCAGTGCTCTGGCTAAACGATATCTGTGAAAAAGAAATGAAGATCATCACCTTAGTCATCCCAATTTCAGGTGGCTGTCAAAAGGAGTGATTAAACAGAGTTTACTGAAAAATGCAACCTTTCATTTTTACAAGGCAAATAGTCATTTTTCTCACCTTCACTTTATCTCCTTTTGGATTGTGGGTTGCGTCTAACCCATGCAAAATGCTTTACTTTTTTTTTTTAAATTTTAAACAAGAAAGAAAAATTAGACATAATAAAAAACACATTTTCATTACTACTGGCATATGAATTTGCAAACAAAGCCAAAGATCATCATTATCTTTAGTGTTATTTACCAATGTTTACTTGAATATCTGCCATTAATAAAAATTATGTGCAGTAATTAGTTCTTTGGCATTAAGTGATGCTTGATGTGAAATCTTAAAGATATCTGGGATGTAGAGGTCAAGCACAGACAGTATGGAGATGTAATTTCTATAAATTATGATGTAGCAGAACTCTGGCATGAAACAACAAAAACATTTATTCATATAGTATATTTTCATACAAACAATGTAGCTCAAAGTGCTTCACAAGATGTCAGTGTGAAAGTTACAAGAAAAGAAAAACAGATAAGATTAGGCAATAATATTAAAGAAGGGGTAACAAAGAAAAAAACAAATCTACTCTATATATATAAAATCCTAAGCCTAAAAGTGCAATGGTGACATTTTTATGTGACTTTTGTGTCACACTTATTTTAAAACTGACATATACAGTATATGTTTGGTATCATTCTTTTCAGAATTTATCAAACTTTAATGTGATGTTCTGTTTTTAAATTATAAACTAAAAAATATCACATTACTCACATTCCGCGAGACGAGACTTTGTGCCAAGTGATTTAACCTCGCCCGGGGCTGGAAATAAAACACAAAGAGTAGGATGGCTGCTGTACAGGCTTTTAAATGTTCAAAGTGTCGCGCGAGATGCAGATCACGGGGCACGGCAGCAGCAGCAAGCCAGCAGCTGATCGAGCAAAGAGAAGATAAAAAAAAACTATTTGTTTCCCATTGTATCACGATTTAAGAGGGGGATTTCGGAGGAGTGACCGCGTCTCCTTGGGATGCGTTCAGCCCCCCTCTTCACAACACAAGTGACAGAGGCGCAAAGTGTCTGGTGAGCGAAGTGAGCAGGGGAGTTGGTGAGCGAAGAGAGAAGGGGGGAACCCCCTAGTAAATCTATATAATCTTAAAAAACGGATACATTTCAAGTAGAAAAGCAGCATCCTTAAATATTATGTCATGATGTAAGCCTCTAAAGATGAGTCTAGTGATAAGGTCAGATGGCCGGGAGGATGGAAAAAACAAAACAAAACAAAAACAAAACTCCAGTTAGGAGAAAAAAGCAAAATCTGCAGGGGTTCCAAGGCCAAAAGACCACCTAGCTCCCATTGGTAATACATCCATTATCTCAGTCAGGAAAGAAACTTGAATAGTGAGGGACATCTAGAGGATGAAATTATGGATGCTAATTAAATCAGAAAAAAAATGGAAATAAATATCATTTCAAAGTATGACAGGAAATCAAAAGTAAAAGCAATTTGTAAATTGCAACAGATTGAAGCTGACGCAATACAACACGTTTGCAATGGCTTATGAGTAGTTTAATCACACAGAGTGCAGTGCTCTGCTGTTAGTCTAGTCTAGGTGAAGCCAATGTCAAATGAACATGGACACTCTGCTCAGGGATTGCAACATTGTTGAAAAATGTACTCTAGTGAGATTTCTTTGGGCTGAGGGAGGGAAACCTGCCTAAATTCACCAAAGAATGTTGGCTCAGTACAGACGTGAAAACAGCATGACTTAACAAAAAAGTTTATGAATGGGTAAAAAGTTTTAAAGCAGGAAGAACAAGTGTAACCTACGAAGCTCAATCTGGCCGACCATTAACATTGCACATACAAGCCCACATCAACATGGCGAATGCCTGCATTAGGGAAGACTTACTGATTATGTTGTCTGCTGTTGCTACACATTTGGATATCAGCTATGGATTCAAATGGCTTGGTGATCTGCACACAACATCCTTCGGTGCATTTCAGCAGGTTTCTCTCCCTCTATCCAAAGAAATCTCACTGCGGCACGTTGTCTAACAATGGTGCAATCCCGCAATAGTGTGTCCATGTTCATTTGACCTTAGCTTCAACTAGGCAGAGCGTTGTGACTGTGTTGAACTATTCATAACCAGTCGCAAATGTGCTGTGCTGCATCAGCTTCTATCTGTTGCAATAACCCCATAAAATCTAAATGCCTCCACTTTTTGATTTACCCTCGTATTTAATCAGAGGAAAACATGAAGGAATAAAAGTAACAAAATGCCTATTGAAAGTGAAAGTCGGTAACCCTTAAAGCACTTCTGAGTTCTGAAGAGGAACTGCATGCAACTTAAATCCTGAAGATATTCACAGGATCAGTGTTAACAGAGCAGTGGCTTATCTTCCTTCCTTATCCTTGCTAAAACACATGCCCAGAAAAATACTGATTGTGTCACACAGTGAAATGTTGAGGCTCACCCATACAGAAAGGCAACATGGAAGGAAAGTGAGGAGCTGCAGTTCATTCTGAGCCCCCTTCTGACTGCACATGACAGTACTTTAATTGGCAATGAGGTTCAGTCCTTCTTTATGCCAACACACTCAAAGAGGTTCTCCCTTTTTCTGGGATGTTTGGTCTCATCTTCTTTTATTTTTCTACTACATTTAGAATGTAACTGTTTCCTAATATAACTCTAATGTTTGAAATTTGGCCAAAAAAATAAAATGTTCTTTAGACTGTTACCAGAGTTGCCAAATACCTTTTGTCAAATTTGCAAAGGGGGTACCAGAAGGTTTTTAAAGAGGAATGTGTGGGTGGGCAGAAATAGTTCTGAGAGGGGCTAAGAAAAAAACAAATCAAAGGACGCATTCCTGGCAAAACGTTCAGGTTGAAGTTAAAATATTTAACTAAATAAAACAAATTTTGGCTCAAATTGTATAAACAAATATGTTTAATTGTGTCTGCAGTAGACTAATAATCATATTGTGGCTTTATTTTGTGGTGGGTTTGGTATCAAGCTCCCATAAGCATCCCTGTGGCACAACACAGTTTACCTCTCAATTTAGCATAGATAGGTTCCACTGCTTGTTGATAAAATTTTTGTCATAGACATTCTCAAACCCACTTAATCCAAGTTAGGGTAACAGGGAAAAGGGTAGGAAGCAGGGTCCATCACAGGGTCCAGTCACACAGGGCTAATCAACGTCATCTGTGTGTCTTCGGGCATGCAAAAGGAAAACCCACAAAGAAAATGGGAATGGAAATTTTTGAATTTTTTGTTAATATATATAATCATTTACAAATTATTACAGTATATACTATGGTGGATGGCCTGGGACCCTTACCCGGCCGGGACGCTCCGACAGTGGAAGGACTGAGGGAGAGAGCATCTGCAAGGCATTACCTTCCCCAGGATGCTAGAGGGCAGATTTCCTGGTCAGTTGTGGCACCACAGATTCCTGCAGGGCACGCTGGGAGTTGGAGTTTGGTATTTCCCTGTTGGGTTCCATGGGGGCTTCCAGGGGGAGCTGCAGAGCCCTACAGTGGACTTCCACCACACCTGGGAGTGATTCCAGGCAACGCTGATGAGCAAACTGGACCACTCCCAGGAGCTGAATAAAAGGAGCCACCTCACTCCATTCAGGGAGCCAGAGTCGGTAGGAGGTGGACAAAGCTTGCTGGGAGAAGAATGGAGGCGGAGAAAAGAGAGAGAAAGAGAAGAAAGGAAAAGGATTGTGCTCTGGTGTTGTGGACATCGTGCTTTTGTGGGGAGCGAAGAAAGCACCTCCCTGCCTATAAATAAAGGTGTGCTGTTTGAAGAAACTTGTGTCCTGCTTGTCTGTGTCAGGTTAGGGTGGCTGTACATGCCCTGGGCTTCACAATAAGTTGTAACAATGAATCATTAAAAAAAAAGGAAAAGGACTGAAGGTAACTAAAGTGTTAACTAAACATAGCTTAAAGCATGAGCATGTGTGGTCTGCCTCATCTCAGACAAAACAACCAAGCTGATTTTCCGAGGTTAGAATGAGGTAAAAGAGAAACAAACACCCCTTTAGAAATTGAGGATAAACTAATGGGAAAGCCCAATATATATAAAGCTGCGCTAAGATTAATAATAGAATTTGCAGATCACCCCTATTTATGAGGCAGAATTCAGGTAAATATGGGCGTTAAAAGGAGTCCGAAAATACTGGTGGCACTTGATGATTGGATGAAATAATGAAGCTATGCATATTAAGAGTCAGATGACATGATGTATTAGACATGATAATGGTAGCAGAAAAGCATGAAAGCAAATGAATTGTATTATTGATTACTCACTCCATGGACCAAAAGAGATATTTGTGCATATCTCTGCACAAATAAAGAATTATTCTGCATTCTCATTTGGTTTCCATGAATAACTTCTTTGAAAATACAGAAAATATTTTTCCACAACAAAATCGAATCCAGAATTCTACATCTGTGAAACAGCAATGCTAACCACTGCACTATAGTGTTGCTAAATGTTTCCGTATTCAGTCCTAAAATTTACTAATAACTGACATGTTTCTTAACTGTGAAACTAATTTCAAATTTTTCAAGGAAAAATATAGCGCTTCTCTGTAAAATCAATATGCAGACATTATTTCCTTCTTGGTTTGATCAAAGGGTGACACAGTGATGCAGTAGGCCTAGGGACAGTAACCATTTGTGCCACATCAATTGGTCCCCTGCTATTGCTATGGTTAGTGTTGTTGGTTGATTAGGTTTAAACCCCAGCCTGGTCAGCTTTTGATAAGTGTCTGTATAATTGTTTATTCAGTTACTCCAGTTTTCCTCTCGCACTCCAAACATGTGAATATAACTGGCTGGTGTAGGTATTTGTGTGAATGGATTTGTGCCTTATCTGGGGGCTTTCTACCAAATTAATAACCAATAAGGCTACATAATCAATAAAAGAGAAATTAAGTAATGCTTATAAAGTGATACAATATATAGTGTACTCTGTGTGAAATGCCTGTAAGCTCTGAGATAGGAGTCAAAAATAAGCATTAAAGTAAAAATTAGAGCTACAAAAGTGAGTGTGTGTATGTGAGCTGACAAGCTATATAATTGAAGATCCCGTGGATGGCCTAAATGCTTTGACATACCATGCTTTGAGAATACTTTTCTTTGCCAAGATTTGTTTTGACTCTCTGAGTTTATGGGGTAGGAGACAGATGGTTGAGGCTCTCCCTGAAGTCCCCTATAATTGTAACTATATCATGAAACATTCACAAATTGATCTCAATATCTGGACAGGTAGTCACTTGGGAGATCATCCCAAGATCACTACGCCCAGAAACAACATTTGGAACTCTAATACTGAATTTGTATTGTGTCACCTCAAGAAAAAGAATGTGCAGAACCTGCAGTAACTATGCATGTGAAGAGGTACAGGTTCACATCTGTACAGAACTACTAAAATCTGAGTGACTACCTTAAATAACTCTGAGGGCACAAAGGGACCTTGATCCTTAAGGAGATGGATTAATTGTTTACTAGGGAGCCCTATTTTTGGTGTGCATCTCCCTGCTGGCACTAATTAAAGATCTCTAGTCTCTAGCCTTCAAGCGCCTTTTCCGCTTACCTCTGCAGTGGTTATCAGTTATGGTGTATCTGTTAGGACACTCTGTGTGGAGACACAGAATCTGAGTCCTGACAGGTTAGCATCAGCCCCAGTCTCTCCTGACCTTATAATTAGATTAAAAGGGTTTCAAAATGGGTGTGTGTTTTTTTTTTTTTTATCAAGGGTGTGTAGATATCACTGGCCACTTTTGGATGTATATGTGCCTCACCAAAGTTGGTTAAGTTGCACTCCCATTTATGAATTTTTATATTTATCATATTGAGTTTATTTTCTGCTAGGTGAAAAACAGATGCTTGAAGCAGACTGAAACACCCTGCTAAGATTCTCACCACCTTTGACGGTGATTTATTTATTTTTTCGGTGGGGATCCCAGGAACGCACCCAGCCTTGGCCCAGCTAACACACACTTCCTCACAGAGACAAACAAGCAACCGGTAATAAAACAGAAATTAAAGACTGCATTAAACAATAATAAATGAAATATAACTATACAAACTACAGTGATCCCACCCCAGTTTCTTTTAAGGCGATATACAATAAACACAAATTCAACAATAACGAGCAACTAACAAAAACCACACATAATGAAGTCCATGAAAAACGGCATCTTATGTAATGAAATGATGGAGGTACAGTAGATAGTCCAGAGATCAGCACGCTGTATGTGAATGTAAAGACAGCCCTACTGGTATTTCCTGAAGATGACGAATGATGGGATCAGGAGCGCTCCTTTCTTTGATGGTCGACACAGTATCCAAATCAGTCCTCACACAGCAGGCAGACACCAGACAGTCCATACACACACACAGGAGATAATCCAGGACAAAGTAAGAGTCCAAAGGCAGGAAAGGGAAGGCAAACAGACAGGTAACTCAAGACACGAAACAACAAATTGACCATTTCTTTTCTCTGTATAATTGGCCTCCTTTTAAATCTCACACCGGCCTTCTTGTCCCCAGCAGCTCCTGCACCCTCAGCAGAAAACCAATCAGAGTCACTGCCAATGTTTCTTAAACTATGGGTCACGAGGTATCTACAACTGGGTTGCACACCGTTAGTTGGTAATTGTTCAAAAAGGACCCCATGAGCCAAATCCCACCCCTCCCCCCCAACCCTAAACAACACTCACCAGAGATTCTTTAAGGGGATCCAGACGATGGCGGTTCTTTAAGATTAGCAAACCTGCAGGAAGCAACAGGTAAATCTTGTGTTAATGTGGAGTACACTGGGAAATTAAATCATGACCTATGCAATACTTACAGTAAGTGTATATTAGCATAAGGGAGGATTTTGTTTTATTGTTTATAATTGTTAATCAAATTCCTTTATTAGAGTGTCATACCACAGAGAGAAATTTTGAGGAATATTAGATAAATGGTTAGAGAGTCATTTTAAATATAAACTAATTTTTTTAAACTTATTTTTTCCATCTGGTGGAAATACATGAACACAAACTTTATTTTAATCTATTAAACATCTTCATAGAACTAATTTGTAGAGGGTGAGACTGTGGAATGATGGTAAGCATTACAGCTGTAGGAGACTAGGTTTGAATGAACGAATGAATAAATAATTCTGATCCATAACACAATAAAACTTCTTCATGTGATCGCACATTGCATTGCCCTTAGTCAAATTAACAAGTTTCTAATCATCTTTGTTTATCAACGACAAAATAGCTGGTGGAAAAGGATGTTGTTCAGTCAGCATGTTCCCCTGGATCCTGGGTTTAGAGATATTTAAAAAGAAAAAGACACTATTATAGAACCTTTGTTCAATAATGCAGCTGACGACAGGGGATGCAAGGAGATCCTTGTTTTTTGCAACAACAACGACATTTATTTATGTAGCACGTTTTCATACAAATGATGTAGCTCAAAGTGCTTTACAAGATGAAGAAAGAAAAAAGAAAAATATAAAAATAAGATTAGGCAATACCAAGTAACAAAGAATAAAGTCCAAACGCCAGGAGGACAGAAAAAAACGAAAACAAAAAAACACTCCAGAGGGCTGGAAAAAAAAAATCTGCAGGGTCTCCGAGGTCACAAGACCCACACTGGGCATTCTACCTGACATCAATGATCTCAAACAGTTCTCATGGTTTTCTGGCTTCATGTGGAAGAATTAGATGATGACGGCCATGTGGACATCTGGCCTTCAATCCATCAAGGTAGGGACATCATGGTGCTTTGATCAGGTGGTGGTGGCACAAATCGTCCCCACAGAAAAAACAGATAAAGAACAGTAGAGAAAGTAAGGGTTAGTACGGATTGCGGAGCCATGATAAAAATGATATGCATATGCAGAATATCAGGGTTACACTAAAATGAAGCTATGAGAAAGCCATATTGAAATAATGGGTTTTTTAAAGTGCTCCACCGTATTAGCCTGGCGAATTTCTGTCGGTAAGCTGTTCCAGGTTTTAGGTGCATAACAGCAGAAGGCTGCCTCACCACTTCTTTTTAAGTTTAGCTCTTGGAATTATAAGCAGACACTCATTTGAAGATTTAATATTTGAATTTGGATTTCACTACTCAAAGAACAGATCTATTCAGCACTGGCCCACAGTAACACAGATACATTAGAAAATGCTTCTTTTTTTTATTTGTTTCTCCTTTCATTTAACTCTGGAACTGCATTGTTGACTACTGAAAATGAACCTTTTTCAAAACGGTCTCCAAAAATGTGTTCATTTGAAAATGCCAGATCCTATGTAACAGTGTGGATAGGAAAAACTAAACTTTTTGAAAACACTAATATGTACTTGTCACACGATCAAGCGCTGATGTTAGTTTTGTTGTGATCTCATCTTTACTGTTTGGATAATATTTTCCATTTTCTGCATCAACTGAATGCTAACTATACCTTACTACACTGAAATATTTCACTACATTTATTTTGGTAGGACTTCCAATGTATATTTTCTAAGGCTTTGGCAACTTTATACTCAAGTGTAACTTTTAAAAGCTGTTGTATTTCATTGTCTGTCCAGACAAAGAAGACCGGTTGGAATTGTACTTGTTCTTTCAGCATTTTGATTTACTTTGGATTCGTTCTATAAACAAACATTGCTTTTGGCCGACAAACCACAAACCAAATATGAAACATGTACATGTTTTTGGCATATCAGAATGGATGACAAATGTTTAGAAAATGATCTGAAAACTCCTGTGTGGAAGAAAACTTTTTAAAAGAAAACAGTTTTCAAATGTGTTCTCAATAGTGTGGACTAAGCCTTAGTTAGCTAACAGACAAACAACAAAGGCATAATGAACACATTATACGTTACGCACAGAAAACAAATTTAGGTGTTCAATTGGATGCTTTTAAATCTGTTTCCAGTTTGAAATACTCAAACTACAAATTCTAAATTCTGTCTGTATAGCCTGTCCTTATTGTACATCATGCAGATTCTTTCAAAAGGAACAACAAATAGTGAAGTCACACACTGCTGCCTTCGGTAGGCTGGCGCCCTGCCCGGGGTTTGTTTCCTGCCTTTCGCCCTGTGTTGGCTGGGATTGGCTCCAGCAGACCCCCGTGACCCTGTGTTAGGATATAGCGGGCTGAACAATGACTGACTGACTGACTGACACACTGCTGCAGGAGTTGAGAAAGTTTGGGAAGGTGGTCAATCAAAGAATTGACTCTGGATTCATTAGAGGTCGTTTACCGGGGCACCACTTGAAAGCTGAGGTGCGGAGTGAATAATTCTCCAATACCTGGAATGAAATCCCTGCTTGACTCCTTGAATTTGCCTTTTTATTGCTTTTTCCTTTTGTCGTAGTGTGTTTGTCTCCTCTTCATCGATTTTGTGCATCAGGCAGCACCCACTTTAAAATTTCATGCAATGCATTCCGGTATTTGAGAGGCGGATGGATTCTTGACCTATGTATAATATGTAATGTGTCATTTTTCTCTCTGGATGCATATCATCTCCATTTTACACTATACACTACATCCCCATTAATTATCATAGCCATTCTAGTACTGCTTAATATGATTTATTATTTATCATATGGAGCTGACAAGTACAAAAACTGTAAGAGAAAAACTCCAAAATTTTCCAAACCTCCTAATTTATGGCTGCATGCAATTTCTGCCTAAAGGCATCACTGTTCCTTTCTTGGAATGTTAGCGTTTTTAATATGAATTAAAATCATGTGCCAGAAAGATAAAGGTTTTAATAATTAAACATTTAGTATGATGCTGCAAGCTGGGTATTCTTTGCAGCTCACTCTTTTCAAGTACATCAATGTGTTAGACCTATAAATGGCACTTAGCTCATTGGACATTTTAAGATGTGAAAATCCTTTTGATCCATATTATTTAATACTGAGCATAATACAAAAAATAGACAGTTATCATATGCCATATTTTTTTGTATAAATTAATATTTCTGTTTTCTAAATTAGCCTGTGCTATACATATTGTTCTTTCAACCCTGTTTTCTGTGTTTGGCCTGCTTTACAATTATGTAAACTTCACTTTCTCTATTTTTATTGTTTGATTATACCTTACATTTAATTTTATTTTTCCACCACATGGTATTTGATCATCTGTCTTTCTGCACTGTATTATGCCTTACCTATTATTTTCTTTCTGTGTTAATCATAGTTTTGCTTTTACTTACACTCCTTGCCATTTTCATTTTCTATTCTTTCCTCAATTACAGCACTGTCAAATTATTTTTCTTCCCCTATTAATAATTTATAAGAATTTCACTATTCTGTGTTCACATAAGATTAGTTACTCTATAATGTGATAAACCCATAACAAAGAGTTTTGACACTGAATGTTTTCAAACAAAATAAAATATTTAGTTATTGCAGGAGCAAAGTTGTCCAACACCAACTGGTACTGTGTGAAAAAGTAACTGCCCCTTACATTTAACTGGCTAATAACCTTTGCTCCAGCTTCCCAGACACCGAAAACAAGCAGGCACAGACACATGTTAAAAGCACAAAGTCTTTTATTGTGCGAATCTCTTCTTTTTATGTGTTTCCCACCACCACAGCTACAAGTCCATGCAATATCCAACATCCAAAACAGTATGTGCTTTGTCTTTTTCTCTCTCTTGGTCACTCTTCCACTACCTCCTCTGTTCCTTCTCGCAAGTGTTGTTCACCTTCCTCCCGACTCTGGCTCATCCTTGTTAGGTAGGCAGCTCCTTTTATCTCCCTCTGGGGTGTACTTCCGGTCTTCCTGCACATGTGGTCTGAAAGCACTTCTGGGTGAGATGGAAACTAAATGAAGTAGGGCTCCCCAGTCCCTGTGCCTGCCCTGGTTGCATCCATGGAACCTAAAAGGGCTGAACTGAAGAACTACATGTCCCATGCTGCCCTGTGGGAATCTGAGACACCACTGCAACGAAATGGAGCTGGCATCTAGCGCTGTGCACACTCTCTCCCCATTGTGATGGTGTCCCGGCTGGGTAAGGGTGCTAGCTATCCCTCACACCTTCAACTGCAGTAACTGCAGCCAAATGCTTATTACTGAATGTTAATCTTTCACATCATTGTGTAGAAGTCTTAGCCCAAGCAGAACTGCTTTAGTTCACAAACACAAGCAGGTTTTTGTGCATAAACTAATTGTACAGCATCTCTTTGGAGTTTTCGTCTGGACTTTGATTGAGCCAGCCCAAAACTTGTAGTGGTGTAACACGTATAATGTTGTGTGTCTACAGTTCCATAATAGTGTTTGTTGCTGGCCTTTAATTTGTGTATGTAGTGCTATATGGGTAAATGTTTCCTGTTTTTAACAAGAGCAATAACAGTAATTCACCATGTTTGTCCTAGTGAGGTAAGATTTCCTGATTAATTATCATCACATTATTAGTTATATGGTGGAAAAGTAGTCGACTGAGAGACAGAAATGGACCGTCTACTGACTTTCAAATGGCATTCACCATTTTTTTCATTGTTTTTTCACTGTTCGCTTTGTTAACAACTTATTTTTATTATTTATTAATGGGCTGGGAAAAAATTGTGGGGATTATTGAAACAGACAGTGGCCAAATTTGAAGATATGATCAGATCTTAGGTCAGGGAGTGTAATAAACTGTATTTCAAATAGCAATCCAATTTGTTAAGTAAGTAACCCTTATCTTAATTATGCATCCTTTCGGTGCATAGGCACAGTGCAACTTTTACGGGGATTGAAAGGTACATGACTGCTTACATGCAGTAGGTTCCTTTCCACCTCCATACTTGAAAGACCAGGATGATGACCAATAGATATTTCAGCCCCACCTCTAACTTTACACATTCCGGTCTTCTGATATTTTACCAGCAGACATTTGGTGGCGACTCCTGCCAACATTTATTACAAATGACTTTCAATTACTTTAACATCCAGCCTTCAAACAGCAATTAAATGGAGATACTTTCTGACTCTTTGGCACTTCTTACATTTCTGTGTCTTGTTCTTTTAACACCGGCCACTATGATGTGAACTCACTTTCGTGTTTTGGGTCATTCTCTTGCAGCATGACCGAACTATACTCCAGCTTTAGCCAATATGTTGGTGACCAGATATTCTCCTTACAGAAAGCAGAATTTGCAGTTCCTTCAGTTAATGCAAGTCATCCATATCCTAAGGTAGTAAAAGATCCCAACACTACAACACTCCACCGCACTGTTTGTCCATTACTAAGATGTTCCTACTTTGGAATAAGGTGTTTATTATATACCTAACATAATAAGATCCATGTTGCTCAAAAGAATTAACTTTTGCATCATCCACAGATCATTTACCCACGAAGCCTAGGAATCATCCAGGTGCTCTCTCGGAAATGATAACTGAGCTTTACATTCCTCACATTTAGTAGTGGTGTCTGTCATGCTGCTCACCATTCAAGCCAGTGATGCCTACAGTACTTTATTTTTTATGCTGTGTCTTTGGTTTCATATCAGTAGGCCGGCCGCTCTTGGGAAGATCCACTACTTATTTTATCTCTCACCGTGGTTCATTGCAATCTTAATGCCTTTGAAAAATTTTGTAGCTCTTTCCAGACTAATAAATAAACGGCCTTTTGTCTTAACTCAATAAGAATGTCTATTGATTATGGCATTATGTACTTGTTGAATCTTTCGGCTGACAGTTTGACCATAATGGCAAAGGTCAAAATAAGTGAGGTTTATATGACTGACTTTAATCAAGCCTGGCTGTGTTGAGTTAGCTGACTCCAATTATTCCTTTAATGGAGTTGATTTAACAAGGGCTCAGTTGGTGTACAATAATTTTGCTCATTAGATAAATGACATAAATATAAATACACATGCCCTTTAACTAATATTAGAATTTTTTGTTGAAGAACTAAAAACATTGAGTATAAAAATTTGCAATACCAGAGGAACTCAGAAAGGAACAAGTAAGCATATGGTGCTGTGAAAAGGAACCTGCCGTTGAAAATGTTCAGATTTTTTATTAAATTGAAGAAAAGTTCATTACTTTAGTATGACAAGGTGAAAAAAAATAAAGTTTCTTCTTATTTTTCTCAAAAAAATCTCTCGCTTTCTTTAAACTTCATGTAGAAATTAAAATAAAGGGTTAGAACAGGGGTTCTCAAAGTTGGTCCTGGGGGCTGACTGTGGCTGCAGGTTTTTGTTCCAGCCAGATTCACAATCAGAGACAACAACTGATAACACTGATCTCATTTAATTTGTTGATATTTTTTCCTCTTCTCTTATTCTACATTCAGAAAAGCACAGCAGCATGATTTTACATTCATAAGACATTTAGAAATATTTCTGTTTTTGCTATAGGTTTAAATGCTTAACTCTCTTTTGTTGATTTCATTATATTTTGTCCTTTCTCTGTGCAGTTTCCCCTCTTCATTGTGTCTTATTAATGACAATTAAAAACAAGCAGAGCAGACACCCAGGCAAACAATACTGAATCGAGAAAGGCTGCAACAACTTTAGCGTCAGACCCACTAATTAATAAATAATGGATTAATTAAACAATTAGAACACCTGGAAAACTAGAATGAAAAACAAGATGGAAATATTGTTAAAAAGAAAAAAATACAGTACATGATTCCCATATAACTGCTTAGTACATTTTAATATATTTTTTTTTTTTTACCAAACTTGTAATTTCTATATTGTTCCCAAAACACAGAATCTGGGAAATAACAGTTCACTTAATTAGCCCAGGAGTCCATTTAAAAACAAGCTGGTTGGAACAAAAACCTGCAGCCACAGGGGTCCCCAGGACCGAGACTGAGAACCCCTTGATTACAGTAGAAGATGGAAATGGCTAAAACTGAAGTCAGTGACCACACTGTGCAGTAATGGGCCTGAGAAGCTTTACCATTACTGTATGTACAGCGACGCACAGATAGTTAGCTAGAGTAGGGAGGCACTAATAAGAAAGACAGATAATATACGATAAATCAATAATAGTATATGTTTGTGTTAGTCTAGGTACATCTGTTTCTTAAGCAATTCAGGATTGAGGAGAGCCAGAGCCTATCTTAAGGGCTCATTTATACTTCATGCTCAGAATGTGTACGCGCCCGCATCATGGCTCCTACGCGTTCCCAGCGTTCATTTCACGCGTCCTCTGAGAAGGTCCTCAGAAATTAACGTGATGCGTGCGTGAATTGCAGTACCAGCAGTGTGCTAAAAGTCGGAACGTGACATCAGAGTCTCTGTTTACTATCTACATGTGACAGAAAGCCCCTATGCAAATCCATGGGGATCGATGTACGAGCTTCGATGTTTGATGAATGTTTCGATGTGGTGAAGCAAAATGCCAACATACAGATGCATTCGTGGTGCTTTTATATTCAAGCGTCGCATATTCCCGATCGTAATGACACGATACATTTTAAAAGTCTCGCATACCATCTTTTGTGCCGTCTTTTGTTTTTTTTTTTTGCAACTTCACAACAGCAACATAATGTACAGCGCTGTATTTGAGCCACTGAGAAAAAAAAATAAGGAAATGGTGAAAGCATGTATTTTGTGATTAAAGTGGAAATTTCAGCTTTAATCTCGAATTGTCCACTTTAACCTCATAGTTTACTTTATCATTAAAGCAGACCATCGTAAACGTCATCCCAGTTTTAATCGCCATGGCAAGCAGCAATAGATCACCACACAGAACACATTAAATGTATGATATTCCAATTCTCTGCACATTTAGAATCCTTAAATTTATACTTGATATCACTTTCATTATGAAATGCATTAAAGTGTGTATGTTACATTTTACAGATAAACCATTCATTTCTTTTAAATAATGAATACTGTTAATAATTACACACATGGGGGTGACATGGTGGTGGAGCGGTAGCACTGCTGTCTCACAGGGAGTCATGTCGCTGGTATTCCCTGCTTGGATTCCACACTGTGCTCCAGTTTCCTTCCAAAGATACACAGATTTGGGGATTTGGTGCCGCTAAAATGACGCTAGTGTATGTGTGTGCTTGTATTCACCTTGCGATGAGTTGAGGCCTCGTCCAGGGATTGTTTCTCACTCATTCCCAATGCTTGCTAGAATGGACACATCCCTGGATTTAATCAATAAACATTCTTTTCAAAGATATTGCGGTAAGGTGACATCGGAATTTAATGGGTGTTCTAGGCAATTCACAATACAGAGAAGCCGAACATGTTCTCACCATGATAATATCTCGCACTGCCACCTGGTGGATTCCTCCAGATTTATGTAAAGTACGCACGCAAGTATAAACACTACAAAGCTAGTGTAGCAGGAGTGTCCACTGCAGCATGCGTCGCGTCGCGTGAAGTATAACCCCGGCCTAACAAGAAACAGGTACCTGTTCAACAGGACATCATTTGACTGAAAAGAACATAAAAAAAATAAACACTTCAGGATGTTTTACAATAATCAGTTGAATAAACCGAGTATGTTTTTTGACAATGTGAAATAAAGGAAAATAGACAAAACTTAGACACAAAGAGAGAAAAAGAATTCACATGGTAGATATTCCAGCCTTGAAAAGAACTTTGGTAAAACTTTTAATTAACACTGCTTACCATCAGGAACGTGTTAGTCTTATTCACATTACTTTTTGGAGCCTTACTTTGGGTACCAACATGATGCAGTTGCTGTGGTTTGCCTGATGGCATTATGATTTCACTATAAACGAAGACTGCATACACTGAGGAATGTCCAAGCTTAGACCACTCTAAAGTGAAGACTTCACTAATAGACTCAGCAATCATGAAAACTAAAGAAACCAAGCTTCATGTCAATACTTAATTGCTGGCTTTTGATGATTGTTTCGTTCTGATTTAAAGTTTGGTCTGTGTTTGTAATTCAGTGATGGAATTTTGTTAGAGATGTGAAAATCCCTTACCTATCCGAGAGTCCAATGTAGTTGATGGACAATATAGGAGCATCCCAACTGGAATGGTTAACATTTCCTTTCCTGGTTGGAAGGCCTATATGAATGAGGGACTGTATCTCCCATGCTTATATTGTGTCCCATTACCCTAGGTGACAGCATCCTTTCTGGTAAGTTACTGTCTGGATATCTGCTTGGCAAAACCGAAGTTGGGATTCCATAGGGCTGCCCTATTATACACTGTGGGTGCCACCAGAAGGAGCTATTTGGAGGTGAATCCCCTGTCCCAGAGTGATTTTGCTTGACCTGGAAGTGCTGCCTGTGTTTAACTGGATTACACAGGGTATCTAACCAGACAGAATGACTGTATAGGGATAAGCTACTGAAACATTTAGTGAACTGCTTACAGATTATAAAAGCTATTATAATATTGTCAATCTCATAAAATTTGTTTATCAGACAACAAAGAGTTAGTGAGGGCCAAGGTTTTGTTGATTTACGACAAATTAGTTTGATGTTGACATAAAACACACACACTTATACAGTATATTGCTATACAAGAAGAGATCATTTACTAATATGATGGGCACAAACAGCTCTAGGAAGCTCTACAAGACTAAAAATCAATGTCTCCCATCAAGTGATGAAAATGAACCTATATATAAAGTTAACTGCATAACACCCACTGTAAACATTCCAAGCAATTCTAAAACTAGGTTGTTTTATAGTTTGGTTTCAATTGGCTGCTTAAATAACTAGTCTAAGGCAGGGGTCTGCAAAGATGGTTCTGGAGGGCAGTAGTGGCTGCATGTTTTCATTCCAACCCCATCATTTAATTAGAAATTAATCCTTGCCAATAACAGATCTTTGTTAATTTTATGGCTTATTAGTATTTTCATTCTTTTATGTCAGGTTATTCTTGTATCACAGATATTTTCCTTTCCAAGGATATTCTCTGAATGATTTGTAGCCTAAAGCTGACAAGTAATTCTGTCTTTTTTCTCTTCAGTTTCCTTCCAAATATTTTATTATAAAAGATGATTCAGGATGAATACAATCAGGTGTAAATGGAAGCAAGTTCGATGGAAAAACTGCTGGTTCCATTTTGATTTGCAGCCTATTGCTAATGAGGAACAATTACAAACTCCAAAAACACTTTCAATATCCATAAAAGGACACAAAGCTGGTGTACTTTTTCCAAAGCCTGGATAGAAGCCACATTGTTCATCCACAGTTTGAGCTTTGACCGTTAGTTGCAATATGTCTGGCATAGGACTAAAAGATTCTACAGTGAAGCTAAAGATTGCAGTTCTACAGGATGTAGATTATACTTTTTTTGAGATGCAACATGTTTTTTTAATATGTACTATTTCATGGCTTGCAGATGTGTAGCAATTGTAATTTTTTAAATCAATGAATTAAAAAAAGGAATGTAGTTTCTGGTTCCTCTTTTGTAAATGCAGGACCACCTTGTAGACTGTCCTAGCCTTCCACATAACACTAAAGGTGCAGGATAACCAAGAAACTTCAATAATATCCGGCAGCCTAAGCATTTGTGGCCTCATTTCTTCTACTTTTCCAGCCTTGCCAATATTCAGAACCTCATCAACAGAAATGGGCCATGCCCCATCAGATGTTTTCAAAGCAGTTAGTCCTCCAAATGACTGTATCTGATCCTCTTCACAAGGCATTTCTACAGTTTTCCTCTCAACTTTTGCTCATAGTCACGACGTAAGTTTTGACAAGAACAGACGTGGTGATATTCTGTCAAATTTTGTGTCATTGAATAATTTACCAGGAATGGTAGTCTTTAAGACATTCTTCATTGGCCAAGCCAAACCTTTCTACAAACTGGCCACTGATACAGTGGTCATACTTTTGGCCTATCCCTGAATCATAGAGGCTAAAATTAAAGACGTTTCCTTTCAACTTGGTATCTTTTCCACAACTAGTCTTCAGATTACGATTTCAACTTTTCAACAAAAGCTCTTATCAACTGCCTCTAATGGCAATATTTAACAAATTCCATTCCAATTACTTTTCCCCATGTTGAACTGAACATAAAATGAGGTAGCAGCAAGCTGTTTACAGCAGACTTTCTGTTGATGTTGGGGTTTGAAGCCTACAAGCCACAAAACGGAGACTGGCAGCACAAAAAAAGGTCTTGGGTTGGATGATATGACTACAAAGTTGATTGGTCATACCTGAGCCAAGATACCAGGCACTTTTAAGTGGACAAGCCATGATTACCAAATCCAAATAAACTCATTCTAAATTCAGATTGGACAGGAGGTCTCCCTATATTTAGACTACTCAGTGCCTTCTTGTCAACTATTACCACCTCAGAAAACAAGCTTCTAAACAGGAAAATTTAGTTAAGCAGATGTACTAGTCTGTGGACCCTATTAACCATCTCCTGGAAAAAGAAGTACTCTGAATATTGATTACCAAGCCAAACTGAAAGCTTTCACTTCTGCCAATTTAATGTCACACCAAGTTAACTCGAGTTATCCCAGGACATGCAAGCATCTACATTCTTGCCACAAAAAGAAATGCTGTACATTTATACTCATCTGACCGTTTTGAAACACAAATAATCTAAATTCATACTATGCAAGACCAGAGTCTATAAAAGCAAAATTGAGTGCAAAGTAGAAATGAAATGTGTACACCAGGGGTGTCAAACTTAATTTTTCTGAAGCTCAAAATAATAAAACTTTATATACCCAATGTAAGACAGAATATTTTATGAAACAACTACCACCTTATTTTCTATACAAATAACACACATGGGTTTCTCTACGTTCATCACAACTGCATATTCTGCCTCACATCTCTTTTGAAACTAATCACTCCTCATCAGCTTCCTTCCCTTAGACATTACAGCGGGAGGGGAAAGCATCCAATGGTCATGGGGCACTTAAAATTGCTCTGAACATATGTGAGTATGTGAGTATGTGTAACTAAAACAAAGTACATACATTTACACTTGCATTACCAAGCTTTGCAATTAGAAGGCAGTGGATCACCTAAAAGGACTGCAAATGCACTGGTGGCTGATCACACAGACAACATGTGGGGTTGGTCAAAGATAGATAGTAATTACATTTAATACGAGTGGAAATACAAATGCATTTGTATCCCCTTATAACAATCAAATCAGCAAAAAAGAGAAAAGAATCATATAAGGGGTTTAAGTAGCAGACAGGCAAGCCACAGAAGCTTCTAGGACCTTTATCTGAAACTCACATTAACAGGTGTCTTTGAGAAATCTTATGGTCATTGTGGGCTGTATTGAACATGTTTTAAATATTGATGAAGCAGACCACTTATAAAAGGGTAGGATTCAGCCAGCTGGCCAGGAGTTACACACCCCTGGTGCATGCAGGGCCAGTCGATTGCCAGGTACACTAACCCTTAAAAAGCCAATTTAGAGCAGATGATTAGTCTAACATGCATGCCATTTAAACACAAAACAAAAACCCACAGACATGGTGAGCACTTGCTGACTCCAAAAGCAACCAGGCCAATATTTGCGACTACATGTACACTGTAAGTTTCAGCCTGCACTACAAATTCCAGGATCCTTCCCTACCAGGTGAAGTGAAAGTGAAATCGCTAAAGTGTAGGACGTTTGGTTTCTAACATTTGGTTTGCAATTATTAAGATTAGATGTCAGCAAAAAAACTAGGATTGTGTCACATGTTGTATTATAACCAACTGTACACAACCCAAAAGTTTACTTTCTCCAGAGCCACTGCTGGCTTAGACTTTGCTTATCCTCTGTTACAACCTGGCCTTATCTATCTCATAGCATTTATGTACATATTCATTTTAGGAACCATTTATGTGAAATCAGTTTTAAATTTTACTGTATGTTTAACCAAATCTGCATTTTGCATGTATATAATTATCTTATTAATATTATAATTTATATATATAAACTTGTTGCAATGCTCTGAGCTTGTACTCACTGAAGAGTGTGATCTATTATAAAATAAAATCATTATCTTCACTTGACAGCAAATTAATATAATTTGTTAAAAAAAACCTCAGATGACAAGAAATGGTAAGTTTTAATCAAACAAGCATTTCAATTGGTAGAATGACTGGAATCACGTTAAGAAACTGATCTCAGCCTCAGACTTTTAGGAGACCAATAAAAGAAAACAGATTTTTCCAAAGCAAACAGGAACCTTTTGGCATAAAAATAAAGCAATCAATACAGGGTAGGTGCTCAGCTAGACTTGACCTGTTCCACTGTACATACTGTATGCAAAATCATCTGGAACACGATATCCATTTTGAAAGCAAGCAGCAGGGCTCATGACAACTGGTTTTCACGGATATAAAACTAAATAATGAATTATGCCAATACTGGCTAACTGAATTCCTTGGACACAAATCGACTGCAATAGTGAAACTTTAGTAAGATACTAATGCTATTCCCATATTTACAAAATTAAAAACACAGAAAAAATGGTGGTAAATATGTGAAGTGCTTAGCACTGCTGCCTTTTAGTTCCTGAGCCTTCGATTTGCATCCAGTCTTGTCACTGCATGAGCCTTGCACATTCCTGCAGTGTTTGGGTTGTAGGGTGCTTCCACACAAACACTTTAGGTTAATTGTCAACTTTAATACTTACCCAGGCTAGGAACTTGCACCCTGTGATGGACAGATGAACCTTGATGTTGTCGTGATGGGGTTGAAAACCTTGTGAGATTGAGTGAGGTTAACTGAAATTGATAATTGACAGCCAAAAAAAAAAAAAAAAGTCTTTTCAAATAGTTTTAAATAGTTTTTCTATTTTTTTTCCTTCATTTGATTAATTTCTTACTCCAGCAGAGACACATATCAATGACGCAAACAGAACTTTTTTGCCATAAAAAACAAAGGATGGACGAGGTGAAGTTGACTTTTAAAAAAAAATAAATAAATAAATCTGCAAATAAATTAAGAGCTAAGCCAAGGTTGCCTGAGCTTCAGTTAGGTTTAAAAAGCAGACAAGGCTAATCCCCATCAGAGATGAATTTTTAATCTCCATTCTCAAGGGGGCCTTATATGCTAGAGAACTTAAAAGACTGTAAATATCAAATGTGATTCTGTCACCTGCATGCCATACCATCCACCTCAATTGTGTCATAGCTGATGCCAACTTTTTGGCTAGGGAATGGAGAACTCATATAGCATTTTTATGTGTCAATTTTATTTAATTTTTTTTTTTTTGGCTGAAGCCAAATTGAATATTTGGGTCAGCAAGCCACCAGGCTTCTTGCAAGCAAACACCCAATCAAAACCCCAACCCCCCCAATTATATGACTGACTATAATGTCCTGCTATAGGCAAGATTTGACAAGCCGAGGTTTAGAGTGCCCTTTGTCCGATTCTTCTCCCTAAACCAATTCACCATGGGGACACCCTGCCAGAAATACAGGACTCCTGACAGAGCTCCATGCATCCACAAATGCCCTGAAAGCACACCAAAGTCACACTCCTAGAAGGCCTACGTGATAAATACATGCACAAAAAAATAAGGGCAGTATATACACCTATCTACTGTATAGACGGATTCATATTTCTCACTTACTTTTAAGCATACTGACCTCCCCCCAAAGATGGCAGCTGAGCAGTATGGTTACCAGAAAAAATTGCTAAATAAACACTTTTAAAACTGGGGTAAACAAACTTAGAGGTACAACACAAAACATTCCCCTAATGCTTTAGTGAAACTTTTTTAAAAATGGTTTGTGCTTTGTTTTATTGTATTTGGGAGGGGGGAGGAATCTTCTTTTCACTTCTCTTTGTTAGGCAATAAATTCCAAGGCAGTGGTGAAACACGGCAGAAGGGGCAGGAATGACAAACACAAACACTCCACCGCCTGGTATTCGTAAACACTTTCTGCCAAACCTTTTATTGTTATAATAACCTGGGTGACAGTGACTAACAATCAGACAGAGAAGATAGAAAACAGAAGGCCAAAGTAAATGTGGTTTCTCTATCTGCTAGCCTCAATGAGTCAACTTAAGGAAACAAGGGAGAAAAGGGTCTAAACTTAAAATAATGAAATTCACTGGGCCAAAAAAACCAAACATCATTAAATGATATACACAGGACTGTTTCTTGAGGTAGGGGAGACAGACATTGGAGGAGGAGCGGATGATTCCGTCTGCACATTTTCAGAGAAAGATTCATCTCTAGGAGAGCTGTAGTGCTTTGACTTGAATAAGGTGATGGTTTCAGATACACTCTAACCTTTCTCATTTTATAAAACAAAGAAAATTACATTTCTGAACAACACCAGATCAATCAGCAGAGTTGTGTCTATTTTTCCTGGCACTGCATAACATACTAAATCAGATTAATTCTGAACAAGATTAACACTTGCTGAATTAGATCAAAGCTCAAAAACCAATAATCTACAGAAGTAGAAGATTAAAACTTAAGTAGCCATTTGGATGTTTAAACCTAGCACACATTTCAACCTCCCTCAACAAAAAAAAAACAACATCTCAGTTCATATATTAAAAAACAGCTTAATACTTCTCTTGGTGAATGTGTTTCATTTGAATTTATCAGCTATTGTGGCAGCATGTAAAAAAACAAAAAAAGGCATACTGCCAGTCTACTCAAAATGAATGTACTAATTAAAGGTGAAACCAAATTTCAGCATTACAAAATGTTCTATTGGCTCTTTAAAGTTCAGCTTAAATTTTTGCAAGTTTGTGGGCATGCTTTTTAAAATAACTGAACATAAAAAGTAAGGAAACCTTAGGAAAAACTGTGCCTAGCATCACTCTTGTTCTGCAAACACAACTTCAAAAGAAATAAAAGCCACAACGCAGAACGTGTCTGTATAATTAAGACCACATATTTAAATGAATATTCCGGACATGAACAGAGAGTAAAATCTCACTTCTGTACTGCTGATCTCACATGAGAGTACCTTCTGGCAGAAAGCACCTGCACTCAGGCCGCTAGCATCTAGTCACCTAAAAAGGTATTGTTACTTAAGGGAAAACAAAACCTTGAGGGGTGGGGGTCTCCAGCATACAGCGGGCAAGATTCTGAACGAAGGAAATAAAAAACAAACCAACATAGATAAGAGAAAGACAAAGTTGTATGTAGAATATCTGCATAGTCAACCCAGTCATATGTGGTTTACTCTTGACATTTCAAATCTGTACAGTGTCTGGGAATGCACTACCCAGTCAGTATTTTCCATAAACCTGCTTTGTGTTTCCTGTCCCATCACTTAAAAGGTGTTACAAAGCGTAGTCACCACCAACAACCCCCACTTAATAAGCAATTATGCTTGAAAATAATTACAACAGTAATATTCATTTCCACATTAAGGCACAATGCCTACATATAGAATTAAACACTGCAACTTTCTTTTATACAAAAGTTGGATTCTTTTATTTTTAAACAAATTAAAAATACTGAATATATAAACCTATCATTCTATAAATATAAAATATTTGATATTGAAAAAAAGGAAAAAACATTTTTCCAATGTTTTTGCTCAATATGGATGTGGCAGTTGTGTTTTCAGTTCATGATAGTTTTTACAATAACAAAGAAAAAAAAAAGACAACTGCAACACAGCATTTAAAGCAAATCAAACAAACACATTAAATAGCAAGAGAAAAATGAAGATTCTTCAGAAAAAAAACTTCCTTTTACATCAAGAAAATCACTGAAGAGGTGCATCCTTATTAAAAGATCCACTGCTTTATATTAGAAAGTGTGTGTGTGTTTCGATATACATATTGTGATTTGTGCAACAAATCAGCTAGCTTTTACTGAAGACAAGTCTTTGAACTTAACGTGCAGCAATACAAAGCTGAGCTAACAAAAGACCTCTCCCTAAGGTCCTAACGCCTTCTCGGCAGCCGCTGAAAGGACAGACTGCTTTTTATATTATAGTCTTGGGGTAAAAGAAAAAAAAAAAAAAAAAAGTTCAACAGAAAATAAGAGGCACAATATTTGCTCAATTGGCGAGTACCCCACTTACTTATCTAGAAAGTGCAAAATGCCACGAAGCAGTATCCAGAGTCAATACTTTTGTTTACTTCTTTGAGGAAAAAAAAAAATCCACATCAGGACACTGCCAAAAAATAGTGTCATAAATTAAAATAGTCCACATACAAAACTTGTATTTTGGAATTCGCACATCACCCCATTTGATATATAAACTTGTTCAGATGCGCAGTATTTTGAGTGTTCAATTTATTAGGTATTCAACCTTTTAACATATTCTATTATGATATTCCAAAGAACACACAAAATAAAAAAGTGGACAAGTTAAGACTCAGCATCCTTCATAAACATATCATGGGGGGGAAGAGTAAAAAATCGCTGCAACATTTTTAATGCTTAAAACCGAAACAATTAATCCATTCTTAAAACATTTCTTAAAATGGACATTTACGAGAATATTTAATCAGTTAACCCTATTTTGTATATTGTATGGAAATGGAGAAAATGTGTTGCTGGCTTAAAAAAAAAAAAAAGGTCTTGGATGCCAACAGTGCAACTTGCATATTGTTTAGAGGACTTTACCAGTACACATTAGCTAATAGGATTTAAAGAAAGGGGAGGGAAAAAAAAGTTGAATACCACAAGCTTCTTTTAAAACCTTATTTGTTTGTTTTGCAATAGTAAAAGAGGGAGGGAATCCAAATTAAGACATTGCAGGCATTTTGCTCAACACCATATGGATTCCAAAGCAGTGTTTCTTCCCCAAAAATATCTGAAAAGGAGTTATTTGTGTAAATGGAGCTACTATGGAAATATGCAGGCAAAAACTGTTAAAAAGAGTGTGCCATTCAACTTTGCAAAAAGCTGATTAACAAACTCTGAAGTCACATAGCTTTTTGTATTCTTCCCTTCTCAGAAGAGATTAACGCACTTATATTTACACAAAGGTTACTGATCTATGCAAAGACAAACATGCACGCAGTCATACAACATGTTGTAAGAAAGAGACACAGTGTTAAGAACAAGTATACATCCATAGGTTCTTGCACACAAACACACGCTCATCATTATTGGGGGTGAGGGGGGAGTTTAAGGGGCCAAGCGGACTTCAGGGCCCATAATACTCCAACTGAATCAAAAAAAGCAGGCAAAAATTGTTTTTTGTTTTTTTTGCACACAAAAAAAAAAGGAAAAAAGCGGCACAAGTTGTTAAAAAAAAAAACAAAAAAAAAAAAACAAAACACCCCAATCCAACTGGGGGTCCTTGGCTCTTCAGTGTGCAGTCTCTCCAAGCCAATGGAATTAATATTGGAACCCATTATTAGTACAGGAAGAACACGATAACTGCTCGTCTATAGTTTATAGATATATTTATATATTGTTTTATGTTTTTTTTACAAAACAACGTAAAACAATTTGAAAAGGTGAAAATGTCTTGTTTGCTTTTTTTTCCTCTTTTGTGTTTTTTTTTTGTTCGTTTTAAATACAAATATATAGTTACAAAAACTCTCACGGCTGCTATGTACAACATACCATACAACATTAAAAAAATGAAAGTCTGTCCGAAGCGGCTCGCGCCAAGGGGAGCCCGCCTTCACACTGTCGTCTCCCCCTGCTTACCGTTTGCCAGTCTCGTATAAAACTTTCGCCACGAATTGAGCGTTTTGCCGGACCAAATCCAAAAGCCCGAAGTGATTCCTACAATGAGAGTCATAAGATATTTGATCATGAAAACCGTGAAGTCCGGAGTCATGTGGGGGTGCGTGCTGGACGGGCAGGGGATCGCATAGGTCTTACAACTGTGCGACACCCAGCTTTTCTCCCACTGTTCTCGAAACGCCTGTTCGTAGAAATAGCAGGCGATAACGATAGTGGCCGGCACGGTGTAGAGGACACTGAAGATGCCTATCCTCACCATGAGCTTCTCCAGTTTCTCCGTCTTGGTACCGTCGTGCTTCATGATCGTCCGGATACGAAACAGAGATACGAAGCCGGCTAGCAAGAAAGAGGTCCCGATGAACAGGTAAACGAAGAGGGGTGCAAGCACAAAACCTCGCAGCGCGTCCACGTTGTTTATGCCCACGAAGCACACTCCGCTGAGCACGTCCCCATCGACTTGCCCCACTGCCAGGATGGTGATGGTCTTGATAGCTGGCACTGCCCACGCCGCTAAATGAAAGTACTGGGAGTTGGCTTCGATGGCTTCGTGCCCCCATTTCATGCCAGCCGCCAAGAACCAAGTCAAAGCCAAAATAACCCACCATATGGAACTGGCCATACTGAAGAAGTACAACATCATGAAGAGAATGGTGCAGCCTTCCTTTTTGGTGCCCTGCACCACTGTCCTGTAACTTTCGTCCGCGAACTTCTCGTTACAAACCACTCTGTCCTCCAGCAGAAAGCCGGCGATGTAGGCGATGGCCACCATCGTGTAGCAGCCAGACAGGAAGATTATGGGGCGCTCGGGGTAGCTGAAGCGCTTCATGTCCACCAGGTAAGTGAGCACAGTAAAAAGGGTGGACGCACAGCACAGTACGGACCATATCCCAATCCAAATGCGGGCGAATTTCAGCTCGTCCTGGCTGAAGTACATCATCCCGTTGGATCGCAAAGACTCGCAGGGAGCGCCGCAGTCCTTTTGTCCCAAGAAGTGGTAGTTCATGTAGGTGGGCACCTTCAGGGCTCGGGGGCAAATGAATTGTCCATTGGAGCCCTTGGGGCTCATAGTGCCTTCGGGAGCAGAGGGGGTGGGGTACAGCGTGGGACCGTCCGACTTGTTCTGCCCCACGCACAGCTCGCCGGCGCCGTGCACTGGGAACGCTTCGCATGCCAGGGTGTCGGGCCACTGAAACCCGAACTTGTTCATGAGCGCCTCGCAGCCCTGCCGCGCCCGCTCGCACAGTGACCGGCAGGGGGGTAGCGCCTGCTCCAGTACCGTGCACACCGGGGCATACATAGAACATAGGAAAAACTTGAGATCGGGCGAGCATTGAACTTTCACCAGCGGGTAGAACTGGTGCACCTCCAACCCAGCGTCCTCCTGGTTCGTGTGGCCCAGTAAATTAGGCATAATGGTCTCGTTGTAAGCGATATCCGTGCAAAGGGGTATAGAAATCGGCTGACAAAATCCGTGCTCCGGGATTGAAATGCCTCGTTCGCTGTTATACTGTCCGCAAGCGCCCCAAAGTCCCCAAAACAAGATATACACTAGCGGCCAGAACATTCGCGTCAGTCTTGGAAAATCCAGCATAGGGTAACTGCGCCCAGCCATACTTTTGCGAGTCTTTCAAAACTAGTTTCTTTGCTTTCTTCGCCCCGACTCTTTCCTTCTCTTCCAGATTTCTCGTGTTTGTGCCGAGGTAAACTTTAGCGATCACAACAGCCGCACATCTGGCCACTCTGATACCCACGTCCTTTCCTCTCCCTGATGATTTCTAGGTGAAACCAGAATTTAAACAGATGCAGACGCGATGCAACACCCCGCAGTTTCTCTCTCACTCCGACCATTTGTGTCAATCCCTCAGCTCTGCTCAGACCAGTTTCCAGGCGCCCCACAGTCTACTCTTCATATGGAATAGAGGGAGTGGCCTTGAAACAGATGGCAAATTTTAGGGATCGTCTGCAATTTTCATGTTTCGGGTTAACTGGTGTAGGTTATTGTGAGTTACAGACTCCGAATCCATTAAAAATGAATACATTTTAGAAAAAAAAGAAAGACATTAGCATTTCTTAAAAAAAGGTAAATCATTCTTTCACTTTTTACTCCTACATTTGCAAAGCAGTTCCACGATCCCTGAGATATGCATATTTGTAAAACTGACACAAAGCTCTCGTTAACTGCGCTTCACTTGATGATTATGTGAAAAGTTTAGTTACTGCTTTAGGTCTCTATGTGTTAGGCAACTGTCAGCGTGCACTAATACTTTAGAATACAGTACAGTCGGCACGTACTTAGCAGGCTCTGACAAATTAGCGATCATAATGCTTTTACATATCTCACAAACGACATACATTTTCCGTGTTCAACTTTGGATTCAGTCTTGACCAGGTATACATTTCTTCCTTGCAGGCTGCAATCGCTAGAATTTAATCGGGACCTCAACTGCATCATATATGTTAAAACAGAGTGCAGAATGACATTTGAGAGTTCAAAGAGGTGAACATTTGTTTCATTTATTGGAAGTAGTTCTAAATGCAGATAAGCATGCACAGAGTTGAAAAAATAATAAAATCGCAAAACCGTGTTTGTCTCTTAAGTACAAACGTGTTATCCCCATCACCCGATCAGGCCTTTTTTTAATATAGTGTGTAATCATAATTCATAGTTTATTTCTGAAAATAATCCAAATTCGCCTGCTTTTGAAAGTTAAGTACGATGAAATGGGGAAATTAAAACCCCAGAGGCAATAACAGCTCATTAATTTCACAAAAGTTGACAGTGTATGAAAAGAATTTACTGAAAAAAGCAAATCTAAATTCGTATAAATTACAAAAAAAGGAATGTGGTTCCTGCTAATAAAAAGACAATGTTTTTAATCATGAAGCCGCAGGGCCGGTCCACATGATCTTAACTGTGGAGAGGTACAGATTAATAAAGATGTGCGATTAAAATGATTTATAGGTTTATCAAGTCGTACTCTGAAAATGAAACACTTATTTTGCGCAGGCATTTTGCACGCTCACTTATTGCTGTTATTGTTTTCATCGTTGTCAATCATTAGCCGTGCGTTGGTTTCGCTACGTAGTGAATGCATCGCAATATACCATATCGTTAGAAGCGGTACGTTTTTCACTAATTACGTGACTTTTGCTTTTAAAAGTCGGATGCCCTATAAATATTACCTCGAATAAAAAAATCTCAGATACAGATACATGTTAACCATTCAAGTATTAGTGTTTATTTTCTTAAATCAGTGTCTTTAAGAGTGGGATAAAGCACAGAAATAAAAAAGCACACTTTTACGTTTGTAAGATTAACTGAAAAAAACAGAGACTCCCCCTTAACAAATTAAGGCCGATTGCCCTCTTATAGACTTCCAAGCCGCGTTTATTGGCTCGAAACTCCGATATGGATTGACATTGGAATGCCGTGATTGGAATAATTTCACTGCCACTACTTTTGGAAAACAAGGAAAACTCGTGATTTTTAAGAGAAAGTGAATTAAGGCAATTCCTTGTTCTGGTAAACGCACGTGAAAGCAAATAGAGATTTTCATTTTATACTTAAAGCGATTGAAGTGACTCCAGATTTCATATAAAAATTATGATTATTCATTTAAACCCTTCGCCAACACTCTTTATGCCATATGCCATGAGCAAGTAAGTGCCTCATAATTCATTTTATTTATTAGGTCTATAATAATGGGACGCAAACCTTTTGTGCTCGTGACCCGTGGAAGCCATACCCACGTATAGGAAAAAAAAAAAAAAAAAAAAAAAAAACACGGGAAGAAAGTGCCAACGAAACACCGAGCGTGGCCGGGAATGCGATTCGAGCCTGGGACGCTGCACCCGCGAGGCCGCTTTGCCACTGCGATACCCACAAAATATATTAACTGTAATGTAGATGTCAGAATATTATATCATAACATAAAATATTTTCAAGATCTTCTGGCGCCGTCAGTCTATGCGGGCGCCATGGGGTCCAAGGCAAGAATCGAATTTGGACTGGGCTTTAATTTATTATCAACACAATATATTATGAGCTGGAAAACTGAATGAATGTTTGAATATAAGCCTTTATTTTGTACAAGTATAATTGAATGTCTCAGTATTCATTAAGAATAGCTTAAACATTCTAATCCAATAATATTCTAATTTAAATAGGCCAATGAAATTTTTTTTGATTGTCACGTGTGCTGTCTATCTGTCTCTCTATCTCTCTATCTTCTCACTTCCTCAAACCGTTTAATCCAGCCTGAAGCTCTGGGACAGGCACAGCTTCTTCCGGCCATTTGGGCACAAGACAGGAGCAAAGCCCGAGTGGAACGCCTGTCAGCCGCTGCGATTCCCGCACCCATTCACACTAGGAAAATTTTTGATAGGTCTCATTTTTCATAATTGTTTCATTTCAAGTTAAAAGTGTGAAAGAAACAATCATAAAAATAAAACAAATAATCACAAAGGAGAAAATAAATGGTAGTCGGTTAGTTCACCATGCCGCTTGCTAATGATCGAGGGAGACATTCATTCAAAATGAAAGTGATCGAAACAAACTGCCCGTTTCCACATTTTTTCCCGAATCGTTTCATAAATGTAGCCTTAGTGTAAAAGTTGTATTAAGCAAATCGAAGAAAGGGATCGAGTCTTCCTTCTTTGTACTATTATAACCAGCCAAATTAAGAATGAAGGAATAGCACAGCTCACCTCATTAGGGATAATTAATTAATATATGTAGTGCCATTTTAACCTTCACCTCTTCGGGGCACCGCGTGCACGCACACAAAGGATCGATAAACTCAAAAGCCGGCTTTTGAGCCACATCTTGTGGTTGCAATTGGCAAACTTACTGCTTCTGAATCAGATGGCTTGGAATGCGGCGGCTTGTGTTTACCACTTATTTTTAGGATTTTGTTTCTTTTGACCTTTACGTTTAAACGTGGTTGAAATACAGCAGGATTTAAAGCAAGTGCAGAACAGTATGTTATGAATGCTGCCATAGTTTCTAGCCTCGTCAGAGAAAGAAGAGAAGCTTTTCTTTATACACATGTCCGGAACCATTCAATTGATTATTCACAGCTAGACACCCACATACAAACATAGCTGAAGCGTGTTACTTCTGCCTGGGCGGCTTCATTCTCTGACCCTGAGAATTAATTTATGCTAATGGTAGTGAGTATCTCAATAATGGCGCTTCACAATTAGCATCATTACCACCGCTGCTAATAATATTATGATCTTCTCAATGACAGCAATAAGGTCTATAAATAAGAGTCCCTAGTAAAAGGAAAATAAACATACACATCAACAAATGTCATGGTGGATACCAATAAAAATGATCTTGGTTTTCCATTAAATATGCAATCATCTTACTTATTTGAAGAACGTTTGACTGTTTTCACTCCATGCAATATCAGCAGTATACTTCTTTTCAAAACTGTTGCTGATTTCTTTAAGACTTTGTGTGATTGAATATATTCATGTCTTTTTTAATAATGTTCGGCAAATTCCCTAGAATGACACTATTATGTTATGAACATGTGATCATTTTTTATAATTGTGTTCCCAGATTATATGTTATCATTGTTATTGTATATTTGCCTGACATCCACATTACATTGATCAGAATCCTCTACAGATATCTATACCTGTATATTTACATTTGGACTACAGTTTGGTCAAGTGACTCACTCAGGGTTACACAGTGAGTCAAATGTAGAAATTTAACCAACAACCTTGAGGTTTAGACTACATTATGAATTTTCCACAAGGTTGTATACATTAGACTATGAGAAAATATCAGCTGTTTGTTCTACTGAAAATTGCTGTAGTTAGTTCAATTGTTCACACCTTTCTTCTGTTTGCTGCCTTTCAGTATAATTAACTTCTCAATAGGAGGCTTATTCATGCTTTTAAAGTCAAATCATAATTGTAATTTTAGTTCTTTCTGTTCTAAATTCTGTAGAAATTTCTTATGTTCAGTCTTCTGAAAAGGTTGATCATGGACTAAAACATGATTTTATTAGAATAATTGTGTGGTGCTTTTTCATGAAGTGGTTTCACTTTCCTTCAGTATCCTAGCCTCATGTGTGTTAAAGGAATAATTCACCCTAAAATAATATTTTTTTCTATTTTACTTACTTCATGTAGTTTGTAGTGATGGCAAAGAAATTTTTTTAATCTAATGATTTCATGCATAATGGAGTGAAAAACATTTATGGTATAATAGTTATCAATAGTGAACAATGATGTACAATGGCAAACAATGAAAAAAGTCCATGGAAGAAAGAAAAAAATCTCATACTACCTGTGTTGCATAATCTGTGTGTCTGTTTTCCTGTTGTATGCACAAAACTTGCAAAATGCATGCTTTTTTCCTAAAATATCGTTAAATGGATGCTTCCACAATAATCAGCACACATCATGAACAGAAAACTAAAGCCACATAGGACTGACTTTTTGAACTGAAGACCTTGCTCTCCCACTCCTTCATCGGTGAAGAGTCCTCTCTTCATTTTAAAAGTGGCACCATGAGACTTTAGTTTCCTGTTTATGATGTGTACTGAGTATTTTGGAAGTATTTATTTAATAATATTTTAGTGAAAAAGCATTTGTTTTGCTCATTTTGAGCATAAAGCTGGAAAACTGACACATGGATTATGCAACACGAGTAACCTGAGATTTTTTTTTCTTCTTTTTTCCAAGGACACTTTTCACATTATTTGCCGTTTTATGGCATTGGCTTCTATTGGCCTCTATTATATCATAAACTTTGTTCTCTCCATTCTGCATGAAAGCATGAGATTACATTTTATTCTTGATCACCATTACAAAGGACATGGAGTAAGTAACTATGAAACTATCATTTTTGGGTGGTGTATTTCTTTAAAGTTAATGGACAACTCTAAATTAGCCCAACATGGGTGAATGTGTATGGATGTGCTTGTGTAATGGATTGAATCAACATTCAAGGTTACCTTCTGTCCGGAGCCTGATGTCATAGGGACAGATTCAGATCCCTGCAATCTTGAACTACAGTAGATTAAGTAAGTATTGACAATAGATGGACATGGAATAATTAAGCTCACATAATAAATGGGTGACATGAATGATATTATGGAACACTAACCAATAATGAAAGGGGTAAAGTGTTATCAGATCTTGTTTAGAATTCTACTAATTGCATGCTGCATATTGTACTATAGACAGTATATACCCATAACAGAAGACAGTAAAAAAAAAGTTTGAGTACTGTACAGCAACTGTGACAATGCAAATAACAGAGAAATTGAAAAAAAAACAACAGGCAGGTACAGTATTGTTTGTGGAATACTGCAAAGTCTCAGTCTGTACTATATGGGGAACAGTAGTGATAGTGCTAACTGCAAGGGGTTTAACATCCAAGATGGAATGCCTATTAGAAGACTCCCAGGAAAGAATGAAGACATAATGGATAATTAGTGGGGTTGGTCACTGAATGTTATTTCCCAGTCTGACAGATGGCAGAAGTTTATTGTGGCTACCCTGATTCAGACTTTCACAGGACTGTCTGGGAGTTGTAGTTCAAGCAGGCATGTCAGTCAGTGGTGAAACCTGGAACAACAGCAAAGTGGCCTCACTACTTTTCCCAGAATCTGGCTTATGCTGAAGTGCTCCATGGTTGCACCATGATGATACCAACATTACTCCCAGGCTAGACTTTGAAAGAGCCTTTCAGCCCATTCTCAGGACAGCTTGTAGTGTGGAAGTAGCAGCTGATAGAAGCATGAAGGAGGTTGATGATGAGGAAGAGGCCAGTATTGTTTGGGAACAGCATTGAGAAAGAGGGCAAGTTGTGGTGATGTATTCTTTTCATATGCAATGAGGGGTTAAGCAGTATCCCTACTTGTTTAGTTAGGCCCAAAAGGGCCACTTTATTACCTTATCTTTTGTTTTTGTTACCTCATATAAACTGCTTATTTGTTCCCTTCCCTTGGTGCCTTATTTTTTCAATACACCCGTAAGATTTCTGGATTAGCATATGACTATGTAAGGAATTTGCTGAAGAGTACACCTGTAAAGCCATAGTGCATAAAGAGTACTAAAATGCTGTATCTTGAGCAGGCGATAAAGTTTCAGTTTCCTGTAATACCTGCTATTAACAAGACTTGAACAGAAGCAAATTGTAATGGTAGTGTTCCACAGAGACAAGTGTAAGTGTTGCACAAAGGAAGCAGTGGAAGTATGAATGGAAAAATTACCATTCCTTCTTTCAAATGTTTTAGCTTCTTACAAGCAGCCTCTGACCCTGTTCTTCTAAATGCCATACTTCCTTATATTCAGGACAAATGTATCAAATTGTTGTTGTTTAAATTTTTATCAACATGTCTTCTGTTATCACATAATCATTTGCTTTGCCAAGGCTGTTGTACAGTATTTGCTGTGTATTATGCAAAGTTGGTTTATTTTCTTAAACTGTTTTTTCCATGATAGAGCGTCAGGGAATGGAGCCTATCCTCACGTTATTTTTAGCAACACACACAGGATGAGTTACATATATAGCACCTTGTAAAACGTTTATTAATAGTTAGTTTTAAAAAGTAAATCTTCCATGATTGTTAACCTACCTACCCCCAGTAGCTCCATAAAGATGAGGACTGCAAAGTATTTCAATTTTTGACTTAATAATGTAGATAATACCAAGGATGTGACATTATATAAAGACGTACAGTGACATGCTGTGGATCATCAGAGATACATGGTGGAGCACCAGTATAACATTCTTTAAATTCAAAAAAGTATATTTTAAGATTATTGTGGTACTAAATCCCTGAAGGTTTTGCTAATATAGGAGATGCAATAATAAGGTTTGGATCTCACCACTATTTATGCAGCAACCGTTTGGACTTTCTGAAGCTTTCCCAACACATAAGAAAATAAATCACAAAACAAAGTGCTGTCTTTTACATCTCAACCAAATTTAGAAACTTCAGTTAACCTAACATTTGGGCCTTTGTGATACAGAAAGAAACAGAAGGGCTTGTAAAAAATTCACATAAACATGCGTCGACAAAAATTGCTAAGATGGAGATGGAATTCAGGTCCCAGGGGATGGAAGATGGCAACAATTCCGCACTACACCATCCAGTATTTAAATAGTAAATCAGTAAATAAATCTCATCAGCTAACATTACATGTTGGAACATGATATCAAGATGATTGTACCTGCACTACTAGTGTACAGGTCTGAAAGTAGAGTCTTTCATCAGATCAAATTTTTGCAAACAATGTGTCTTAAAGGAATACACCAAAAAAAATATTTTTAATTTGTTGCTTGCCTAATGTAGTTTGTAGTGGTGGCTGAGAAAAAATGCAGTCTCATGTTTGTTTAGAGAAAAAAGACATAAACATTCAAATGGAATGGTACCCTAAGGTGACCAACCCTGGACAATGGCAAACAATATGATAAATGTCCATGAAGAAAAGAAAAAACAATTCTCACGTAACTCATGTTGAATAATCCATATTTCTGTTACCCATTTGTATTCTCAAAACATGCAAAATATGTGCATTTTTTGCTAAACGCTATTAATACTTACTTTCGGAAAACACAGCGTAAAAGATAAACAGAAAAGGCACATTTCTCCAATACTGTGCATTTGAATACATCCTTAAAATATTAGATTCACAGATGGTAAGCTGCGTCCATTTTCATCCTAATATGAAGGAGCGTGCACTTGTCTTACTGCTGAGGAATGATTGCTATCTTCCCAGTGTCTCTTGCTGTTCACCTTTAAATATTATGATAATGGGAATTTTATGCTATTTTAAAATTAAGAGCATATGTTTTAATGGCTGTTTTAATATTTGGTCACTTGTAATTAATCTTAATAATATATGTATGCTGATTAGGTCAGATTTTTGTTCTGAAATCAGTATGTCAATTCAGTCGGAACTTTTTTTTTTTAAATTATTGCCAGTTTGTCATTACTGACAGTTGAACTTGTTTTTTCACTTGGTAAAATATACTTAAGAAGATTGCATATGTGTTTATCAATGGTGAAATGAAAGGAATATTATATTTCTATTGTAAAGAACTGACGATTTTGGAATGTGCAAGGACCATATAATGAAACATAGTCAAAACCTGTTATAAATGGATACGTTATTTGATTTTTACACATTGTTCTCTATCATTTTACAAGATCAATGACTCTTTTTGTAGGTTTCTTGAATCCTAGAATGTGAGTCTGACATTAGTTTTCTGAATTAACTTACTTTTGTTTTGTCATTTGTTATTGGCGATTTTCCCACCATTTTTGTTTATTCATGATCAACGCTATTTTGACATTCCATCATTAGGGCAGACTCTCGTGTTGTCCTGTGAAGTTGTGACCTCTGATTAATGGTGCAGTTTATTGCCTAAAATGGCATCTTTGGAAACACTTCGCTATCCAAGTTTGTGAATTAAAAAAAAAACGCTTTCTGTGCCTTGAAATCCTATTAAGTTTTGCTTCTGTGCTTCTTGATTAAGTTTGAGCTTCTGACCTTATTGTCTCGGGATTTGGCTTTGCTATTTTTGTCGGTTTTTGACTTCACTTTTTTCTCTTGTTTTCTACATCAACATTCTTGCTAGCTTGCCTAGTGTACTAAAATCAAAGCAGAGTTGTAACTTGGAATTCTGTTTAAACATTGGCCAGAATCAGAATGCTAGCCAAACTTGAAGTCCAAATGTTATTGCTATAATTTTGAACCCAGAAACAAATTAATTAAACTGGCAAATGCTCTTTTTATATATTCAGAGTCTGTCACATTAATTTATAAAGTATCGTATGGGTGACATCACATGACTCGATTTCTAGCACCACACCAACCAGCAACCAGGACTGTGTCTTGAAAACTAAAATAATCGTGCCTGTCAACAAAAGAAAAATGGCGTCACGGTAACATACAATTTATTAATAATAAAATATTCTTAATTTCAAAGGTTACATATATGAACCAAACAGAACTCCACAGATGATCTTTAACATCCAACAAGGAAACGTCTCATACAGAAAAAAAAATATTAGACCCATAATACATTTTTGAAGTTGATTCACTCATAACGAATACTGAGTGAAGACATAAAGTTAGTTTCAATAAATGTCTGCGCACTAAATTGACTGGCTACCTCAGTCCAAATGAATACTGAGTGCAGATATGGCTGAATTCTTGTGCTCTCTCTCAGATGTGAAACTGGTCAGTAGTAAGCAGGATACCCACCAGTGGATAAAGTAATATAATTAAAGAAAAAAGGCTTAAAAGCCACATGATAGTTGCAGTGGGTAATGTAAGACACATGCTTTATTCAGACAAAGGCGCATTTAAGTATTTACTTACATTTTATTAATGGCTGATGAGTATTGCTGTTATTATTAACATTATTAGAGCCTACAGATCATACAGAATGTCGGTTGTAAAGTTTCTAAACACATCTGCTATATTTCAGTATAAGAAAATTGTTTGCATAATTATCCATTGAGTCTGCTTTTTTGATCATTTCTAATCCATTGGAGGGTCACAGGAGGCTGGAGGCAAGTGTTACTACACGTTTTCTTAATAATAATACTGCATGATTACCTAACTCTCCCCAGATTTTTTTTCATCAAGCCAGAAATCAATCAAAAAGAATGCATAAAGGGCACATGTAAGATTTTTGCTAGGTGTTTATTTTAAAATGGACTTGATTGATTAAATTCATCTATTTTTTGGACCCATGCATTCTAGTGTTGACTTGCAAGGAGCTAAAGTTTATTTTGACAGCATTAGTTAATAAAAGGGTGGCAGTTTATCAGATGAGACGCAGAAGACATAGGCTATGTCACATTGGCACAATTTAGTGCCACCAATTAAAGGAAAGTGAGGTCCCAAGAGGATGCCCATATAAACAAGAACCCTTGGCATCTCATCAGAAATCTATAGTAGGATCCAAATGCTTCAAAAGATTTGCAATCATTAAAGGTATTGAAGAAAATCCGCCTGCTTGTCTGGTACTAGCTATGATACTGTATATTCACAGCAGATATTTCATCCATCTACACTTTTTTTTTTCAAACCCACTTGGCAGTTTTTATATGAAGAACAAACATGTTTGAAACAGTATTTACATTTTACAAATATTTCATAACATATTTATATTGTATGTATTGCATATATTGTATGTGGAAGGAACAGGAGGTGAAATTTAGAAAAATCAAAGCACAGTTCTGCTTTAAGTAGGTATGTTAGAAATTAAGCCAAGTGTAGCTGAGCAAGTATTTAACAAGATGGATAGCTAAATCATTAGAGGAAGAAAAACTGGCTCTGAAATGATTCTTAAAATTTATTCTTAATTTATTTCATCTTATAAGTTTTTATGTGTGTATCTTTAATATGACGTAGTAAAGCAGTATTCTCAAATATGCTTAATCCAACTCAGAGTCCTGGGTTTGCAAATTCTATCCCGGCAGCACTGAGAAGAAGGCAGATGCCATTCGTGGACCGGGTGCAAATAAATCTCTTCAACACACAGTCCCACACAATCATACAGGGTCAATTGCCACTTATCCTAACACATACACATTTGGAGATGTAGCAGAAAAAAAACACACACAAACATGGGGAAATTATACAAAAGCCATGACAGGTGCATGATTGCCCCATGACTGTAGATTTGTGATGCAATGGTAATAACCATGGTGCCAATCTAATAAGCATTGATCTCATCATTTTTTCTGACACCATGGGTAGCATAGTGATGCTTCCCAATTCCAGATTCTTGGGTTTAAATCTTGGCCTGGGCATTACCTTGTCATGGACCTCATGGGTAACCTTTATTGTCTGTTTGTGCTCCTTATTGTATTTTTATTTTATTATACTTTATTAATCCTGAAGGAAATTACTTGGTTTTTTGCATACCCCTTGGGGTCAGAGCGCAAGGTCAGCCATTGTACAGCACCCCTGGAGCAATTGAAGGTTAAGGGCCTTGCTCAAGGGCCCAGCAGAGTAGGATCTCTTTTGGCAGTGACGGGGCTTCGAACCGGCAACCTTTGGGATACCAGCGCAGATCCTTAGCTTCAGAGCCACCACTCCACCCCAATTTATGTAAATAAAATAAAATATTTATGTAAATATGTGATTGCGTAGTTTTGTCCTGATTTGAAATGCATTTGGGATGCTATACTTTTAAAGAAAGGCACAGAAAGGCCTTCCTGAAATGGATTTAAAAATACACCAAAATGGAAGTACAGTAAAGGGAATTTTGGTTTGGCTGGAAAGGATAGTGGAACGCAGGATCCCAAATAGGAGTTAACATTATGAGGATGGATATATTTTAACAAGAAATAATCAAAAGGAAGCTACATTCTGAAGATGGCCTTAGAAATCTGATCTGTTAAAGCAGAGAGAGCTCCGTGTATGCAAAATTGCACATTTAATCTTGGCTGTGGATTGCTGATGGACCCTTTGCTTTCAAGCAGTGCTCATCACAATCGTAGGACAGGCTATACATTGAGTATGGCTTTTAATTGAGTTGTTGGGCTTAACCTAGTGCTTTGTGAGCTGAGATCTGTATTCATTGTGTCTATCGGCATTATAGTGGTGAATCTAAACGTACTACTTTGGTTCAGGGAAACCTGTGAGGAGACTGCTTGTTCTCTCCGTGTCCACGTAGGTCTTCCTCCCATACGTCAAATACATGCATATTAGGTTCATTGTCAGCAGTTACTAGCAGTGGACTGGCATGCTCTTCCAGGGCCTATTTCCTTTGCAGGTTCAGAAATACTTAGATGGATGGATTTATTATTGAGCAGTAATTCATATTCTAAATGAATCAGTATATCATTATTTTTAAATGACCAACCATGGGGTGTCAGGAATTTCTACAAGACACATGCACAAAACCCTTTACTCACTTAACCAATGACCATCAGTTAAGCTGTGATTTATTAAGCCAATATTGATTTTTCTGGAATTTGTATAAGCATTAAATTGTTTATGGCTTGTCCAGGACTTACCCAAAAGCTGCCAGGATGGACACCAACTCTCACCTACCCTAAATTGGATAGGTTATAAAATGGATAGATGGAATACCTAATATTAAAAAAGCATTTTATACATAGTTGTAATTTTATATAGAAACAAACAGACAATCTACTGTAGAGTTGAACATTTACATTGAATTTCATAGCATAGTAAGTCAGCAATTAATAAAACGTGTGGACTGAGTACAATCCACAATCTTTCTTAATTGATATCGTCCCCATGAATACTGTGAAAGACTATGCTAATATTAATTAGAAATGTAAAATTTGAAACGACAGGATCTTTTGAGCACAAAGCAAGGTAAACTCTTTGGGAACTTTCACACTTGTGGCCCCAAGCCAACCCTGAGTTTACCTTAGCTGTAAGCGTCAAAGGGGTCAAAAATACACAAAGTTAAGATGTAATTTGCAGGTGTGAGTTAACCAATACATAATAGACTGGCTACAACAAAGAGCTGCTGCCAAGACTGAGATTGCCTGCCCCCAGTATTGAATTTCAGTGAGTCCCTTTTCATTCACATGGAGAAATGCATGTTGGCTTAATAGTATACTAGGAACTAAAACAAAATGATTCTAAATGTCTTTAAATGCTTTGCAGAATAAATGTTACTAATCCCTTACAAATAAAACAAAGTGTCATAGGTCTTTGTTCACAATGGGGTTAGCAAAGGTGTCTTGCATAATTCCGTGAGCTTCTTGTGTGGAGATGCCCTTTGTGTCACGCATTAACCTAAAAAGGTATTAAAGCAGATGGAATAAACTTACAATCATTAGCCAGTGTGAAGTAATATACTGTTTAGTCCATAACAAAGCTCTGTCTCGCTGGTTTGTAAAGGGTGATAATTAAGTCAAGGCTAGAAATTTTTCTTCCTGTTGGCAAGTTAATGTTCAAGCTCCTCCTGCTTTAACTGTTTAAAGAAGATTAATATATACAGAGAGATTAATTCATTATTCTGATATTTCTGCACACCTGTAATTATTACGTCAGTAGACCATCTGTAGTTATAATCCACATTTTTCTAGGTTAATTGTAAAGTAAGGTAATTACCACATTATACCTTTTCTGTAAGTTATTCAAAAAGCTAGTGCTACTGGATAGGACTGAGAGGAGAGACCAACAGAAAACCATTTGCTTGCGAGACAAAAGAATGGCATACAATACTGATGGCATTAACACACAGCATTTGTTGTTCTTCTTTTGATGACCTTTAATGACTCAGAAAGGGATGTGACCAATTAATTATATCTAAAACCTGAGACTCTTCATCCTACAAACAAGTGAAATCTCAGAGCTAAAGCATGTTTAAAAGATGTACTTAATAGTGAGGACACGATTGACTAAAAAGAAAACAAAAAAATGAACAGATTGATTCAGATAGGCCAAGATTAAATATGCTCCTTCACGATAACTCATCCAAAGGTCACTGTGGGTATCGGGTTGATAAAGCTGTTAAACAAGGACAGAGGACACTTAAAGTAGTCTTGGGCTATCCACTACTTTTCTTTATAATTGCTATCATTCACCTTATTTTGGAAATTTATTTCTCCTGAAATGCATTTTTTCTCAGATTCTTCTAGATAGTCCAGTGTGTTTTTAACCGTGGAGACTACAGTCCTAATGTCAAAATAATTCCTTGATCACTATTTAAGGTACTTGAAAATTATTTATACTTTACTGCAATGCCACTTTGTTTTGGCATTGGTACCATCCTGTTGTGCGGCTGTTGTCATGGTAGTTGCTAGAGGCGTGGCTTGGTAAGTCTCCTCACAAGTGTGGTGGTATTAAAAGCCAACACTTAATTACAACTGAAATCTGAGATTGTTTGGGATCCTCTAAACACTTTGTCGCTATATTTTGCTATTCTATTCCTTGTTCTTTGATCTCCTGCAAGCTTATTAACATTTTTCTCCATGTCCTCCCTTTACAATCTACGTTGATCCTAGATTCTACTCTGTTGAAACAAGATGGTGTCACAGTAAAGTACAAGTAATTTTAAACTACTTTAAATATTCATCAAGGAGTGATTTTGATATTAGGATTGCTGTCTACATGATTAAAAATCACAGAACCATCTATAAAATTATGAGGAAGAAATTATTTCAGGAGAAATATTAAAAAAAGGGTGAATCATAACAATAATGACATGATTTGTGATTGGTATGATATAGATTAACTCACTGGTAGTCTTAGCTCATTTCCTTTATGGGCAAATTAAACACATTTCAGGATGAGACCCTAGAATCCTCATGACCATCCAGTAGATGGGATTTCCAGGGTGCCTGAGTGCATTAAATGATAGGTCTTCTTAAGTATCACCATCTTCTGGTTCTAAACAGTCTTAGATTATTCCAATGTATACATTAAATATTATCTGTGCTGCTGTCATAGCATTAAAAACTGTTGAAGAACATGTCTGTACAACTGTGAACAATGATATTGTATTGGGTTGCTTTTTTGTTTAATTATTATTGTATTTTTTGGATCTAGTATCCATTGTGTTCAAATCTCATGCCCAACAATAATGGTGGAACATGCAACTTTTAAAGTCAGTCACATTTCTGTTGTGGCCTAAATTTCAGAAAGTAATTTGTAATAAACCTTGACTTCTAGAAGAGTGCAGAGGTTACCATCAAATTAGCATAGTGGTTTCTGAGGAATGGATAGAATCAGGCCAACACCTAAGCCCTACAGTATTCCCACACAGACACCCGAATATTAACAACCCACCAAAACAATTACCAACTAGATTAGAAATATTCAGCAAATGCATATATGTATATTCATTATTTACTATACTCCAGCAAAGAAAGCTAATGATTAAAAGTAAAAAACAAACACCATAAACAAACCACCCCCTGATGCTATTTTCAATCCTGGAAAAGTCATCACGGTAAGTGATGAAGGTGGATCTTGAAGTGCAATCACCGGTTAATGGATGGAAAAATATGACAGAATACTCCCCTTTTGTAAATTGCTACCACCAGAGTCCAAACGATAAATGGTCTTCTGAGGTGTGCCACTTCACAAAGAGCATCGGTGGACTGCACTGGGGAAAAAAGAACCCACTGCCGTCCCTAAATCTGTTGGCCGTGCACAGTCCTTCTCCACTGCAAACATGCAGTTGGTAAAGGGGTTTAGGTGTTGGTGAATTTGAAGTTGTTTGAAAAATGAACAAATCAAAAAGCCCTGCGACATCCTCCTCTTCTGGATTTATGTGTACAGTGCCTACAAATGCCACAAGCCTCTCTGCATCTTTGCAAACCTGTTTAAAGATAAAGACCCTATACGGTGGAACCTCTGGGCACAACAGTAATTCATTCCAAAACAAAACCTCTGGTCGCAACGCCATTTGGTCGTGACCTGAAGTAATTTCCCTCATAGGATTGTATGTAAATACAATTAATCCGTTCCGGACCGTACAAGCTGTATGTAAATATATATTTTTTAAAGATTTTTAAGCACAAAAATAGTTAATTATATCATAGAATGGACAGTGTAATAGTAAACTAAATGTAAAAACATTGAATAACACTGAGAAAACTTTGAACAGAGAAAACTAACATTGCAAGAGTTCACGCTATAGCCTTACAAACCGCTTGCTGTAAACACTTTTTTTAATGAGTTTTAAGCACAGGGAAAAAAAATGAACATTTGAAAAATCCATAATTTATACAAAAATTAACCATAAACAACCAAGAAAACTAACCTTGCATGAGTCGATTTCTGGCATAAAGGAAGTGAGGAGGAACTGGGTGGAGAGGAGATTATAGTTTTGAGGTAAAGTATGTGATGATGCGGATTCGCTGCATGCTCCCATCTCGCTTCCGGGAACCCTTAAACCCGTCACCGTCGGTAATGTTACCAATGAGCACAACAGTTATGCACTACAATGGAGCAATCGGATGGTGCAAAAAGTGCCAAGTGCTTTTATTAAAATTAACAAAACAACAATCAAAAGCAAAGTCCAAATTAAATAAAGTGCAGTGCTTTCAGAATCCTTCAATGAATAATGATCCCATAAAAATAGAAGAGAAGTGGAGGTTAAAATCCAATAGAAAAAGTCTTCATTAAATACAATGAGATTAAAACAATGCTCGAAGCAGTCTCTTTAAAAACAAGCCTTCTCACGCTCTCTCTCTTGCTTGCTCGCTCGCTCGCTGCACAGTATGAGACTGAACATGTGCGGTAATCATTGGTGCATACAAACCAGAAGGGAAACTGGCTTGTTCGTCACCCGAGTGTGTGCTCGTGAACAGATGCAAAAGTTTGGTGAACTTTTTGGTCGTAACCCAATCTGTACATGGTCCGAAAAGTTTGTGACCCGAGGTTCCACTGTATTTTCAAACAAGAATCTGTTGGAATCAACGTTGTTATTAACATTTAACAATCAGCCAACAAGACATACCCATAAACAAATGAAACCGCCTATGTGGCACTGCTACACATGGACTCTAAAAAGATGCTTCTGTATACATTAAAATGTTCAAACTTGTTACATTTTGTGGTTTTTGTGACACAAGGCGCTTCTATGTAAATTTTCATTTTCATATACTGGTAGACACGTGTCAGGAATGCCTCAACCCCCTCTCTTCACTTCCTCCTTCTTCTCCTCTACCTTTTAACATGGAAAGAAGTACATGTAGGAAGGGCAGGCACAGTCTCTGCAAGGGGCCCATGTAAGAGAACCACAGCCCAGGTTGGGAATTGGTATTCTGTGGGAACCAAACTGTTCAGGTAGACAAAGGAATGGACATCGAGTACCTAACTTTATTAGTTAAAACTGCACCTGTTTCTAAATACTTGCCTTTTGAACAAATACAGTATAAATGGACTGCAAGATAAGTATTTGTTGTCTTATGTCTGTACATTTTACTGCACTTTTTGTGAATGTCTTTATAAAATTAGTATTCAAACTAAAAATAAAACATAAAGCAGTGCAATTAAACATCTTTGGCACAGAAGTTTGGAATTTGTTTAAAGTATGTTAGATACAGTCTTTTTTCATATTTTTTTTATGTTGCAGCCTTGTTCTGAAATCACCAACATTATTTTTTTCTTACATCAGGCGACACTCAGTATCTCAGAATGATAAAGTGAAAACAGGATTTTAGAAATTTTTGCAAATTTATTAACAATAAAAAGCTGAAATATCACATTGACACGAGTATTTAGACCCTTTACTCAGTACTTAGCTGAAGCCACTGCAGCAGCAATTGCAGTCTGAAGTCTTCTTGAGTTTGATGCAACAAGCTTCACACAGCCGGATTTGGGGATTTTCTGCCATTCTTCTCTGCAGATCCTCTCAAGCTCTGTCAAGCTGAAAGGAGAATATTGCTGGTTAGCGACTGTATTTTCAGGTCAGAGTTGTCCCTAAGAAACATCTCCTGTTTTCTTTGCTTTATGCTTAGGATCATTATCCTGTTGGAGGGTGAACTTCCTGTCCAGTTGGAAGTTAAGAGTGCTCTGGAGCAGGTATTCATTAAGGATGAACTTTGCCCCATTCAGCTTTCCCTCATCTCTGTCCAGTCTCTCAGTCCCTGTTGCTGAAAAACAACCTCATAGCATGATGCTGCCAACACCATACTTCACTGTTGGAATGGTATTGCACAGGTGATGAGCAGTGCCTGGTTTCCTCCAGAAGTGATGCTACTCTTGGTTTCATCAGACCAGAGAATCTTGTTGTGTACAGTCTGATGAGTCTTTTAGGTGCCTTTTTGTAAACTCTAAGTGGGCTTCCATGTGTCTTTTATTGAGGAGAAACTTCTGTCTGGCCACTCTGCCATAAAGCCAAGAATGTTGCAGTGGTGGTTGTCTTTCTGGAAGTTTCTTCCATCTTTATTCCGATTCTCTGGATCTCAGCTAGAGTGATCATTGGGTCCTTGATCATCTTTTTTATCAAGGTCACTCTCCCCGATTATTGACTTTGACCAGGTAGCCAGCTCTAGTAAAAGTCTTGGTTGTTCCAAACCTTTTCCATTTAAGAATAATGAAGGCCACTGTGCTCTTAGGAACCTTCAATGCAGCAGACCAGCCTTCCTCAGATTAGTGCCTTGTCTCTAAACTTATTCAACCTCATGGCATTGGTTTTACTCTGATACACATTGTAGGATTGTCTATAGTGGCTTACCAAATGTAGTCCAATCAATTGAATTGATCCCAGGTGGACTCCAAACAAAGTGTAGAAACATCCCAATGATGATCAATAGAATAGGATGCACTAGAGCCAGATTCCAAGTGTCATAGCAAAGGGTCTAAATACTTGTACTGTACAGTACATTTATCACATACTGTATGTCAATTTTATAATGCAGTGTTTAGTGTTTTAATAAATTAAAAAAAAAATCTAAAATGCAGTTTTTGCTTTTTCATTCTGGGGTATTGAGTGTTGCTTGATGTGGAGAAAAAAAATTAATTTAAATTATTTTAGTACAAGGATGAAACATAACAAAATGCCAAAAAAGTGAAGCAATCTGAATAGTTTCTAAATCCACTGTAGATTTCCATCCATACAGACTTCGAGATGTTTGCATTTTTGTACCTTCATGTATATTAATTGAGATCGCTGTATAATATGACTGAATGCTCATAAAACTGCCAGTTCGTTAGCAAATACATTGCAATCTGATTGGCCATATACAGTATCTGTGTATTTACAGATATCTGTAAAGGATTCTTTCTTTAATTCATTTTATTTCCTGAAAAATTCCAGTCACTGTGAATAGATGTAAAATGAGAACACGGCAGCCCAACAGAGTCAGGAGGAGGTTTTTCATTTCATTAAAAGCTGCAATTCAGGAGCAGCCAAGGGGTTTTTCCATTGGTTTCAAGATACTTTTCCAGCCGCATCACCTTAGAGACGCAAAGAAAAACAGATGCAGTGTAACAGGTTTGAAACATAATACACATAATGCAGGCATACCACATTCAAATAAAGGAAGGCAAACTTTATTTATGCGGAGAATCATCATATGCTGAAAAATCTCCAGTGTTAAAGAAAGCATATGTTTTCATTCTTATTTCTCCTTCTTCTTAACCACTGTTATTCCTGAATGAGAGTAATAGTAATACAATAAATTAATATTTACAATATTTTTTTTTGTTTACTGTTAACTTTGTCCACATAAATGCAGTACTATATTATTGCATACTGCCTCTATATCAGGTGCCTATCTTCTTATCAAAAATTGCAGGCTTTAATTACTAATCATCAAAGTAATTGTTACTTATAGTATTACTTTTAATTGCTTTTATTACCAATAGTAATTATTACTAGTGATTACCTCACTGTGGCTTTACAGAGTCCTAGCCCACTCACTGTCAGTGCAAAGTTTGCATGTGTTCCCTGTGTCCATATCGATTTATTCCTAGAGAAAAATAAACAGCGCAATTTTTTGTGATGCCTCAGTGTTGTTCACATCTGCCTCAGAAACACAGTCATTGAGTCTCACAAACTGCAGTTAGCCCAACAGATAGTCCGTTATTCAGGACACCATAGCCTGATTCACCTACATATCTCGAGCTTATCCCCATAATCCTCTCAGTGATGCCAGCTTTGTCCGTGTGAGAATGAGCCTTGTGGAGTAGATAGGTAATCGCATTCTCCTCCAATCTTTGTCCAATAAGCAAACTGTAATGGGTCCAGGTGGTCTTCAACAAAAGCACTCATATAGGCCAGAACCAGTCCCTCAAAGGTCTTCATGATATGAGATGTAAGTGCCACTAGTCTGTAGTCATTAGGAGAATGGTGCCTGCCTTCTTTGCAACAGGAACAATGCACTATTTGGAAAGGATGAAGTTGAGTCAACTTTTGGGAGTTGCGGAAGCAGGTTGCTTGTTCCATGGCTTAAATATATTTTTCTTTTTATTAAATGTTTTTCATGTGGTTTTGTAATTTTGTTAATGTGGTTTTATTTAAATATTATTCAGTATTTTTTTATGGAGTATGTTAAGTTCCTTTTCTCTGTATTCTGTGGGTGGAACCCCAAGAAGCAGGGCCATCATTACATCACTTCTTAGCGTCATTGAGTGTGGTGAAATGCATATTTATAACATATTGTTTGGTTTCTCATAGTTTCTTGGATTTTTACAGACTCTACTAGTTTGCTTTGGGTTGCTTTTTCTGGCATATGCATTTTGTAATTATTTGTATTTTTCTTTACTTGACCTTTTATTGTGCTTTTAGTTTATACAAATAAATTTCTTTATTTATGAAGATTCTTCCTTGGCCTTATCTTTCAAGCCAGAGCTTTGTTGGCTTTCTGTACACAGAGTGTCATTTTTGAACATTTAAAGCATATTTTGAACTTAATACGCCAGTTCCCCATTTTGAGACTGTGCAGGCCAAAGCCAGCCTGTAAAGTTTGGGGTCAGGCTTCTGGCGGTGATGCCTATCTCTAAGATATAGAGGTCTTCGCCTGGTCTTTGAGTCTTTGTGGAGGCCTTTTGCCCTTTTCACCATGTTTGTGTTGCCTATTCACAACATCTGAAAACATAGTTATTCACAAAAACAGGATTCTATTTAAAAAATATGAACCCTGTGGATAACAGATCAGGTGTACAGGATATATAGGACCCGACTTGCTACTTTTCCACATGGGATGCCACTTAAGTTGTCAATTAATGGCATACAGGAGTAAACTAAATGTATTTCGCTTTTCTCTCCTTTACATGTACAGGAAAAAATATAAATGTACTTCATATTTATTTTTAATAATGCCTTTTTTAGGCATTGTGTGTGAAGCCAACAGCTACCTGAGATATATATTTGTCTCAGGTTTGCTTTTGCTTAGGTAGCTAAATAAGCATTGTGCACATTGAAAATGCTCCTTAAAATCCCTTTTAATAAGAAAAAAAAGATCAAAAATATGGTACTGTATAAAAATATAAAAACACTGAAAATTTACAGATTATTGATAAAAAAATATGAACTAACTTGTTTCATATTTGACCTAACATCAAAGCAATTTGTAAAACTCACCAGTGATATGTGAGTCACTAACTGCAGAAAATCTTGCATTAAAAATTTTGCTCTTAAATGTAAACATGGCTTTTTTTCCCTCGAGTGCACTACTGAAATCTAGCTGCATAGGTAAAGGCATATTATGCTATGGTGTCCAACAAAAATTTGGAAGACCTTGGGGACCACTCTGGAGTTTACAGAGAGGCATCAATGTTAACGTGTCAGAAACAGGATGTGCCGGTGAGGACAACTGCTGGGGAATGGCTACAGACAAACTTACAATCTATATATGTTTTCTTGCAAAGCTACACTGTGATGCATTTTTGTGTATCTTCATGTGGAGCAGTAGACCGCAAGTTACAATTTTAGGGCTTGCTCACACCTGTGTATTTTCTTGTGTTTTTCCTGCAGATATGTAATGTTGATAATCCACAGCACACCAGTAAAATTAATTTGTATTTCTTGGCCCTCTGATCACAAGACTGTTGATTAGCACAGCATGTTTTTGAAATGCGTGCCATGCTACATATCTCCCACCTGAAGACACACTATAATGTCTCATCATGCACATAAGTATATCTTTTCTAAATGAAAATGCACAACATAGATAGCTTATCCAAAGCCATTGCCTGGCAGCCACATCTTCCTGGTTCCCATTGCTGGCAGATGAGTTTGATCACAGGAACACACCAATCACTGTGGAGTAGGGTAGGGGTCGGCAACCTTTCAGCGGTGTTGTGGCAACCCTATGTTACAATGTTATTCCGCATGCCGACATAATTATACTAATTTTGTTATATATAGTATCAAAATTGGTCCGATGGGCTTCAAAATTATACACTTTCGAAGCCCATTATAACCGGATCTTATATTATTGCTCATTCAACATTTTAAAATAAATAGGATCATATGTGAAAAGAATGTTTTGTCAAATTTTTTTATAACATTTGGTGGCTTTATTTTTGGTTCCAATTATATAACTAAAATAAGTAGTTTGTTTCTTAAAGCCAGAAACAGCCCATTTTATAGCTTCACTTTTCTTATCAGAGTTTTTAAATGTGGACGGATGTTTAGTTTGACAATGTCTTTGTACGCTTGATGTATGACACACGACACTTTCACAGCATAACGCACACACAGCACAATCCTTTTGTTGTACAAATCCATATTCATTCTTCCAAGAAGTCGTGAAAAGAGCAAACATCACGTTTTTATCTTTTATGAGTCATTTTAGGGCAGTATATTAATTAATAATAACAAGAGGTTTGTTTTACCATACCACGGCCTACACTGAACATATGGGTTCCCTTTACATTTGAATCGCATGCGCAAAACATAGGTGGGGACGCGGAGTGCAAACGCATGCGCTGTAATTAAAATATAATAACGAGATTTATTTTAACGTTCCATGACCAGCACTGAACACATGGTTCTCATTTACATGTGAGTTGCATATGCAATATGTAGGTCAGGGCACGAAAGCGTGCGCTGTAATTAAAATATAATTTTTTACTATACTAGCTGATTACCCAGTGGCTTCGCTCACTGAGTGCAAGGGATGAAAATAAAATGTAGTATATAAATTATTAAACAGTAAAACATTAACATTTACGAAGTAAAGATACATTGAGCACTACTGGAGTGCTTTAGGGTAAAGTACATTTTAAAGGCGCTATAACACAACAGGTAAGTAGTACTAACAACAGCTTAAATGGATTTGGATTATCTCTCAGTAGGAGATCCCTTGTGAAAGGCGCTACATGACCGGTGTGGTATAGAAATAAAATTTTTTATGTGATCCTCCAAATTTCTGCCTGACAACGTTGCACTATGTGCCTGTGATTTAAGAGAAAAATTATTCTGAGAAATGTGGACGCTGATGTTCCGTGCTTAACGGGCAGAAGGTCCAAACAATTCCCAAGTCCAATACTTTACATGAAGAGGTCGGTACATCTTCTTAGATGTAAACCCTACATGTTGTTAAAAGAATTCATCACAAAAGCAACCTTGAATGTTGCGGGGTTTTAGTGACCCGAACTCACCTTAAGGGACAGTAAGTAGTCATGCAGCACAATTTACAAAGAGAGTCTTGCTTCAATGGCGCCGATTACTCTCATTCGCAAAGATTTCCACTTTCCCAGGAGCCAAAGTGTCACAAACAGTGTGAGAAGAGACGACACTGTCCGAAACTGCGAAGCTCTCGACCTGGTGGAGGAGCCCGACATTCCATGCCTTTCAGCGTCCACTTTGTTCTCACGACCCGTCGCCGCTGAAGGTGGTCTTGTCTTCGCATTGTTTATAACTCGGCGCAGTTAAAAAGTAGAAAGACGCAAAGCTGTTTTCTTTGTCTCTTCTACTATCAAGTACTGCCAATTAAACAAAAGTTACAATGTGGCAGTTTGCGCGACAGTGACATGGACAAATAAATAAAACTTCTCTGTCAGAACGCGCCTGGCAGCGGGCTGGGAAAGGGCGACGCGGGTGCACTTCTATGGGATAAATCGGCGTGTTTGTATTTATTTCTTTTCAATCTCACACAAATTTATTTTCATCTCACACAAATAATAACAATTCTTAAAGACGATATAAAAATGGCGTCCACAAACGAAGTGATTAGTTCCTGTATTATAATATGTTCTGTGGTCATACATAATTTCCGTTTTACGTGGTCATACGTAATTTCCATTTCAAACGCAAAAAGAATTTTATATACAGTATATAGATTTCAATTCAATCAGAGTGCCATTGAATATAATTCCACGTGCCACGCTTGGCACACGTGTCGTAGGTTGCCGACTCCTGCAGTAGGGTATTGTACTGTCCATTGAGAGCTTAATCCCCAGTATCACCCTTGTCAATAACACATCTTTAGGACCATTGACATGACTCCAGGTGAAAATTCTGCAAGACATGTCACATGGGATAATAAGATGCCTGCATGACCGCAGTGATTTTGTTTTTAACTTGAGAACTGTAAACATAAAATGATAGACATATGCATGCAGAATTAGTGCATTAATGTGCACTAATTAATAAACATATGTGAGGTAATACACACTAAATACATGTGACAACATAACAAAACACCTTGATTAAAACACATTTGTGTACTGGCCCTTAAAATATACTCTACTCCTACATGGTGATATGAATGAGAGCCACACAATATCATGGATTGTACTGGTGTGTTACACAGAAGAATAAGTAGGACAATACTAAAGTGTGAGCCTTAGGAAGGTTTCCAGCACCTTATTAAAAATGATTTGAAGAATTTAGGCTGTCCTGGCAGTCAAAGGAGTTCATTCTGGTAATCAATAGATGTACCTAATAAAGTTGGAACTGAGTGTATGTACTTTTATACTGTTATAGGTGGGTACATTTATTATTTTCTTCAACTCTGCTTTATCTTGCTCCACTCTTTTGAAGAAGGCACCAGATAAATATACCAGGAACAGTTTTGACACCTTGTCATCCTGCCTCTGACTCAATTATCCCCCCTGTCTCTTATTACTTTCAATTTTTTAATTCTTGCCCCCTGCTTTTCTCTAATGAAGTATCCCACTCCACACTATCATCTGCTCTGAGCCAGGAGTTGCTTGATGAACAGTCCTGTTCTACACCAGAGTGTGTCAAGCGTGGGTGCCAGGCATCCAAAAAGCCTGGCTGACATTTTGCAGTAATTCACAAGTTAAGCCTGCTGTTGATGTCATGGTGCTACAAACAACAGTGTTAGAAACCTCCTAAGCAAGCATTAATCTAAAATATAGCCATCTATCACAGAAAGTTTGTGGCTGTTTTTTTTTAATGGATATAAAAGTAGTGTGAAATTGTTTCCAATATCATAGAGTTACCTTGAGGCAGGAGTTAGCAGAATTCCTATACAGCAGTGTTGGTGCTGAGACCTTTATTTGGAGGTTTTGTGGGTCTGCTTCAGAAGGTAGTATACCCCACTGGTTTTGCAATCAATAGCAATCGACACCTCCCTGGCTAAAGGATTGAGGCTTTACTTCAGTGAGGTGGTTGGTAAGTTTGGAATCCCCTTGGAAAACTGCCAATCATACAATTATGGGGACAATACAATATAACTACAGTATAAGATACCAAAATACGCAGTGTAATTTGATTCAGTTTACTTTGTAAAGTTCTCTTTACTAAGTGCAAGCCTAGAACACTATGAAAAGTTCAGCAGTAGTCATAAATACAAACATTACAATTTATTAATTAAATACCGAGTACACATAAAGACTCAAATTTGTGAAAACAGACAGAAAGATAAAGTGCTTTAAAACTGATTAAAATAAATGCAACCTTACAATATCTGTTCATTAATATAATCTGTCCATTAACTATGGCCAGTTGACAATGGATAAGAGGAAAACAAAACGTTCAGTCAGAATTACTGCTGGATAAAGTAAACCTCTAGGGGGTCCACGGTAATTTATCATAGACAAAGTTCATTATGGTCACAGTCCTGGAGACCTTGGTAAAGTGTCCTCATACATCCTCCTGAAGTCTGGGCTGGGCAGTTTACTATGACAGCAGAATCTTTCCATCCATTGTTTCCAAGAACCCCAGTATCTCAGGTGTTTTTTACATGGCCAGAAAAACAATTTGGAAGTACAGCAGCGTGAAACTATATGCCACAGCAGGATACTGAGAACACAAACAGAACAGAATAGTTCATGATAATTGCGTTACCTATATTTTAATATGAATGACTAACAAACAGATGCAATATACACAGCTATCAGCAGCTCTAGTCAGGGTGTAAGAGCCAAATATTTGAAGTTAATATTAATAGTAAATTACTTTAGTTTTGCTTAATTTGAATAGAGTGTGGCTTTTACATAGATAATAGAAAATTATGTTCTATTAGCTAACAATTTAATTGAATGTTATTAATGCTTTGCTATATTTCTGTATTTAGACAATAGAATGAGCTCAGATTGAAGTAAGACAGCTAGAAAGAAACATGAACTATTAGACTGAAAGGTATCAAGGAAGTTAGTATAGTTATCTGACTGTATGTATGTCAAACATATATCCTAGTGGATGTTATAAGAGATATAAAATTTAAGAAATGTAACCTAATGTAACCACTTAAGCCTCAAATAGAATATTTTCTGTAAGTTTATTAACTTCTATATTTTTGTGTGAACTGTTTGCTTTGAATTTCATAAGAAAACTTTTCATATGAAGACACTTGGACTATGGAATTTTTTTGAATACAATGAGTCATACTAACTGTTGGAATGCCTGTCTGGTAGCTGTTTTCTCTATACTGAACCGAACAATTTGGAAACCTTTGACAAGTGCAGCTACACAGGGTATGATAGAATGAAGCTGTGAGTCTTCAGCATAGATATAAAAGCTCAGACTAAATATGCATCTCTTCTTAGAATCTTGAGATCTTAATGCATGCACTGTTTTGCAAATAATAAGTTCAGATAAGTAAACAGGCTATTTAAGGCATTATACATACGAAGCAGGATTTTGAAATCAGATCAAATATTAAATGGAAACCAGTGTAAAGACTTGAACTGGAGTGATGAGGTTGTTCTTTCTAGATCCTGTAATGATTCTTGCAGCAGCATTTTGAATTAACTGAAAGCTGCATAAAGAACAATTTGAACAGCCTTTAAATAATAGTAGCCTATCCTCGTAGAAATAACAGCATGAATTAATTTCTCATTATCCTCCTTATTTAGAAGCTTTAATTTTCAAGCTGGAAAATACAGGTTTAAGATAGCTTTGCAATGTATGTTTTTAATATCTAAGTTGTGTGCTGATTCAGTAAAACTAAATAAAAGTTAAATAACAGGATAATTGTACAAAACAGTATTTTAAAATGACATAAAATAAATGCTCAAGGGTATTTTTAGCACATGTACTGAGTAAAGTGATATTGTACTTGAGTGTCTGAGCAGCATGTGACACATCTCCGTTCTCAAGCACCATGAGAACATGAATGTATTGCTCCTCAATGCTGTTGTGATGTCTCATCTTTCTGCCCACCTCCAATGCCAAACCCCACAATTCTTCCACTCATTTCTCTCTCTCTCTCTCAGATGAGGTGCCCATACTGCTGTTCATTTCCCAACTCCTAGGGTCATTATGCAGCACAGATCAATGGAATGGAATCTGAATCTCAGTAGAGTCACTATGTGTTTGGAGCTTTCCCTGTGTTCCTGTGGATTTTAATGAGTTACTATGGTTTTCCCCCGACTATGTGTTAATTCCATCTCTATACTGGCCCATGTGGTGAAGTAGGAGTAAGAACTGAAACCAGAGAAATATTGGATTGCCAGCTGGGTCAACCTGTTTAATTCTGGTGCAAACAGAAAATAAAACAGGAGCACGGTGGTAAGGAACATAAAAAAATGAAATTACAACCTTCCAAAGCTCTTTTTCAGTAGCTCAGAATGAGTGGGTCTGACTTGATGGAGCTCCATCTTGTGGGTGACTCAAAACCAAAATGAGACCCCTCCTGTGGATGTCCAGGCTTTATAGGTCTTGGGCTGGAATGGCTGGGGTCAATTGCCCTCACTGGATGTCTTCTCAGCACTGTGGTAGAAGAAGGAGATAATACTGATAGCGACAGTAGTAGTAGTGGTCGTAAATACCTGTGATGGGCCTGGATGGCGATCTCCCAACATGCATGCGGGACTTCATGTACGAATGAGTATAAGTTGGCTCTGCAATGCTCTGTTGTAATTGCTTACTCAGAGATTGTTCCAGTAAGAACAACAGAAGTTTCAAGATAAGGTATTTCTACTCACTAATCATGGTGTTGGACAATTGTGATGTGGTGCATGTTGATTAAAACATGCAAGTAAGAATTTTGCTGTACTTAAACACATGAGAATAGTGACGGCAAAAAACAATAATCGATTATGGACTCAAACCCAGTTAAATCCTCTAAATAATGTAACAGAAAATGGTTTGTTGATGTTTAGCTGGTTCCCTCAAAATGAAAGATTAAATATGATTACATGTGTAGAGAGGAATACAGGGAGATGCTTTTGCTACAACACTGGACCTTGAAGTGAATTGTGTGGACCAATTGAGAGCATAAAGTGGGGTTGAGAGTGAACTATGAAAAACATTTTGAGAATGGACTGCAAACATAAATTCAGTTGAGTTTATTATTTTTGTTTGTGTTCTGCTATGTGCAGACTACTAAATATGACCACACTACTCTCACGTAAATTTCTGGTATGTAAAAACAGAAGGATATGCTTTAGGGAGATTTTTTTTTTTATTTGTTTACTTAAAGAAAAAACAAAAAGAAAAACAAAGTATAATTAAACACAAATAAGTTTCTTCAGGTCCCCTTCATTATAAAACTAGCCAGCATATCAGCTTCTTTATTTTGTTTTCAAGTGAATGACAGAAAATTACTTGACATTGGACCAGGATGTCTGTGAAGTGTTCTCGTTTCACTTGTGAATTGAAAAAAAGTCTTTCAGCTTTGTCAAAGTGCTCTTCTTTTCGTCAACTGTCAAGATGTCTGATTGAAATTTCAGGGCTATTTGATGGAAAAAAGTACTATCTTTATGCACAGCTTCATTATTTTATGCCCCGAAGCTGTAATTCACAGTCACAGTAGTGTCCGGCAATATATCTAGTGTAATGTAATCCTTGTAATACATTAAAGAATATAATGTGACGTCAGGATTTTTCTTTTGGTGCTGTTAAGTACCATAAAGTACAGGGAGAGCTTCTCAGCTGAAATCAGCTAAGCAGTAGAATCAACACCGAGTATGGGGTATCGATGGTAATTCCTTAGTGAATATTTTACAACTTGGCTGATTTGTAATTTCCCATGCTTTGCTCTGGGGGTCTTTTTGAGATGTTCTGGTCGTTCACATTTTATCTACCCCCAGAGTAGTACACCAGAAACAAAACAGAATCATACATAGGCATCAGAAACATCGCGTGCCCCTATGCTCCTGGGGCCCCTGGCCAGTGCCCATTGTGCCCATATGTGAAGATAGCCCTGCCCACAGGTTTATAAATGCTGAGGAGACAGGCAGTTAAATGCAGTACATTGTATGCACTAGATATTGGTGTGTTCCCTTGTATTTTGTTTATTGTATTTATTGAATTATGTGATTTTTCACTTTCTTGCACAGGTTTTTGACCACTCAATTCAGACTATGTTTTGGACCTTTCTTTTAGGCAGCTCCTTTTGTGCCTTTCTGCTCTTTGAGTTTTCTGTGTTATACAGAACATTTTGTGGAATACGTCTTCTGTTTATAAATATTCTTTGTTTGCTATAATGGTCTACTTGCCAAGGGTTTATTGTCATTCCTTTTCTAAGTGGGCATTTTTGATGTATTGGGACATTTCAGAATATATTTTTGATCTTTGATTTAAAAGCATATTTTTGCTTTGGTATAGGCCAACGCCAGCCAATCTTGGTAGATCTCATGCCGTCTTTATATGCACCCCCCTGTGCAGAGCATCGGAGATTCTGGCCTGATTTGCTGGGTATCTTGGAGGTCTCACATCACCTTGGCCATTTTGAGTGAGTGGATCATTACACTGCCATACTGCATCAGTGCCCTCTGCTTATAAAAGATGGCAGCGCAGTACTATCTGCATGCTAGCATTGAAATTTGAAAATTTTTTCACTTATGCTTGTTTTGACCATCAGTTTATATTGTTTGACTTTTGGTTCATTTTGGCTTGACAGTCTTTTTGGTATCGACCTGCTTTTTTTAACCTTTCTTTTGTTTTTCCCCTTCATCTCTCAAATCATTTTTAATTGTTCTTTTAAAGTAAAGCCTGTAGTTTTTTAAATAAGTTATAAAATGCATGCCTGCCATAACATTTAGGTGTCTTCAGGAAATTAGTTAATTGTTTGGAAAGTTGGAACATTTTTGGTTTTTAGTTGTTTACTTTGTATGAAACAGAAATATTACATTTTTCTTTATTAAACGTATTCTTTAACAATATGTCATTCAAAGATAACAATGTAGAATTTAATGAAATGCATTAGTAGAGTACATAAAATACATTTTTAATTGCATTTTACAATAATTGAGCTCAAGAAAGCTTTCTGTTAATTATTGAGCGAAAAATTACTGTAGGCTTTCACAGGCAGCAGAGTCCAAATTCACAGGATGATAAAAGTGCAATTTGTCCTATTGTCAGTCATTGTCTGAGTAATTATTCAACTTTCTTAAAAATCAAATCTTTGAAAGAAGTACTTATTGGAAAATTAAAATATCTACTAATGTCTGCCTGTATTTACACAAGCAGCTGACATGAGGACAAGTTCTCGGCCATTCACGTGACCCTGCCAGCATTTCAAAAACTTGCATTGGAGATTTGCTTTGCTGAGAGAAGCAGATATTGGCATGTAAAAGAAGAACAGTTACAGTTACAGTACTTACAGCTGAAAGTACCACACCACAAGGTAAACATGTAAGAAAAAATGAACCAGTAATTGAGGTCGCCACAGAATGTTTCTCTGTTTTAACAGTGATGAGTCCAAAAAATTGTGAATGCTTTTTAAGTGGGAATTTTTGAAACTACAGAAATTTGCACTGTGCACTCTATTTGAGATATCTCAATGAAAATTAAACTTTGCTGACAAAAATCACAAAGAATAAACATATCAAAATTAATGCTAAGAGTTTCTCTGGGAGCTGAGTTGTTAATTGTAGGACATGACAACAACCTAAAAAATAGCTGCTTGAACATACCATCTTGACTCTTCTGAAAAGTTTTTCATATTTAGTGCATCTTCATTTCTGCTTTGTAGTTTGAGAGACCTTTGTCTTTTATTTCGAATGGTTTTAACTGCTTGAAATAAAAATAATGGAGAACAAAATTTCCATGTAGTTGTAGTAGTGAGCGATATGCTAGTTGATCCAGTATACTGAATGGGATGAAATTTTCCTTCTGGCATGGAGTTTGAGGAAACAATGATTGTAAAAATGAGTAATAATCTTGTGAATGTATTTAAACATAAAATGATATGCATATGTTAAACAAAATGGAGAATATGATATGGGGTTGGTGTGTTAGTGTCTTAAAGTTGATGTCTCTGTGTACTGACTAATATGTGAACTGTGTGTAATAACTGAGTCTACGCCTTTAGGAGAATTATCCAGATTGCTGATTGACGAATTAACCCAAACAAGGCAGCGTGGCGGGGGGGGGGGTTGAAAGAAACTGTGTCTTGTGCTGTGTTTGCTTGGCACTGGTGGCTTGAGCAAGTGAACCGTAGAGAGAACAAAGCAACGGCAGTGAAGCAGAGCAGTTGAATGCATTTGAAAAGCCGAGTGTTAACAAGCGATTTGATGGGTAAGAGGCATGTCTGTGTTAATTACATTATTCAGTAATTAATTAGTACTATATTTGTTATTTGTTAATGTAAGCTACAGTCTGAAAAGTATATACAAATGCATTATACAAGTAGTGAGACTGTAAAATTTTTTCAGTTACACCAGGATTTTTAGGTCATACTACCCACTCTCACCATGTAGGACATTTTATTTCGTAAACTTAGATAATTAGTAAAGGGATTTAACAATGGGAAGCACAGCTATTAATTATAGGCCCCCCACACTCTGCAATAATTACCTTTCAATATTAGTATAATATTAATATCTCGCTGACAAAACAAAGCTGACACTGTTCATATTGTCTTTTAATGGACATGGGAGCCATTTTTATCGGCTGTAGTTAAGGCTCTCTCATTGTCTTTTTTCCTTGATGTTTCATGGTGGCACTGCTGTTATTGCTTCTTTGACCAAATGATCCCTTATGGACTTGAAATATGAATATGACTGCTCAGTGCATGACTTCACTGGAGGCAGACATTGCATCAGATTGTTGTTATACACCACCAGATTCAGGGATGCTTGTCTACACTGAAATACTTTGCAGAATACCATTGAGGTGAGTCAATGGTTTAGTTTGTTTACATAAATTATTTTCAAAAAGCTCTTAAATCTACTATAACAATGTCTGCAGATGAATAGTATGTAATGGGTGTGGCGTGAGGATGTATTGATTTTTAGGGTGCGAGCAAGCTATGGTAAATAGTAGCGTGGCTGTATTGTATCCTAAATGCAGTGTCAGTGGCCATGGACAACTGGTTCATAACTCATTGCATGGTTGCTGCTTCAGCATACATTAAATCTGTATCTCTTGCAGAGATTCAAAGATTTTCTATTAAAGGAAGAAAAAGGAAGAATGCCTTCTTTTAATGCAATTTTATACAGTTTGATATTTTAATCTATTGGTAGCGTGAAGGACATGTTTGTTGGACCACCAAAACGGTAAGAATGCTAGAAAATATCAAACTAGCAAGACAGGAAATGGAGTTCATAAGTAAGAGATAAATCAATGGGATTGAACATTTCAGTGCAGTGAATAAAACAAGTTAAATAAACTGCACTGATTAATTAATTCTTGGCTACTTTATTTCTTCTCCACCTCAGCCCAACCAATTCAACTTGCTATTGTTGTGTTCATAAGTATTACCTATGACAATAATTAAACATTTAAATGGAAGCACACTTTAATATTTCAAATATGTGATACAACTATTCTTGTTTATTATGTACTTCTACTCCATGAAGTAAATCATTACTTTAGCTTATCCTAATTCAGATTTTGCATTTGATTTAAATTTTTTCTTTGCATCATTCATTTTTCTATTCATTTCCTTTAGTGTAAACTTAAGTTTTACAGGTCAGAGAATTTAGTTAGTACATTTATTTTTGGATTTGATATGCTTTTCACTATATTCAAAATGAAAGGGGACTGCCATTTTGTACTTTGTATTATGACTAGAAGTTTCTTAATTTTTTTGTGCGCTTTCCTAAAGTGATCAGGGTCTTCTAGGTGTCTTTTTTGGTGTTTTCAGACCCAGGGAACCCGCTTCTTTAATTTGTTTTTTACATGAAGGATTTTTAGGTTATCTTTTAAAGCCATTTTGTATGGGCATTGGGCGCCATTACTTTGTGGAGTTCATGTCATTTGCTGCCTAGGCAATTTTTCCCACAATTCACCGGGATGACAAATGATGGAGCCATTGAAACTACTATTTACTGATTGTTGTTTTTACTTCTATTTCATCCGAGGCTAGATAGAAACCTGTGAACTCTTTGGTGATCGCTTCTTTGAATTTTATGGCTAAAAAAAACTTTTAAGTATGATTTTGGTTTTGCTGATAGATAGGATTGCCCTCTGGTCTCTGACTACATTTTCCATTCTGCTCCTTTTCAAATATTTTTCTGTCTATTTCTGGCAGTATAATATATATATATATATACTAGCAAAATACCCGCGCTTCACAGCGGCGAAGTACTGCCTCAAAATTTTTATTAAGAAGAAAATTAAACCTTTTTAAACTGAGGGAAAATATACCAATAATTATTTGTTAATGATCTCTTTGTATACCACATTGTCATTTCGGCCCTATGGTTGAAATATGACCAAGCTGTGCGCTGAGCTTACTCTTGAGCATGCAACGTACAGTTGGCCATGTGAAAAGTAATCTTGTCTCAAATCTCACAGCTTGGATAGCTGCTGTCATAATCGGTTTGAGTTTCATGGTTTGTTTCGATTACGACAGTATTTGCAGGACTTGTTGTGTTGAAGTGACATTCGGCATCTGTCAAGCGTTGTAAGCATACAACCGGTCTCATTGATAACTTCACATCCAGCTTTTGAGAGTTTAAACATTCATAAACATCAAAGTGTCCACTACTGAAATCGTCACCTGTGAATCTAAGATGTTTAAGAGGCATTGGCGGTTGTCGAAAAGTGTAAAATATTTGGCCATTTCGGTACACTTGAAAGTGACAACCGAACAATTCAGCGGCAGCCATCAACTCACATGCTGAACCATAGGTGAAGGGCTTAAGCATTTCACTCTTATAGTGCTCCTGTGTAGTATAATTATCTCCTGTACCTTCATCAGTCCACACCTTGAACCTGTCCCAGTCATTCAATACATAAGACACAATGTTCCTCCGGATATCAAGAGCGAGCCTGATATGGCCGTGCAATATGTAACGAAGAGAATGGAAAAGACAAGTGCCATCTCCGGGCATGGAAACCACTCGGTAAGTGACAGTTCTTTGATCGATGGTGATCACCTCGATAGACATGTTAATAAGGGTATGTTTGGAATGATAAAAGAAATGGGTACCTGAACAATGTAAAGGAAGTCTAAAATACCTACACAATAACTATAATCGTAATAAACGAAAAATAAAACAGCGGAGAAGCCGTGGATTAAATAAAAAGGCTGTAGTTATCAGCAGGGAGACATGAATTCCGTGGCGAAGCAAGGAAGGGAAAGTAGAGACCGGAGCGACGGATGGCCTTATATAGGCAGACAGGCAGCCAACAACGTGGGAGGCGTTGGGATGAGGGACCCAACGGCGCCTCACACGGTGACCGAGCTGCAGGCTATGGACATATATATGTACGTAAGTAGGATTCAGTTAGCGTTGGGAACCCGCATACCAAATTTCTTGAAGATGGGCCGATAAGTAACAAAGACCGTTGGAAAGTTCAATATGGCGGATAAGTACGTACATTGGTTTCGGTTAGCACAGGGAAGCCGCCTACCAAATTTCGTGAAGATGGGGCCATAAATAAGAAAGTTCAACATGGCGGACTTGACGACCGTTATGACCATTACGCGTAGAATTTTCGAAATGAAACCTGCTTAACTTTTGTAAGTAAGCTGTAAGGAATTAGCCTGCCAAATTTCAGCCTTCTACCTACACGGGAAGTTGAAGAATTAATGACGTTGGAAAGTTCAATATGGCGGCCGACAGTGGCATCATACCACTGAAATAAGTACGTACATCGGTTTCGGTTAGCGCAGGGAAGCCGCCTACCAAATTTCGTGAAGATGGGGCCATAAATAAGAAAGTTCAACATGACGGACGTTGTCGACCGTTATGACCGTTACGCGTAGAATTTCGAAATGAAACCTGCTTAACTTTTGTAAGTAAGCTGTAAGGAATGAGCCTGCCAAATTTCAGCGTTCTACCTACACGGGAAGTTGGAGAATTAGTGATGTTGGAAAGTTCAATATGGCGGCCGACAGTGGCATCATACCACCGAAATAAGTACATACATCAGTTTTGGTTACCGCAGGGAAGCCACCTACCAAATTTCGTGACGATGGGGCCATAAATAAGAAAATTCAACATGACGGACGTTGTCGACCGTTATGACTGTTACGTGTAGAATTTCGAAATGAAACCTGCTTAACTTTTGTAAGTAAGTTGTAAGGAATAAGCCTGACAAATTTCTCCTTCTACCTACACGGGAAGTTGGAGAATTAGTGATGAGTGAGTGAGTGAGTGAGTGAGTGAGTGAGTCAGTGAGGGCTTTGCCTTTTATTAGTATAGATATATATATATATATATAATATATATATATATATATATTTATATTTGCAGCTGGAGATCCACAAAGGGAGAAAATGAATCGCGTATCAAAAGTAGTTTTTAGTTCCTGAGCTTTCAAACCCAGCACTTTTCGTACTGGCCTTGAATTTTCATGTAAAACTTGTTTGAAAGTGCCAGAGAGCTGGCCAAATCCTGGTTTTCAAATGAGAATGCCATCAACAGACACTTTAACATAAATCTAGCATATGCAAATTTAAGAAGAACATATTCTTAATAAACAAGACTTTACACCCAATACCCCCTCCCCCCGACCACACTAACTTAACCACCTCCCCCACCTCCACGTAATTTTTTGCTATATATTGCCTTTGATTCTTGTAAGTCTAAGCATTATCCTCTGATGAAGACCCCTGGCAGGGGTTGAAAGCTCAGGAATAAAAACTACTTTTGATACATGATTAATTTTTTCCCTTTGTGGATCTCCAGCTGCAAATATGCAAACTGTATCACAGACCTTCTCATCCATATATATACATAGTCACGCATGCGCGCATAGGGAGCTGCGTAAAGACCCAATAAGCAGCGTAATATATCGTGCCAGGGGACAAAGGCAGGGTACTAAACTTTCTTTTTTTTATTTTCACAGAAAGGCAAAAACAACGGCGCCCTAGTTTTACATGGATTCCCTAACCACGCACCACCACATCCACATTCCTTCCCTTCCTCTGGCTCCCATACAGCACCTCGGTTCCTTCCCAGCATTCCATCCATCAGTTTCCGGTCCCACCCCATAAATGGTCCCCCTCATCATATGCGTGTTGTCTGTTGTAATGCTAAAAGCAATATCACTGACCTGGAGAATAATTTTTGCAAACTGTGCAGTATACGGGGCCGGAAAACCCCAAACCTTCATGCTCTGTTGTCTCTTTTATTAATAT
>JANRMT010062842.1:13608204-13657808 GCA_026402145.1 Polypterus bichir lapradei | reverse complement strand
ATATATATATATATATATATATATATATATATATATATATATGTATACATTGTAATAAAACAAATAACCTGACGCCAACGTGTCACAAAGAGTTGGGGAATAACCTCGCATAATGTCCAGTGGACAGATGCAAAATTCATTGCACACAGATCAAAATAAACATTTGACAAACAGTACATGATTTCAGGTGCTTTTATAGTAAACAAAAATACTGACAGGAAATGGTAAAACAGGATGTGACATCAAATACAGGGAGTCGGAAATGACGTGGAATTAGCGAGACTGGAAATGACATCATCAACTGTGAGCTGTAATGGAGTTAGGTGTAAACGTCGATGTTTTATTTTTCTTCTTTGGGTGTGAAGAGAGAGAGAGAGAGAGAGATGTTAATACCCTTAACCAACCCTTCCTCTCGCGATAACTTACTCACCTCAGGGCTTGTTGGCTGCCTCCTAAGCGCATGTGTGTGACTATATATATATATACATATATATATATATATATAATATATATATATATATATTTATGCTAGGCAGGTTTTAGGAAAGGTGAACTGGAAGTGTGTGATACATAACATCAGAAGGTCATTTTCCTGGTTTGTCCAAATTTCTGTATCATGCAACTTCTGTTTTTGCTTCACCTACGACCTTATTCTCTGTTCTTTGACTTTTTGAATAACTTCTTTGGCAAGGTGATAGACAGGATTGATTATTTTGGTTTTAACTTATGCTTTGTTTTCAACTTTATTTAACTTCTTGCTCATCCCCTTTTTCTTCCTTTTCCAGAACAATACTATGTTGTCATAAATTGTAACATCCATGTACCAAACCAAACCAGCAAATATTATAAGTGAATTAATACATTGAATGGTGATTTGGTGCTTAAATGCATAACATTCTGTGTTTTTTTTATCATTTTTTTTGCTAAACTAGTAGTGTATTTCTTTTTTTTAAATCATATCTTTTGGGGATTTCAACTTATCAATCAGAGATCTGTATTACAAAAATAAAACAAGCATCACTGCTTAATCAATGCCATTAGTGGAGAAAAAAGGGAAAAACACACAATTAAGTACAAAGTCATCCAAGGCATTAAGAGACTTTATTCTTATGTAACAATAAACAACAGATACAGAAGGACATTACATCTTCCATAATTACACTACATATAGATTGTAACAAATAATGCAACATTTATGCTATTGTACTATACTCTAAAGAGTTTATAAAGTGTATGGGTCTTGCATTGCACCACCACTTTTTTAATGCTTTCTAACCACTTTTCAAAAGTATGCACTTCAGCGCATTATATAAAAGAGATGACAAAATATGAAGCTTTCATTATGCAGATTTTGTGTTTAAGATCACAGGAAAGCATAATAAGAATGTCTGCCTTCCTATTGAGTACGTTTATGCCTAAAATGTACAGTATAAGGCCATAAAGTCCTATGGTGTTCTCCTCTTAATTTTTAAAACTTGATGTTGAGAGGAGGACATTCATAACCCAAAATGCGACATCCTAAAGCATTACCAGTTTGCAGATTATTGGGGAACTGACACCCCCTTTATATATACAGCTTTAATAGTATATAACAAAGGTTACAAAATGTTTAAATATTCACAAATAAACATAAGTATACAAGAATAACATATTACTGACATCACATTCCATAACATGTCAAACAACTTTGTAAATCACAGGAGTGATTGCTTTAAATATCTTTTTGTAAAAGTTTTCTAAAGAAATTGAAAGAAAAATCATCAATTATACTTTCAGTAACGTGTCATAACTGTCACAGTGCTAATGTGCAATAATACAGCCACTCCATAGTTTTATTACTCTTCCTTCATATTTAGAAAGCCTTTCAAATGGAAAACATTTGGAAACGCATATTCACAGAGACAATAAGTTAATCTTCAATTGGATTAAAATGAATTGGTCAACAGTATGGTTATGTGTAAAATAAGAATAATGTGTTGACGTCACCTGATTAGAAAAAAAGTACCATCATCTATCGTGCAAAGGATGGTAGAATAATGAGTTGTAATGAGGCAGTGAACACTAAACGCTATGACGTGTATGATTATGTAACCATGACCACCTCAACTTATTATTTGCATTTTGTAATGCATAATATTTTGGATGCATCCTTTATGCTCATTATATCTTGAAATCCCATCATTTACCGAGCAAAACAAAATCATCCTCTAGAGATGGCACAATATCTCAGTTTTTATGTGACTGTAAATTTTAATGATATGTGTTTTATTAATTAAAAGAATAATGAGGTGGGAACACGTATTTCTAAACCTGCAATGTGCAAAAAAATGTATGTGTGCATCCATACAGTGCCTTGCAAAAGTTTTCAAATTTTGCTGGTTAAAATGACGTATTGCCGATTTGGTTCAGATACTTAAATCTCACATTTTCAGACTTTTTGGTTAAACTAGTTTTATATTATTAGTTATTTCAAAAGTACCAGTCCAACACATTTTATAAAAGTGATGACAAAATATGAAGCTTTTGCTATGCAAGTTTTGTGTTTAAGATCACAGAAAAACATATTAAGAATGTAGTATGTTTATGCTTAAAATGTGTAAGGCCATAAAGGCAGCAAATATTAATAATAAAAACCAGTTTTCTTACATAAATATTCTGTGTGCAAACTTTAATATTTGGTGGAAGCACGCATCACTACAAAAAGCTTTACGTCTCTTGGAGTGTCTGTCAAGTTTGCACATGCTGCTCTTTTTCAAGGCACTGTATACGCTGTATCGATGTCTGCACAGAAACCCTGAAGCCTAAAATAGCACACCAGCTAAATCTCCACATCACCTGGCTTACAAGTTTCTGGATTTACGCTGCAGGTGAAGTGTCTAATTGAGTCATATACAACATTAAGAAGGGTAACCTGATTTTCAAAGTCCCAAGCTGGGACACAACTTATTAATCATGTGATTAAACAGCATTTAGGTCCCCCTTGGAGTTTCAAGTGCATTGTTAAGCATATATTAAAACGATGAGCAAACAGGTGGTGGTGTGGAGTCCCCTTGGAGTTTCGTGCTTGTTCATATAATTGGTCTGTTAAAAATGGGACATTTTTTTATATTTCATTTATTAAACAGGAGCCCGAAAATGGGACTGCCCCGGAAAAAAGGGATGTCTGGTCACCTAACATTAAGCAAATTTTATACAACCATTAAATTATTTGATATTTTTCAGTATAACTGAGATTTTGCACTAGCTTGTCAGTAAAATTTAATGATAACCCAAAGTTATATTGGGGTACATTTTTATTTGCCCAGCATGACAGAATTTTGGAACCTGCCTGGAATGATGTGTCTAAAGTGCACTGCATGATTGCATGATTGTAGCTACCAGTTTTGACTGAGAGAGTCGTGAGACATTTGCATCATACAGAGGAGGTTTTGGTGGTGCTGGCCGTACACACATCCACATGTGTTTTAGGTCTTGTCTTATTTTTATGATCACAAAATCCTTTTTTTACCATCTAATACACTACTATTTTTTGCTCACACTTTTTGATTTTTCACTTTTTCTGATTTTATGGTCAGAAAGTGTTGGCAGTACACCACGGAGAGACAGGAGAATGAGATAAGCTCACTGTGTGCTCCAGAAAGTTTGTTTGAAGGGACACAAAGTGAAGTTTCCTATTTTCTAAACATAGTATTAGCGGCTTCAGTTTATTGTTGTGACAGTTTACCTGCCTGCCTCATTTTTGGGTACATGTGTATGATGCAAATTTTGTGCGTCTTAAATATCCAGAAAATCTCAGGCAGATTTAATATACCAAATTTAGAAGTCAGATACCTGTGTGCATTGGAAACATTATCAATTTAAACATACACCGACACACATTTTGTAAACACTACATAGATTTTTTACATACACTTCCTACAGTTGACTGAATGCGCAGACTATGGTAAATAGGCTCAAAAGGGAAATGTTGCATTTAAAAGCAATTCCCCACAATTATTTTATTTGCATGTTTGTGTATAGAACTGTGTTTATATATGATCTGATATCGTGGGGTTCCTAATATTACTTTAACAACATCAATATTATTGATCTCAGACTGTTATTCACTTTTAACCTTTTACTTTAAAGTCAGTAGAGAAATATTTTGAAGAAAATACTCTAATAAATAAATATATTGTGAAATATTATAATAAAGTATTAACATTACAATTATATATGAGCATAAATACATAAAATGTTTCATGAAATATGTTTTTGTGGCTTATTTCTTTATGTATGAATTTAATTTCATTAAACTTTTTTTTCAGTGACTCTGCATTCAATAAGAAATATGTCTTGTAAATAAAAGCTGTCATTTTCCACCATCAAAGTTGAGAGGGTGGGCTTTTAAAAGTACTGTGTTTTGATTGGTGAATTTTCAGAAGGGTGGATGTAAATATTCGGCCACCATTGGCCACATTTATATACTGACTCCTCATGATGAATTCTCAAATTAAAGTAGCCACTTCTCACAATAATTCTGGTTAACTTTTCTTGCACTCATATCTGCCATAGGTGTGCACAGTCACAACTTTAAGCATCTGCTTCACTGAAGATTTACCAATCAAAACGTAGTACTCGCTAGAGCCCACCCTCTCAACTGTGATGGATGAAATTTCAAGCTGAATTGTATGTTGCTGTAATAATTACATACATACATAAATAAAAAACAAAAACACATATATCATTACAAATTTAACAACTTATGCTCATATATCATTTTAATTTTTATTTATTTATTCTCACATTTCTCAGTACATTTATTGATTTGTGTATTAATTTGTTTGGTTAATTTCATCTGAAATATTCCTCCACAAAAATCAGCCGCTGACATCATAGCGCATGAAGTTTACAGACAAAAACACAGAATTTCACGTCATTTAATAACAGTTCTTACCCTAGTAATTGAAATAATGAGAGATTCTCCTAGAACAGCAAATATGATGAAATTCTGGAATAAAAGAAACCCAAAGATATGGGACCTACTGTGTTATATATATATGTATAGTATATAAATAGACATATACACACGTGCTTGTTGTATATGCAATAATACTGTCCCAGCTTTTAAGCTGAGTAAAGTCTTAATTTAAAGAGAGTTCCATTTAAAGCATCACATGTATGAACTCTAAGACATTTAAAATGTGATCCATTACATAAATAGTAATGAATAAAGTACATATTTTTGTACCACATAACTTTATTTTTCAAATAATACATTGCTTTTTTAAAAATGATTTAGGTTCACGCTGACCTAATTTTAAAGTGGAATGTACAATATTAACTTTTTTTTTTTTCTTTTGATAAAAGTGCTTTGGTAAAGAAGCATATAAACTATACTAAAACAAAAAATTAGGGTTTCAAGATTGTAACTCTTCTTTCCTCTGAACAGAGGAAGAAAGTCGTTTTTTACATTTTCTCCCATTTTGTTACAGCAACCTGATTCATCCCTCTATTCAAACAATAATCTCATTTTCAGTTTACACCCTGTATCAGTGTTTGGCTCGTCACAAAAAGGAAAAGAGGTGATTTAACCCTGGAAACAGAATCAAAGACTGCAATCTTCCAGTTGTATGGAAGACATGAGTCGTGCACCTGACTGTGCACCTACCTTACACCTTCCAGCCAAGATGCTAAATTTTAAACATGTCAAGCTTTTGTTTATGTTTTGATTTCTTTTACTATAGCCTCTGGATATATGTAATGAATCTTGCGTATTAAGCAACACAAATTATAGCCTATTAATGATGCTGGCTTTATTGAGAGGCTAGCAATATAAAACCATCCATTTGCTGTCTGAACTTGTATTTTTTTTTTCAAATACAGAACCAAAAGCAATTAAAATCTAGTTTGACAGCATTGGACATAAAGCATGAATTATCCCTGGATGGGAGGTCATGGCAGTTTATGCTCACACATGCACAACTTTGCATGCACTAATTTTGAACAAGTCACAACTTACTTAAATGAAAATATGTTGGAGATATCAGGAAGTAGTGGAGAAGCCCTGCATGGACATGGGATAAACAGGCAATTCCTAATGAAATCGCGACCTGAGGCAGCAGTGCTGATCAATGCACCATTGGGAAGCTCTCCAGCTGATATTTCATCTACAAATCCATCCATTATCAGCACCCTCTTAGTCTAATACAAGGTAGGTGGGAACTGGAACCTTTTATGGCAGTATCCACAGGAACCAATCCAGAATGGGGTGCTGGCCCAGCCCATTGTAACACAAACATCATTTAGAGAAAGCTGCAATACCCCGAGAAACAGCCTAATAGACAACTACTCTGTATTATTGCATTATGCAACAGCTTATTTCTCTGCAATATAATGCCAGAATGTGGCCAAGCCACTTGGCTTAGGACTTGGTGGTGTACAATAACTGAAGGATGAATTAAATGAGTCCAATATCACTGCTAAGTGTGCATCACAATATTTGCAAAATGAATCATATTGCCATTTTAATAGATAATTGAGAACAGAAGTGTTTAACAAATGGTTGACTAGTTTAATTTATACCGGTATATTCCACTACAAACCTAATGAAAATAAAATGAAGCATTCATTCAGTTAGATGGAATAGTAACAGAAATAAAAATGTAAACAGCTATGCAAATAAACATAATATAATGGAAATGTAATAATTTTGCTTTAGAATATGAAAATAATCTGTTCAAAGTAATGCAATCACCACAATGTAACTATTGTATTCTGATATTTACTTGGTTGGTTTTTCCTTATGAGAATTAAAGTAAGGCACTGAATTGCCAACAACTGTACTGAAAGTGACCTTGTAAAGGTGTATAAAACACACATACAGTAATTTGACGAAAAGCTGTATTGTTCCACATAAATTTAAGTTTCATGAACATTAATTATTTGGAACTATAAGTAGGCCTAAAGAACACAGGAATGGTTTTTGCCAACAGAAGATGTTAAACATAAAATCCCATGCATTTTCTCAGCTGTTAATGTTATCAAGTGAATCCAAAGGCTATGGGGTCAAACTATTTAGTATATAAAATTATTGAAGAGGACTTAGTTAAAGTAATGCAAAATACATATTGCTTTTTCCTTAATTTTGTTAAAAAAAACAAAACTCAGCTGTGGACGCAATTAATACTCTAATATTAAAAATGCATATGTTGCTTTTTTTAAGCAATTTATCTATATAAAATTGCAAAAATCCCAACATTAGTAAATTCAAAAAATACAGCTTTCAAATATAACATCTCAGGATGAAATCTCAACTTCTGTGTGTATGATGGAGAGTTAGGCAGCGAAAAAAAAAACATTTTTTATTACCATGGAAAGTCACCCCTGCAGAGGCTGAATGAGGAGCAGCTTCTGGCCAGCTGGGAGGCTGCAGGGATGATGGGAAGAAGTTTTACTGTTTACTGCCAACAGTACTTTACCAATTATTAAAAGCAGTGCATTAAATCTATACTGTACACCTACAGTATAATCTGTGTGCATTGATATATAAACATGCCAACTCTGAACACACATTTAATAAAAGTGTTAAAATGGATTTTTTCTAAACACAGGAAACAAAATTTAACTGAAAAGATGTGCGAGTTCAAATACAAATCAGCTCTTAAACATTAGCTGTAAAGCAGTATTGGTTAAACCTCATGGACCGACTCCAAATAAAAACACCGACTCATTTGCTAATGTGTAAATAATGTTGCTCATTTTTAACATTTATACTGTACTTAATGGAAATTCTTATTGCCTTGATATTTCTTCGGCTGCTCTATTGGGAGCAATGGTTATTCCTCACATGATTAGATTCTGGTTAATGACAAAACCAAAAAATAAATAAATAAATTAAAAAAGATACCAGCCATAAAGTAACACCTTTTGTCACAGTGGGTGGTGTCATGGGAAAGCCTACTGATGACACTCAAGTACAGTTTATCAGTCACTTTACGATAGAGCAGCAAAAGCAGCAAAAAAGTACATCCCAGAAAATAGTAAACCAACTCAACAATCGACCAATGAAAAGCCAGAGGAGTTCCATGCGCATTGGGGTTTGACAGTCAAAATCATAAAATACATGTGCAGATACATAGGAGGGAAGCCAAAAGGTTTGCCACCTTGTTTTAGCTAGAAACTAAAACATGGCATGAGAAAAATGTATTTTTTAATCATTCAACATTTCATCTTGCTGCTTGATGATCCTTGACACTGTCAACAGCATGAATCTGTAAAAAATAAAAAGAACAGAAATTTAGTACTCCTTTGATAAACATATTACAATATACTTTTTATATTAAAAGTATTCAACCTTTGAAAGTTTTCACATTTTATTGTTATACAAAGTGAATTTAATTTAGCCTGTTTGACACTTATCTACAGAAAAAGACTCTTTAATTTCAGATCTCTGAAAAGTGGTCTAAATTATTTAAAAATATGAAACGCAAAATGATCGAGTACATAAGTATTCACCCACTGCATCACTGGTGCAGCCAATTGGCTTTAGAAGCCACCTAACTGGCTGAATGGAGATCACCTGTTTCATATGGCCGCAGTATAAATGTCCCTGAATCTGGGAGGTGCCACTTGTGATGAGTCAGTATTGTGGCCTAACCTACACAATGAAGACAAAAAAACATTCCAGGCAACTTTATTAAAAGATGATTGAAAAGCACAAGTCAGGAGAAGGAGACAAGAAAATATCCAAGTGATTGAATATCCCTTGGAGTCCAGTTAAATCAATTAAGAACTGGAAAAAGCGTGGCACAGCTGCTAATTTGACCAGAGCAGGTAGTCCACAAAAAGTAAATGACTGTGCAACAAGAAGACTAGTGAAAGATGATACCAAGAGATTTCTGGGTACTTTGAATGAGTTACAAGTGACTGAGACTGGAGGGAGCACACACCTGTTGCCGAGTGCTTCACTAGTCATAGCTTTGCGGGAGAGTGACATAGAGACTGTTAAGAAAAAACAGAAAACACACATATGACATATGATCAAATGACATATGCAAGACTCTGAAGTCTATCAAAAGAGTTTTCTATGGTCTGATTAAACCAACGTTTTTGGCTATTAGACTAAATACCATGTTTAAATCCTACACATTTCTCAAAAACATGAAATATGGTGGTGGCATCATCATACTGTGAGGAAGCTTCTCTGCAGCTGGCCTTGAAAGACTTGTGACAGTAGCAAGTAAAATGAGCAAAGGAAATTACAAGGAAAAGCTGAGGCAGTCTGCAAGAAACCTGAGGCTTGGAAGAAGATTAGTTTTCCGGTAAGGTAACGACACCAAGAATAAAATCAGTGCTACACAGGAATGGCTTAAAAACAGCAATGTTTGTGTCCTAGAGTGGCCAAGTCAGTGCCTAGATCTCAGAACAATTGGGATTTTGTGACTGCACTTGACAAAAGACTGTTCACTCATAAAACCCATACAATCTGATAGAGCGTGAGCAGTTCTTCTAAGAAGAACATGGAATTACCGCAGGGTCCAAATGTGTAAAGCTGATAGAGAGTTGGGCACACAGACTCAAAGGCTGTCATGGCTGTCGAAGGTGCAGCTACTAAATACTGACTTAAAGGAAGTGAATACATAGGTAATTACTTTGTTTTATTATATTTGAAATGAACTTATGCAATTTTGCATATATTTGTATTCACTTTGACATTAAAGAGTCTTTTATGTGTTGATCATTGTTAAAAAAGCCAACATTTTCCTTGGTGATTCAATGTTGCATAATAATAAAATGTGATAACTTCTATTTTTTATGGGCACTCTAAATACAATTCAGCAATCCTTATCAAAACTCAATTGGCCTTACCTACCCCATCCTTTATATGACATATAGAAAAAACAACATTTGTGTTCATTTATTTTAAGTACCTGCTAGTGTCAGGATAGCCATGAGCCAACCTCTGTCTGGAACCAACCTTGAATGTGACAGCAGCTCACCACAATGCATTTTCAGACAAACTGTGCATAACACATTTATACTAAATAAACCAGCAAGAGTGTTGAAACTGTTTTTTTTTTTCCAAAAGATTATTTTATTAACTGTATATTCTTCTTATATGAACTGATTTTGTGCTTTATTACTCAGTCTTCTTGAGCCAGGGTTCTGGTTCGTCTGATTTTTCAAATTTATTTGGGCGTTGATTCTCAGTTTTGACTTAGTGCTCTGCTGTTCTCTGTGCTTCTATTTCTCCTTATCCCTCACCTGTCCCATCCCTATCCTTGTTATTTCCAGCGCTGTCAACTTCAGACCTCAATCCACCAATACTTTGTCTCCTGAAGCTTTTCTTACTCTGTACATGTAAGCCAGATGTGAGGCATGGAGAAGGAAGGAAAAGGGTAACATCTGGCATGGAGAGTTTTGTTACCTTGAGGGGGCATTGAATGTGAGGTTGCTAAATACATTTAGTCATTAACGGGCTTTGACCCAGTAAAACCATCAGTGTCTGCTTCTTAGATGGCCTCGGGTAGACTGTACAGTACGCTTACAGTCCTCTGACCTTTGATGTTTCAAGGTCCAAACACAATCAAGACACCATAAACAGCCACAACAGTGCCAAAATCTGAGAAAACAGAGACTTAAAATAGTGGAAACTGCATAAAAACATTCCGGAGCCCCCAGATCAGATCATGAAAATAACATAAGAACATACATTCTTAAAGAGTTTCTTATTCATATCATTGTTCTCCCACATAGTTGTGTTCTATATTTTCTTCTATCAATTCTTTGACTTCTCTGTTTTTTACTGTATTTTATATTGGAGTTTTACAGCCTTACAGAATGCTGCACATACTGCAACACAGAAGATAAATAAATCATTTCAAAAATAAATAAAACTCAGACATTATCCCAGCTTTGCTGATTTTTGTTTAATAAACTCCACATTGCACACAGGAAACAGAGTCCAGTGTGATGCCTTTGGGTCAAAAAGCTGGTGATCTTGCATAATTATACACTCATATTTTAAAGTGTGGCAAGTTCATTAGCCCAGCTAGTGTTTCCATTCAAATCATAATTCACTGCAGAGGGTTTGTCAGAGAGAGGAGGCACCATCTCGGGAAGTCTGGCTGAATTGTTACCAGCCGCAGGGTACACATGTGTAGAAAAGGACAAATGGCCACTTACTCAGGAATTAAAATGATGTTCGAGCCCACTGTTCTGTATACATTTTGTGAAATATATGTTAGACTGTAACATTAATAATATGCATTTTTTTTCTAAATAACAGTTCTCAATTGCATAATACATTCTCCAAGTCAGTTATCTGATGCATTTTCAGTCTGCGTTTCAAAAATTGGAATCCGACAAGGAAAACAATTTCTGCTCAAGTGGCTATATTCGCATAATCTGTGGTGTGCCTCTTGCTTGTAGGTTAGAAGAGGTTATGAAAGTCCAAGAATATTGGGAGGTGCACATTTGACCCTGTTGTAAATGAATCTAAGAAGGATCAGTTCAGGAGTGTCTGATCCAATCGGAATGTCCTTAGTCAGCTGTATTAAGACCTCACCAACTTGATGGGGCTTGACATATGGGTGTTACCACAGGTCTTAACAAAGGTTCAGTTTTCATACAGGACTCATACAGAGATGAAGCAGTTATATGGATTTAGAATTGTGTTTTGTTCTGTGTTTTTCAATTTCATTGATATTTAAAAAAACAAATTCAGTTCTTTAAAATAACTGAAAGAATACTACTGAAGGAAAGTGCCTTATCCTTCTTATGAATGTGCAACAGCACAAATGTCATCTTATAGTTTATGTGATACTTACAGTATGCTATATATTTTTGAGAATGTGAATTTTTTTATCGGTTCCATGCACTGCACAGGCATAGCAAATACAGACTCTCAACAATATATGTGCTAATCTTCTAGTGATTACTTTTTAAATGCCTCACATAGCCCTGCACTTTTTCCATCAAGATGCTGCTGTACAGATCTCACTCTTTCTCCTCTGTCATTTTCTGTGTTCAGCCAGGTTGGATGGTTGTTCCCCAAATTTTGAGTGGTTTGGCAAGTTTCTATGGCCATCCTGATGCCAGCTTTCTTTACTTGCCTTTTATGATGCACAAGAGGAACAGTGACCTTTTTCTTATCTCAGGTCACTAGTTACCTCTATGCAGAGCAAACTGAAAACGTCTGTCATGACCAATGGCCACATTGATTGCATTACAGGGACTGAAAAATTCAAGATATCATTTTTTGCTCTACCGCAAATTGTGTCAAGAGCAGGGAGAAATATCAGGATACAGCTTCTAGCAAACACCATGCGCACAGTCTATTTAAACTTCTCCCATTTGGCAAACACTTCAGAGCCTTTCCTGTATGGACCTCACGGTTCAGAAACAGTTTCATCCCAAGAGCTATAAATGCACTCAATCAGTCCATCAAGTGCTCCCGGGAGAATTGTTTGTACTTATAAGTAAAAACTGCCTCACTATAAACTTGCATTACAGTTGTAATATTACAGAACCTGAGCCACTTATGCTTTCATATTGTATATTTTTCACTGTTTTTATCCTATTATTATTGTTGTTGTTATTTTACCATTTTATAGGAAAATAGGTTCATGGAGGATTTTATTGTGCCATACAATAACAACAAAGGAATTTGAATCAATTGAGAGCGCGTATTTATAGATAATGATGACTGGCTTCTAAATTGATTTAGATTTTTAGGACCTATCTTCGTGGAGCTCTTTATATCATTTTAAAGATGAAATGCATTAAAATATATATATTACATTATATAGATACATTTTAAACTTCATTTAAATAATATATATTGTTATTGATTAAATATGCAAGTATTCGGTGGCGCAGCATCAGCGATGTATGCTGACTGGGATTGGCGCAACACTGGATGGATAGATGGATGGAATAATTAAACATGTACTACAAAGATATTTCAACGTTTCTTAAAAGTTTTGAAGAATTGGCATTCTCCGCCTACAGTTGGCTTGACATTTATTAAAGAACTGATTGTTTAGCGATTGGTTATTTGGAGAAAGAAGAGGAAGGACAGGAATCGGGCGTTAGTACGTTTGAAAGAGACAGTACTGCTGCAATAAATTATTTTATTGAGGTTTGTACATGGAGCAGCAAGCATCTTGCAGGTGGGAGAAACAATCTCTGGAAGGGGTGTCAGCTTGTCACTACCACTGTGCCAACGTGCCTCATTGTTTTATACATGCTTTAATTTCTATCATCATGAAAATGATATCAAGTATACTTCTTAGTATTTAAATTGTTCAGAGAGCTGTAACATCATGAATGTAATGTATTCTGTGTCCTGTCGGCATAGGAGAAAACCTGTTTAAGAAGCATGTACTGATTCATACATATAAGAGTACATAGAATACTAAGCATTTAATATGCTACTTTAGTTATGATGACATTTGAGAAACTATTAAATTAAATGATTTTAAGATGAAGTTTATGACGTTCTACTTTAATGACAAAATAAACTACGTGATTAAAGTGGAAATTTCGGCCTTTTTTTCACACCGTGTCGCAGTTTTTTTCTTTTCTCTGTACCCTAATACGCTTCCATATGACACTCGAGACTATGGGCTATGACTCGCCTTTCATGGCGACTTTGATATCTGACCACTTCTTATTTATTTTGGGAACTGTGCGACTTTCTGAACTTGAACTTTTGAGTTTCTCCGCCACTCTGTCACTCAATCAACTTCCTTTTGTTGTTTATATCACTGCTTAAACCAACAAATAGTACGTTCATTCCTTGCATCTACTTGGTATTTGTTGAAATTCTTTTTTTTCCTGTGCTTTTGCCATTGTCTTTTCACAGAATGCAAAACATAAGGGGCTATTTATATTGATTTTCATATTCAAAGAGGCATAATTCTGGGAGGAGTCAGGGTGGAGCGACAGGCATATGCACGAGCGTTACTTTTCACGCTGACCAGGATTTATGGAGCGGAAGTGTGTGGAAGTTGGCGTATAAATAGATTTATGCATCTGGATTGTTTTGTGTGTAAACACATTTCCGCTTTTGTTTGTATGCCATGTTTTAGTATGAATTCTATGCACGGTGCTATGCATGAGGCCCCTGGCCTGTTAATATAAAAGTTTTCTTTCACTAACACATCAATCTTCAATTTACTGTGTAGGTTGGATTTCCTTCTGTGTTTGATATCATCATTTTGAATATGATATTAGAGGGAGATGCCATTTCAACAGGAAACATTTACTCAAGCATACTTAGGTCAGTAGACTCAAAACGCATATACCAAATAGTATGTTTTTAAATTGTCTCCCCAATAACAGTGCTAACATCCTCTTTTATGTTTCCTTCTTTCACTGATTAACTTAAAAAAAATGCGCAGTAGGAGTGTTGAGTACCCAGGGTAAAGTAGTGAAATTGTTAACTTCATATCTAACCACCATGCACCACCCCACCACTCTTCATTGCCATGTTAAACAACAATGTATGAAATATTCCAGCCTGCTGAAAATATGTCACTAGAATACATAAAACATTATTTACACACTTGGGTAAATGTAGGAAAATCTTATCCATGTCTGTACTTTTTCAGTATCACAGAAACCTATAATGAACATACACATGAAAATTTTAAAGCTCCAATGTATAAATGTTTAACTTCTACCAAATCTACCAGCTGAGCATTTTCTTTCTAAAAGAAAACAGCAATGTGTCCTCATTTGGAGAATTTTTCATTTTGCAGAATTTATTTTTCTCATTTTCTTACATAATGTTTTCATTATTATTTGATACCATTTTTGTAACATTAAATTTTGACCGTGCCCACTACTTTGTGTATTTTTTCCAATGGCCATAGCTTTATTGTTCTTTGCAATGGCTTCCCTATTACCACCACATTGTGACAAAAAGTATGACGTCGCCATTTTGCTAATAGTATGTAATATGGCAGCACGTTACTACCAGTTTCCAAGTTTCTGGATATCTCAAAAATCTTTGCAATGCATTAAGCTACTAGATGTGTTTTTCATCTTGAATTTTCTTTCTGTGTGTTGTGATATATAGTAGCTTTGTCTGACAATCTTTTATGAGTTTTAGATTCTTGCCTGTGTCACACATTTAAAGAATGTTACACTTAGAACCAGAGGGTAGCGCTGTTGTCTAATGCCTTTTCTCTACATCCCACTGCAGAACGGATGCACCTCTGACATCACTTCTGGTTTCTGCCCTCCTGACTCCACCCCTTCTGGGTCTTCCCATCGAAACTGGCCTCAGCATCATCTTGGGGCAGTCTGTAGAAGACTACCATCTTTTTTTTTCTTTTGCTCCACAAACTTCATTATTTCCAATTTCAGTTACACAGTTCACCAAGGTACCCCAACAAGTTACGATGAGTCTTTTGTTTTATCACTTCTGTTTCAAATAAGGTTTATGCTCTCATCTCTTGGTCTTGGTGTTGCACATTATTATGTTTTGCCTTTTCCAGTTGTGGCAGAACACACCATATTGCTTATGACTCACAACAGTTTTGATGTAAGTATAACAGCGTGCCTAAAATGTACATTATGTTTAAGATCTTTCTTTCTTTCTTTCTTTCTTTGTGTGCAATAATGTTACATATTGTATTATTTGTTTATTATGCAACTGCCACTGTTATGATTTGTACACTTCATGATAATATCTTACTTAAGTCTTATCACACTGCATCAGTTTTTCTTTTTTTTCAAATCATGGCAAATTACTCTAAAATGTATTTATCCCCTTCTTACGTATAAATGCTTATCCAGCAACATACTAGTTTGTCAAAATGGCACCACAACATGAACACAATTTCCATTCAACTATATTTTAGCTTTGTCAAACAACCTGAACCTGTTAAAAGAATCATCAGCGGTAACTTGAAGGCATGGACAAAAGTTGGGTCTCCAGACTATTTTGCCTACAGCACCATGCTACCCTTACACTCTCAATGATTCTATTTTACAGTGAGTATAGGAAAGAATCACTCCCTTTCAAAATATTCACATTTTGTAGTTTTGCAGCCTGAAATGAAGACGCATATAAAAAATACTTCTCCAGCTGTATTTACTCAATTAAATTTATAACAGCCAAGTGAAAGATGTAATGGCAACATTTCAGAGAAAAAAAATAAATAAAAAAAACAGAATTATTGAGATGGTTAAATGATCACCCCCCTTCCAAAAAATATTGTAAACTTAATAAGGTGTAACTTAATCACCTTCTCCATTGCACACCAAGCTAATTGGCTTCTATCTGTGATCAACTGTAATCATTCTGATTAGTTCAGCATAAAAACAGCAACTCCTAGAGCGCTCCATTGTTTGCAAGTGCAACTGAATGCAAACAATCAACTACGGGTGGCAAGGCACTGTCAAAAGATCTCTGGGTCAAAGTTGCGGACAAACACAAGTCAGGAAATGGCGGTGGTGGTGGTGGTTGGGAGCATGCACTGATACAGCCAGGAGATGGACACAAAAAAATTCAAAGGCTTTATCAATCTTTAGGAACACAGTAAAGTCCATAATCAAGAAGTGAAAAGTGTTTGGTACTACTAGAACCCTTCCCAGATCAGGCCGTCCTTCCAAACTGGATGGAAGAGCGAGGAGGAAACTGGTCAGAGAGGATATCAAGAGGCCAATGGCAACTTTGAAGCAGTTACATGAGTTTTTGGCAGTTATGCTCATTGTGTGCATCGCATATGTTCCACAAATGTGGCTTGTATGGAAAGATTGCAAGAAAAAAAACACTCCTCGAGAAAGGCCACATCAAGTCTCGACAGAGATTTGCCAAAACACACTTAGAAGATTCTGTGGCCAAATGTTACGGTCAGATGAGAACAAAATCAAACTATTTAGTCTCAATGCCAAATGATGTATCTGGCAGAAAGTCAATACAGATCACCAACCAAAGAACACCATACCTACAGTGAAGCATGGAGGTGGTAGCATCATGTTGTGGGGGTGTTTCTCTGCAGCAAGGACTGGGGCACTTGTCAAGACAGAAGGAAAAATGGATGGAACAAAATAATGTCAAATTCTTGAGGAAAACCTGCTACTCTCTGCCACAAAGTTCTCAATGGGAAGAAGGTTCACCTTCCAACATGACAGTGACCTGAAGCACACAGCAAAGTGGCTGAAGGAGAAAAAGGTGAATGTGCTTGCGTGGCCTTGTTAAAGTCAAGACTTAAACCCTGTTGAAAATCTGTGGAATGACTTCATGATTGCAGTCCAAAAATGATTACCATCCAATGTGACTTAGCTTGAATACTTCTGAAAAGACAAGTGGAAAAATACTGCACAGTTTCGATGTGCAAAGCTGGTAGAGAAGTATCTCAACAGACTCATGGCTGTAATCAAAGCACAAGATGGTTCCACAAAGTACTGACACAGGATATCCTTTACCCATTTCAGTGATTCCAGTTTTTTATTTTTTCCTGTGCTGTTGCTATTGTATCTTTCACTTGCTGTTATAAGTTGCATTGAGTAAATACAGCAGGAGAAACATGATTTTTGTGTGTGTCTTCATTTCAGGCTGCAAAGCACAAAAATGTGAATAATTAGAAGGGGGCTGATACTTTTCTATACCCACTTTATATTAGTAGAACTACATTGTGAGAGAGAAAGATTTAAATTAAAGTAAAACAAGCTGAGACTTTATTTTTCAGGTTCAGATACTGTATGACTATTCTAAGAAAACAACAGACCACATTATGGTACATTGGCAGAAATCTACATGCCTTTGACAGATGATTATTTTAGACTAGCTGTGTAAGCCCGTGCTGTAAAAAGCCCAGGGTCCTAGAAACTATTGAAATCGTCAGAAAAAAAGCAGAAATGTAGAGATGTCAGGTAAGTGAAAGGAACTACTCTGGGCATCTCTCTCCTAGGAGGAATCGTTTTGCTGACGTACTCGCCTCGCTTGTGTATTAGCAGCGGGAGGAAAAGTAAAAGGGATACCATTTTTCTGATGTTAGCGGCTAAACGACTTTGTCTTTTTTCTGAGGTTTTGTTTCGCTGATGTGCTGGCCCAGCTTGTGTTATTAGTGGCTAACTGAGTTTTCTGTTTCCTCAGAGGTGGAGCACTTACCCCGACTTCACCTCTCACTTCTGGACTGGACAGACACACACACTTCCACGCGTAGACATATATATATAAGATGTGTGATATTTCTTGGCAATGATGTTTACATTTATTTTTTAGTTAAGACTGTGAGAAAGCAGACACAGTCCTTTGCAGCACTTGATGTGACCCTGAGCTAAGGTGCCCACTGTAGAGAGTTTCTACGTCATGTTGTCCATCTTTCTGCTCACACAAGGTTTCCTCTCACAGTGTATGGTCACAAGGGTGGCTTTGAATTATCCTGTTGTGGACAAGCAAACCCACAACTACAACACATGGGCACATATGGATGGTGATTAAAGGTAAATTTAGCACAAATGTTTTTTCTTCCATTGAGAAGTACAGATACATGGAGTGTATTACTAAGTAATATCATGGGCAGTAGACTATGAGGACCTTCAAATCAGGCCCGTCGCGACAAGGCAGGCAAACCAAGCAATTGCTTGGGGCCCCAAGCTGGCCTGGGGCCCCAAGACAACGACTGGTTAAGAATAAAATGCAGCGACAAACTGTGTGAGCGCCCCATTGATAGTGAATGCAGTAAAGTGCAATGACACTGTTATCGGGATCCCCCTCAAGGGGGCCCCCCTCGCTGACAGCAGCCAGCCAACCACGCGATCTCTGCTGCCGGCAAAATACAAAACTTCCTCGGCAGTCATGAAGCGGAATTATGCTTCAGGAAGCCAAAAAAGAAAGAAGAGAAAGGAAGAGGAGGATAAGAAAAAACAAGACAGTGGTAAGTGATAAATTACACACATAAAATAGCTCTACTTGTCTTGTACAAATGGTGCAATTTTGCAGCAGGTAGGCTAGCAGAAATATGTTTATGTATCATACATAAATGACATGACATTGCTATAGCTTTGTAATAGGTTTTGATGAAAGTGGCATAGCATGTTATACTAACTATTCCAACAAATGTTCAATTGTTGAAAATGTTCAAATTTTATGCACTTTATATGCAACAGCAGTATTTGCACTCTAAACATTTTTTTATTTATGCACAGTATATGCAACAGCAGTATTTGCACTGTAAACCTTTTTTATTTATATAAAGTGTGAGTGAATTTAAACTGTATGGCTATGCTGTGGTTCCTTTGCGTGCGTGCGTGCGTGCGGGGGGCCTCCATGTCCATTTTGCTTGGGGCCCCCAAATTCCTTCAAACGGCCCTGCTTCAAATCTTAGTGACATTTTGTGAACTTTAGGTGAATAAGGAATGAGGAGGTACACTGGACTGAACTGCCTGTTGTTGTCATAATTGTTATATTCTTACATATGTTGTGTGACTGGTATTTTGTCGAGGAGTGCCTCCAGCCTTGCATTCATACTTGCTTATTTATGCTTTGGCTGTCCTCAAATTTTACAAGAGATTACATGCATCATGATAGTCTCATGATGTTATAATTGGATAAAGTGTTTTGGAAAACAGATGGATGGAAGAAGTAAATGGACATAAATCGGTTTAATTATCTGAAAACCAAAAAAATTCAAACATCTAACCAAATGCACTATTAATTCCTCCACTGGATTGTATTTTATTTCATATCCATTCAGGTAACCTGGTAACACTTTCCATTCAGCTAGGGGTGAGGAGAAGAGTTTAAAAAGCTAATTCAGCCATTCGAACATCCAGACCATTCCAGCCCCATGAATGCAACACATTTAGTGCTTCTTGTAAGGCACTGACTGGTGATATGGCTTGTTACAAAAAAGGCAAGAAAATGATATGCATTCCTACTGTGGAGGGAAATGACCTGTATGAAACAGCACTGGCTCTGAGATTCTCACATACATCAGTACACTCAGACCGATTGATTAGTTCATGCAAAACCTGCCACCTACCAGACTCAGGAGACTAATTAGGGAGAGCACTGTCTCTGCTGCGCCCCACTGACACCTAATTTGCTCAGTTTGAGCCCCTGAGGGAGCCCATATTATCTGAATCACTGAATTTTCTACTTGTCTTACGTATTTTTTCTGATATGCAATTTCTGGGCTCTACAACATTTCAGCATAAAACTGAACACTTAAGCTCTGTGTGTTTAATATTGGCAAAGAGTTCTTCTCAATCAGGTTTCATACAGTGATTGTCAAGTAGAAAGCCCTCATTTTGTACAATTCAATTTCAAGTAAATCCGTCCCTGTACTGTAAGCTTTTGCAGGGTAATGAAAATTCAGTTTTTGACCAGAAGGTCATTTTGCATCACTCAGGTTATTATGCTGTTGCAGTCCAATATGCATGTTTTAAGGTGATGTGTTAAAGACAGAGAAGTGACATTATAATGGATTTGGCAAGTATTGAGATCCCTTAGCATTCTGGACATTTTATTGAGTTATAATAGTTAATTTTAAATGGGTACATTTGCCATTTTGGCCCATCAATTTATACTCATTAACCCATAATGACAAAGCAAAATCATGTTTTCAGAAAGGTTTATAAGTTTATTAAAAATCAAAAAATGAAATCTCTTATTCTTTAAGTATTCAGAACAATTGTATTCTATTCAAAGCAAGTGTAAAAACACATGAAGTATTGCTTATTCTACCAAGATATTCTAAAATGGCCCGGACATATTTGTTAATGCCCCTAGAAAAGATCATAAATAATTGTATTGGAGTGATTTTTCAAACTAGCCATTTTCTTTAATTAGCGTCACACATGTCTCCAATTGTGCAATCAGTCATTCAGCCAATTTAAACTCTGCTGTTTGGTATCATTTTCTATCCCACACTGAAAATGGACCAGAGAAAGAAAAGGAGAGAGTTGTCAGAAGAGATCAAAAAGAAAATTATAGGCAAGCACGTTAAAGGCAAAGCAGCTCGATTTTCCTGTGACGATGGTTGAAAATATTATTAAGAAGTTTAAGGTCCTTGGGATTGTAGCCATCCTCCCTTGATGCGGCCTAAGAGGAAAATCGACCCCAGAGTGGGCAGAAAGGTAGTGAGAATGCTAGAAAAAAAGCCAAGGACAACTTCCAAAGAGATACAAGCAGAACTCCAAGGTCAAGGTTCATCATTATCTTATCGCACCATCCGTCGCTTTATGAGTGACAGTGGGCTCAATGGAAGAAGATCCAGTAGTACTATACATAAAAAAGCCAGACTGGTGTTTGCTAAAATGAATATTGACAAACCACTATGTCTTTTCGTCAGATCAGACAAAACTGGAGCTTTTTGGCAAATCATATCAACTCTGTGTCCACAGAGGAAAAAAATGAAGCTTTCAAAAAATATAACACCATATACCTATACTGAAACCTGGAGGAGGTTCAGTTATGCTGTGTCTGACACGGGGTGCCTTGCAGGGAACAATGAAATCTGAAGACTATCGAGACATTCTAAAGTGAAATGTACTGTCCAGTGTCAGTTAGCCCTGTCTCAGTTGCAGGTCATGGATCCTCCAATTGGATAATGACACAAAACACACAGCTAAAAGCACCCAAGAATGGCTAAGAACACAACATTGGAAACATTGGACTATTCTGAATTGACCTTCTATGAGCCCTGATTTGAATCCTATTGAACATCTATGGAAAGGACTGAATCATGCAGTTTGGAGAAGGCACCCTTAAAACCTGACACAGCTGGAGCAGTTTGCTCAGGAAGAGTGGGCCAAACTACCTGTTGACAGGTGCAGAAGTCTCAATGAGAGCTCCAGAAATCGCTTGTTTCCAGTGATTGGTGCAACATAATATTAAGCTAAAGGTCCCATCATTTTTGTCCATGCCATTTTCATTTACAGTAAGTTATTATATGAGATATTCTTTTGAATCAAAACTCTCAAACGAAGTCTGATTTTTGTTAAATACAGAATAAACCATGAAAGGCATCAATTACAATAATTAATAATTATTATTAATTATTAAGTCAGTTTCAGCTTATTTCAGAGACAATTCTGTTTTTTTTCTCTCATGGAAGTGTACTAACAAATTTGTCCATGTCTGTATATGTTGTTTTTATGTTTTATTTTATACTATCTTTTTGTATACTCTATGTTGAATATTGTTTTTATTATTTATAATGTTTGTTTAGTTACTTTATGTGCGCTATCCCCTTAAAATTGAGTTTTAGGGGGCAGGACCACTGTAACATATAGTTGGGGGAACATTCTCTGCCTATAAAAGCCCAGCCAGAAGGTCAGGTCCTCTAGACCAACATTGTATTTTTGGAGAGTCAATTGTATCATTTTGTGGATTTTTCTAGATTTAGATCCTTTCTTATTCTGTTTTTTGATTACTGATTTGTGGATTTGGCTTTATCCTTGGGTTACCTTTTAAGGCATACCTTTAATCCCTTTTTTGATATGTTTGTATTTATTTATTCTTCATAATTGTTGTAGTTTTTAGTAAAGAGCCCAAGTTTTTGCAGAGATTCTCTTGTAATTAATTGTAGGATGTTCTGAAGATAAAGGAGTGTTTTGTTACTGGGCTTTTCCCATTTGTACCTGTATAGGCTGACACCTACCGTACATATTCACGTATAATTTGGGTCTTGAAACACGAAAAATTTATCATAAAATTATACCCCGACTTATATGCCCATTCAAAAATACAACACTTAATTTTTTTTTTTTACATCTTCTTGCCTCCTCCAATCTGACATCACTTTCTCAGAAACATCGAACTTTGTTGAAGCAGCAAAGTTACCAATTTCTTTTGCTACTTCAGCGACGTTTAATTTGAAACCAGCTTCATATTTTCTTCTGATCGAACGCTCCATCGTAGATAAGGGATGCTCTTACGATAAAGGTGTATGAGGGCGTGAAATACAAAAAACACAAAACAGTGCACACGTTGCTTTGGAATAGTTTGGGTATTACCGTGTGGTCACGTATGCACAATAGAGAGAGAGGGGTTAGGAGCATGCGCTGATACAGCGCATTGCTGCACCCACATAGACAAAAAAGGCAGAATGCTCCATGGTTACTCTCTCAGGTGGGCATTAGCATATCATAATCTCTTGGACCAGTAGCATGAGTTTTCTGCATTTGACCTACACGACCGACATTATAAAATACCAGAAATTATACAGTAAAACCAAGCCCCTATTTAACCATGGGAGAACTTATCCACGAGTATATACGGTACTTTATAGTCAGAGAAAAAGATGCTTTTTAATTGTAGGTCTCACGCCTGGCTCTTGATTTTGGGAGGTGTATCCCCATTTTTTGGTATCTTGTAACATTTGACAGGACAGATGATCATCTGTAAATAACCCTTACTTTCTTGATACACTAAAGGGTAGAGTAGGCTGGATCCGATCCTGACACTAACCCACACTGAGCAGTGCGCCAGTCCATCTGAGAGCAGACTTAGACACACAAACCCCCACTTGTAAAGAAGGGGCCAACACAGAATGACCAGTTAATCAAACTGGTACATGTTTGAGATGTGGGGTGATAACATCTGGAGATAACTCATGTAAACATAAGAACATACAGTCAGTGCCCATGTTTGATTGAAACCCTAAACTCTTGAACTAAGAAGCAGCTCTGTGCCACCATACCTCCCACTAAGTACATGGCATAAATCTTTATTATAATGATGCTGCTGGGCTTACAAGATTATTTAGATGTGTAAACAGGACAGTAAACACATCATACTCATGCATAAGCCCAGAATGACCAAACAAAGGAATACTGTTCACTCAGTTTCAGAATAGCAGAAAATTTCTTAAGAACCCAGAAATAGAAGCTAACGGTGGAAAGTACGTAATGCAGCTAATGGCATAAGATTCTTTATGTAGTTTCCCTGGATGCTCTTGATTTACTTCAAAGTACTGCCCTGACTCCCATTAACAATTCTTTTATTTACAGACTCATATTTATTACTGTGTTCCTTGAAAGTGGGGGTAATGCACCACTGCGAATGAAGGCATGTGTGAAGAAACCCTCACTCCAGCTGAGAGGATTCAAATCAGAAGCACAAAGATCTCCACAAGTTGATTCCCGTGTTTAAAATGATTTACAGCCGAAAGCTTCAGGGCAGGCTGTAGAAGGCGCAGTACAGTAACTCACACTGAGAATGTCAACAATGGAATTTGTTGTTTCAGAGTCTGACTTAGTAAGAACAGATGTAGAGTCCTGCTGCAATGTGATCAAAGAAGACCTGTGACTGGACCCAGATGGAGTGAGTGGGTGGGAATTCAGTGCAAGGAGGAGGAGGAGGAGGTGCTGGTGGTGGTCATGGCGTGGCATTTCCCATTTAGCCAGCTGCTTTCAACAATAGAAAATGGTAAACAGGGAGAGAGAGAAAGAGAAAAGAAAGCTATGCCTTGTCTTTAAACCTGGCAAGGGCTAGAATGGAACCGGTAAGCGAAATCAGAACAAACCTGCAAGGTCACATATGAAAAAATGAAGCTGCCTGCATTTGTGTGACAAAAGCAAATTCTCAGATGGACAGAACAGGTGGTGAGAGTTCTGGTGGTGTTGCAGCTTTTTTGTTTGGATCATAGTGTCAGAACTTGCACTTACTCTATTATAGGCAGCTCTGCCGTTTTTTCTTAGTAAATGGGCTCCATTAAAGAATCAATGTATTGCACACAGCTGTTAAAATGGTTTTTCATGTGGCAATTTATACACGTGTGTGTGTCCAGGACTGCAAGATGCATCATGCTTGCAGTTCAGCCTGAGATTTACTAATCTTCTGATACATTTACAACTATTTAAACAAAACATCAACATGTTATTGACACCTTGGTAGGCAAGTTTAGTCTGTTTGACTTCACCTCACATTACTCCTTAGCTAAGATGATTTCCAGACAAAGGGCTGATGCCACTAAAAATCAGATCAGAATCAGAATCAAAATCACTTTTATTCGCCAGTACTTAATGTACAGGAATTTGACTTAGTAGATTTGGAGCTGCTTATGACAGAACACAACATCACATACAAATAACATAAGTTAAAAAGAAAAATTTCCTCATATTGTTGCAAAAGGCAAGGTTAACTGACAAAAACAACAGACACATAGGCAGCGACCAAACAACTGTGACTGCCACACTGAAAAGATGAAAACCCTTATTGCTATCCACAGGTTTTTTTTTTTCCTTAGAAACTGAAATTTACTCAAGGGCTACTGCTTATTGTGATCCTCTGCCTTGTAGTGCTTAGCGTTGATGGCTCACAGTTCCTTAAATTAGCCTGGTGAGAGTAAATGTGCCCTGACATCCTATCCAGGGATGAATTCTGTCTAGAATTCTGGGATAGGCTCCAGCTAACCACAACACTACACTGGAAAAAGCAGGTCAGACCATAAATGAATTGACAAACAATTTTCTGATTTTGCCTTGAATGTGTAAATGGATACCAATGTTCTTCTTTTTTATATAAGATCTTACATTGAAATAGATGGATAGGATGAGCTAATTATAGATAGGCAAGTAGGTAGGATTAGCTATTGTGATAGACAAATAGGATGACAAATATGGTCAGACTCTCATAGACAAAAATAGGTAGGACATAGATAAAAAGACAGACAGGATGAGCTACATAGATGGATAGAGAGAATGAGATACTCAGACAGATAGATAGGATGAACTTATAATACATAGAAAATTGACAGATGGGATGACCTACATAGATGGATGCATAAAATGAACTAATCATGCAATGATAGAAAGAATGAGATACTCAGAGACAGATAAATAGGATGAGCTCATCATAGATAGATAGATAGACAGATAGACAGGATGAGCTCATCATAGATAGATAGATAGATAGATAGATAGATAGACAGGATGACATGCTTAAGGACAGATACATAGGCAGGAGGAGCTCATTATACATAAATAAATAATATCGGATAGATAGATAGATAAAAACTTTTCACAATACATTTGGAATTCATTACTATGTCTCTTTACTTGTACCCATGAACAAATAATGTAAAACGTACTTTGTGGAAATCATCAATCTTCTGATTTCAGGTCCTTCTTTTTCCTTTGCATAGTCATACAGTACTGAAACCTTTGCTGGCAGGATCCAACTTTGGACAAGATGTCAGTCCATTGTGTACATTGTTATTAAAAAACTTCACATATGCCAATTAACCAAAGAAAACCCCTGTGGGTATAAGAAGAATCTGAAAACTGCACAAAGATAGAAAGTAAGATTCCTGGAGCTGGAAATGTTGAGCTGCTGGACCACTTCATTTCAAATGACAATTTACCTCTTATGATTTCTATATTAATATGATGAAACACCCAGTGGCCCTGGTGTCAAATTAGAATAAGGAGTTATAAAAATAAATGAATGAATGAGTATACTGAAAGAATGAATGAATGGGTGTAATCGGGTTTAAATTTACTACTGTCTGCTTCTTGGTTTAGAAGGCCACCATTGCATGGGGAGCTTGTAATATGCTTTTTAATGTCGGTTAGTTGCACAAGTCCCTTTGAATAACTGAAGTAAATGTCACAGTACAGAAAAAGCTTTGTTTCACCACAATACCAGAAATAATTTAAAAGGAATTGATGTGTATGGAAATGCCACTAAGCTCTGGGAACTGCTGGGACCCCCATGGCTTTCGTGGAATCTTGTGAACCATTGCAAAAGAGCTTGAGCTCCACAAAGCAGAACATGACAGTATTATAGCCACACCTGCCCATGTAACCAATTGAATCAAGATTCACATTCCAAGATTTGACCATGCTTGTACAGAATCCTTCAATCCAAACTGAAGGCAAAGGGAAATGTCCACTATTTGATGTTTTCTACAGAATGCTATAGATTGTACACCCGTCTTTCAGAGTTTATACTAACTTATGAAGGGTAGTAGTATGTATACCAGTAATACTGCTTTATATTATTCTGCTGGGCCAGTGTGTGGGGTAAGGCGATATGGTGATTGCTTCAGGAGGCACTTTGCTCAAGGTAGCATTTTAATACAAGGGTATTTTTTTTTACTTTACAAAACAATAATATAAACAATGAGGGGCAAGTATGAACCATAAGGATGACATACATGTGAAGTGCCTAATATAATATAATAAGGTGCCATCGGACCTTACTCTTATTCTATGTTAATTAATGTTGACTTATTTTATTTTCTTACTGTCTTTTATTTTTCTATTCTTCATTATGTAAAGCACTTTGAGCTACATTTTTTGTATGAAAATGTGCTATATAAATAAATGTTGTTGTTGTAATATATATATATATATATATATATATATATATATATATATATAATATATATATATATATACTCAATTTTAAAAACTGCAAGAAATATTTTCATTTTATAAGTTTCAAATATCTAAGAATTGTTTCATACCACTTTGCTGCACTGCGAGCATCCAGACATCAAAATGTCACTAACTGATTTTGATGTCCATATACCTAATTCTTCACATGTTGTACTGTGTATACTTTGGTTGTCATTTTAAAAACAATTGGTAATTTCTAGAATATTATTAATATATCAGTCACAGGTACGATGTCTGTTAAATGTCTCTTAATTGAGCAACGCATGTTTTTAATTAGAAAATGAAGGCGCCTTTTTGCTTGCAGGAAGAATTTTGAAACTGCCAAGGTGGGATGAGCAAAACAGCCGAGTTTCATTACACATTCAATTTCACAATCGTAAGCTCAATAACAAATATTTGGATCAAACAAAAATGATGAATAATTTATACATCTGTATTGTTTATAATGACTGTTTTATGTGTTTTATTGATATAAAGCTAATCCTTATCATTTTTTCATATTTTTCCAAAAATAACATGAAGGTAAATCAATGCAATATGCAATGCAAAACTTTCACGATAGCTTATGGGTAGTTCAAACACACACAGCGTAGCACTTCTGCCGTTAGTCTAGTTGAAGCCAAGGTCAAATGAACATGAACAATCTGCTGGGGGATTACACCACCACTGTTGAACAATGCACTGCAGTGAGACTTCTTTAGGTAGAGGAAGTGAAAGCTGCTAAAATTCATTGAATGATGTTGGCTTGGGCAGATCAGTATGCCGTTTGGGTACCCATCTTATGCAAACTTCAAGATAAACAGAATTATAATTTCAGACTGACTTATCAAGTAAGAAGTTGGAGAAATATAAAATTAACGTTTATGGAATTTAGTGTGTTTAACCACTTAATGATACTGACACATTGCATAGTTCAGCTGAGCCAAAAGTAATGAAGCATCTGATGCTTCTCTTTTCAGTGTCTATCAGTAATCAGAGTGCACTGATGAATTCACTTGTCCTGATACCACTTTTCCATTGTTGCAATGTCCTGGTGAAACCTATCACTGCACCAAGATAAACAGGGAAGAAGTCCAAGTGTGAAAGCAGAAAATGAATCTTTAGCAACATGTGACACTTCATAGTTTTATCTGCTTTAAGCACACTGTCAACCGGCTGAATGTAGTATGTTGCTCTGCAATTGCCAAGAAAATTCTCAACAACATCCTTGAATGCCTTCGATACGATTTCATCTGGTCTAACTAGCAGATCTTCAAACCGCTAGTCATTGATAACATGTCAGATTAGTAGGCCAACAAAAATGCCTTTCTTAATCTTAGGATCAGTTATTTGTTGAAACATCTGTCTCAAATATCAAATTCATTCATCTTCCTTGTTCATTGCTTTCACAAAATTTTTCAGTTTTATATGATAAGGAGGCAAAAATATATTTGTTGCATTGATAGTGGTTTATGTGCCACACTTTTCTGCCTGAGGGTCAAATGCTTATAGAGTGGTCAGTTGTTTAAGGCTCTAATAAGGCTCTTCAGCATGGCTGTCCCTGTAACAGTGCCACAACATTCTAATCACCTCAGATGTTCTGGTTGTAGTTGTTGTACTGTATATATCTTGTGGACTATGGCCGGCCAGTCATCTCGGCCAATACCCCCAGGCCGCCAGATGGAGCCCTCCCTTCATCATGGAGGTGCCCCAAACGCCAGCAGGGAATCATAGACATTGGAGTTTTCCTTCACAGCCCTGCTGGATACCCTGGGGGCCACCAGAGGATGCTGCAGGGAGGCCCAGGGACTGTTATTTGCCCTATATCCCGGAAGTACGTCTTAGTCACAGCGACAGGGGAAATGACGTACTTTCAGGATGAAGAAGAAGAGTTTTGATCTGACCCGGAAGTGATAAAAATCACATGGACTGAGAGGATCAGAAACACTTCCGGGTCAGGGACTATAAAAGGACTATGGGAAATCCCAGACAGACGAGCTGAGTCGGAAGGAAGGGTGGCAACGCGTCTTGGAGTAGGAGGATTGATTATTGTTTATTGTGTATTGGTTATTATATGAGTATTGTGGAGTGGCGGGTGCTTTGTGCACTATTTTGTCCTAATAAACTTAAGATTTGGACTTTTATCTGGTGTTTGGCATCTGATCTGAGGGTTCAAGGGGCGACAGCGCCCCCTATCTGTCACAATCTATATATATTATACATACTAGGGGGGCAAGCCCCTCTGGCACCCAACCCCCAGTTGCGGCCAGAATATTAGTAAAATCTGTAAATGTACAAAAGAAAAATAATTATTTATTGGAGTCAAAATCATGAAATTCTATAAATATATAAAAGAAAAATTAATTATTATTTAACAGAGTAAAAATCATGAAATGACAATAAAATATTTACTCTCTTACCGATTGGAGTATGCTCAATGCACGACTATCTTAATATTTTAGTTTATAATTTAAAAACAGAATAACAATCTGAAAATCTAACAACATCACATTAAAGTTCGATAAATTCTGAAAAGATTGATACCAAAATTATGTATGTAGGTTTTAAAATAAGCCCGATTTAAAGTGTGACAAAAAATGTGATATAAAAACATCACATAAAATCGTTGCACAAAATTTTTGCACTTTTAGGCTTAGGATTTTATATATATATAGAGTAGATATATACTTGTAATATGCGAGGAAATCATAAGAATAGGAGATTGCAATAAAACAGTATGTGACACGGACATTTAAAGGTGATCTTCGTTATCAGCGTGCCAAAATTTATAAGATAAGCCCAACAGTGTTCAAGAAGCAAAATCTTCAATACCTAATGATAGCTATTAGTTTGTCTTGTGTACAGATATTTCCAAATTTGTTCCTATGCATAGAATGTAACAGGCCACAGCATAACCGTACAAGTAGTATAATAGCATTACTAGCAGAAATGTCATGCAAAAATGTTAGTGTGCTGAGGAGGCAATGCTACCTTCTGCGATGCTGTGCTGCCCTCTCAAAATGGTTTGTTTTTCCATTTAGAAAAGAAGGAAAGCCAGCTGGAGTATGTGGTGAAGAATCAGTTTAACCTTGATCTTTGTGAACATGACATATAAAACTATCAAGAACTAAATCATAAACTCTCTAATTCTTCTGAAAGTAATAAAAGGTTTAATTCTGTATTCTTTGGAAGAGTGCTGGTCTGTGTATACTCAAAATCAGAAAAATAGCATCACTTTTGGGGCAAGTCCTTGAACACGCTGAGAATATCAAAGAATGTCAAAGGCGGAAACATCAAAGAAAACAAAATTTTCCCGAGCAATTTTTCATTTAAGCTTAAATTAAACAGTAAATATTTAAATGAAGCAGAGCTGTCTGACATGTCTCGTGAATTTGATTGGATGCCCAGGTTCCTTATACAGTCAAGATTCTAAATAGCTTCAATGCAGACACAGTTTAAATTGGAACTGCGTGACCAGCCATAATTTGTACTATTAAAGAGCAATTAGTGCAAAGAAGCAGCAGCATAAACTGGCAATTGACCAATTTATACAAAGTTCCGCAAAGGCTTTAGAATCAGAAGAATTAGGCTGCCATGCTTCCTTATTTATTTCAATTTCTTAGTTGACTTAAAATGTGAACATATGGATAAATTAAGTAAGATACATTCTTAATTCTTCTTTTAATTATCTTAATAGAAGTATTACATGTTTTCCATGCATAGCAACACAAGCATGGGCACTCCTGAAACACAGACACGCATGCTTACAATCACAAGGACAATGTGGAATCACAAATCTACCTGACATAAGTGTGGGAGGAAAGACAGATTACCCAGTGCAAGCCCACTCATATACAGGGAAAATATGCCAACTCCATACAGACAAAGACTTGGTGTGGGACTGGAGCTGAGGATGCTGCATCAGTGAGATAGGAATATTTGTATCTACCAATTTATATACACAGTTTATAAAGAACACCATCTAGTAGTGCACTGTACCACTTTCAGAACTGGATGAATTTGTTGTGGGTTCTATAATATACTGGATGCTTTATGTACCATGTTGAAATCATTAAATTACATAGTTGCTATGAACTGAATGGTTGTCAACAGGTTATTCAAACTCATCTCAAATACACAAGGCAAGAAACTCATAAATATGGCACAAGTCCTTCACAGGGCACATGCATGCACACATACACTACATTTACAAGCACTCACACTGGGGACAATTTAGAGTTGCCATTTTACCCATCACATACATCTTTGGGGATGTGGAAAGAAAACCCGTGAAGAACTGGGGAGAAAGTGTCAAACACACACAGACGATACCTGAGTTTCTAACCCAGGGTGCTGGATCCATGAGGCAGCATGGTTAGCCATTGCATCATCTTGCAACCCTTATATACACAAATGCACTGACTGGTGCCACAGAAAAAAGATCAGAGAACAAAAATAAGGAAAAAATATATCATCTAGTAATAAAGCTTCATTCTTTTAAGTTTAAAAATAACACTGCATTTGAAACCTAGCATAATTATTGTATGACCATTAATAAGCAGGTGAATGTACAGTATGCTAGCATAATGTGAATGTTCACGCTCTTACTTTTAAATAGCTGTAAAGCACTGGTTTCTTTAATGGAAGTCAGTCAACCTTTAGTTTTTACTGCATGTAATATTAAGTACAACTGTAAGAATAAATGAATAATAGTCAATGATAAGGAAAATAGAGGACAGCTTTAGAAAAAACAGGAGGATTGGCATCCATTAAGGCTGCATATACATCAAGTGAGCAGTTCTGTGTCTCATTAAATACTGCATTTTAATATGAACCCGCAGTTATATCCATATAATAAAAGTAAAATCATACAGAATGATTTCCTGCCATCACAATGGATCACTTGTGTTGTTAGCTGTGGTGGCCGATATGTATGGAGGACAGCAAATTCCAGTGTCCGGCTGTGAAAAACACCAACCACAATGGTTTACACTGTTAACTGGCATATGATTGCAATCTAACTATATGTCAAATTGAATTCCATTACTGCAATGAATGAGGCTCAAGAGGCTTCCAAATAACATTCAAATTCAATAATATTAAAAAAAAATTTAAATACAGTATTGATTAGAAAGTAAAATTGAAAAAACACTGAAAGGAAAATCATATACAGCATATAAGAATGACCAATTATTGAACAATACACTTATGCATACATAACAACTACAGTATGTATGTTTGGTATCTGTAATACAGTAAATAGTGCACCAGGGGTAGTAGGGGCACCTTTTTGGGATATCTCATGTGGGACTAAAACATGAATGTATGTCACAGGACTGAAAAAGGACAAAGCAACTGTGAAAGAAAAATTAACTGCTTGCAAGCTACTAAGGGTTAAAAGCTGACAAAGCTGTTTTGCTATAATGGCAGGTTATTCATACAGGTGTCTGTCACAAGACAGGGTGCAGTAAACTGACCTAGGACAACTTCCTTTTTTTAGGAACTTGTCTGTTAGACACAAGAAAGATTCCTTCTTTTGGACCCCTCTGGCATGTACACAAAACAGAAATGGTTGGCAGATTTGCGCAATACAAGATGAAATACTTGGGTAAGCGATATTATGCTTGTTTTATAAGTAAGGGGAAGGGGGAGGGAGAAAATATAAAAAGCCGACTGAAAAGTTGATCTTTACTCTTCTGCTTTGCACTTTGTACTTATCGGTGGCTGAATAAAGACTGATTGATTAAACTATTCCTGTTTTCCTCAGGGGTTACTTCCACACAACTTAATAGCAGCACATGTTTGTATCTCTTGTGCAGTATAGTGCATGTGATGCCATTGAGTTTCTCTGGTTTCTTAAACATTAAAATTTCTGTTTCAGGAAAAGCATTCACCTTTAGCCAATTAACATGAAACTTGACCTTTGACATCATAAATCAAGAAGTTCATAAAAAAGAAGTTGCTGAAAAAAGGACTGGACTTTTCACATTGTGTATAGTATCCTCAGAGCTTAGCTAGGCGTAATCTCACATTGTTTACGTTACTTATTTTTTTTAATCACTTATTTAAAATATTAAATCATGTGCTTCCTAGCACTAAGCACACCTTTTATGATACCAGATACCACCTTTAAAGATGAATGGTTAAAGGTGAATGACACTCCTGGAACAGCAACTTCTTATTGTGATGCTGCAACACGACATATAGAGAACAGGGGCAAAACCAGAGCAGAGGTGTCATTTATAAAACTTTAAATGGATTCAAGCATGAAAATATGCTTATGGCAAAAACAATTTTAAGCGCTTCTCAGTAAAAAAATCACCTGCCTGTTCCTCGGCAGGATACTCCTCTTCCACCCAAGTCTGCATATAAGAAGAGCAATAACCGGATGTCAGCGTTCAGTGAGGAAACCACAACTGTGACAAGACGACTCTGTCTCCAGTAGCTACCTTATGAGGAGACAATGGACTTTCAAAGTGCCTGTAGCTAATTTTATTGAGTTTTGGTTTGTATTATTTCATAGGTGTGTCAATTAAACAAGGCTCACCATGCTGGTGCTCCAAAATCTTTACTCTGCTCGGTCTGATTATATTGTAACGTGCAGGCAGTGCTTTCTAACCTTGTCTGAGGGAATGGGAGGGCTGGAAGAGGAGGTTTCTAATTGTAAGGGGCGGACACACCTCAGAGGGGATGTTTTTTTGGTTTTTGGAGGTGTGCTGGGTGAAGGATCCCTAGAATTGTGGAGTCAACGAGAGTGCTTCATTTTCATATAAGAACCGAGTAAACAAAATAAAATCGAAGAGGACCTGACAGTTGTGAATGCTCCTGTTCTTATATACCCGGATCGTCACAATATTATTACATCAGTAGTTTCATTTCCAAACCACAAATGATGGTATAATACATTTGTATGTCTTTAGGTAAACAAATTCCATAAATCTGCTTAATCCAATTCATTTTATTATAGGGCTGTTGGGGGTTGGAATCTGTCCATGTAGCATTAGGGACCAGGCAAGAACCAACCCTGTATGTGGCACCAGTCTACTAAACTTGCACTAACAAAAATTGGGCCAGGTGTAGAGCAGCTACATAACATAACACAAATCGTTTTCAGAAGGAGAACTGGAGCACTCAGTGAACAATTCAGGACATACTAAGTAAGAATGTACGAGTGGCATACAGATGACAGTGACCAAGCTGGGATTCACCTCATGGTGCTGTCAGTCATAACCACATAAACGAAGCAACTGCTTCTAATTTTATACATCAGAAAATGCACGAGAATACACCATGTTAATAACGTATTTATGATGCCTAATCTTAAATTAAAGCTTCTGAAAAAAACACAAAGCTCTGGTGTATTAGCATATCCTGAGAAGGATTTCCTCATGGTTTTTTTTTCACACATTTTTCACAGATTACTGGATAGGTGGGAAAACTATGTTCCAAACAGGAACTTCACTGCATTGTCATTAGCTGATCTTTCAGGGGAAAGAAATGGGCTAAAAAAATGAGCTCCTGCATATGTTTGCTCAGCATAAAACAGTCTCATATACTTGGTCTTAGAACTAAGCCCTTCCTATTATGTGGCCAGTGCACAAATCCTGTCAGTCCCTAGCCTGCAGAGTTTTCAGCCAAAGAAAACAAAGATAGAAATGAACTTAATAAAAACATTCAGTTCTGGTCATACTTTGTAAGGCTTATTTCTTAATTAAATTTTGGTTTAATTTACTCACTGCTTAATATGATTCATAATATGAAAGTGAACTTGAAAAGTGAAAATGAAAGTGAATTTTATGGAGCCTCTGGCTTTTTTATTTGATGAGAAAAGTGAAAAGCATATCACCTCTTAGGCTGTGAATATGCATGTAATTGAAACAGTATCTTAAATCCCAGGGCCGCCGCTGTGCTTCACTGTATACATTTAAAATAGATTCTTCAATATGACATGGGGCTAAACCTTTTTTGCTAAGAATAATTCCCCATACAAAACCACTTTACCCCAGAGAAAGAATTACCTCCGTTATGTTTCCTTCACTTCAGAGACTCCCCCTAAAAGATGACCCAGATATCTTTTACCGGGTCAGATTGTTCCATGGCAGCTGGGGAATTTTTAATTAACCCCCGCCAGAAGATCCCCACATATTTTTCCTCCTTCTCTTTCTGTGAGCCAAAAATGAAGTCATAAACTTTTAACGGTTTCTGTTGTACTACAGAGTAACTGATAACAGGATTTGCTCTTCATTTCGAATGCTCAAATTAAAACTGCTCTTTCTGTGACTTCTTCATAATCACAAGCTGACTCGCTTACCCTTCGTCCAACCACTTTAAAATATGGGGTAGCTCCAAGCTGGTGTTAATTCAGAAAATATCCCACAGACTAGAACAAAGGGAGACAGACCGGAAAACTGTGATGATTGAAATAATATCATCTGACAAACAATAAAACGCCCAGTTGGCTTTCCATTAAAAACATTGCAAAATATTTAATAAATGAAAGAAGACGGGTTTTGGAAAGCTACGCCTCTGCTTCCTCAGTTCTTGTTGCCTTAAAGTGCTCATTAAGCTTAAGTATGACAACAAGCGTATTCCAGTTGAACACAAAATTAAATGCGGTAAGCTTAGCTGACAAAAGTCATCATAATCAATGACCAACAATGAAAGAAGCAAGTTAAATAAAGAAATATTGTTTCGGCAACTACAAATGTTAACAAGTAAAATTAAGTTAGTCCAAATCAAAGAAGGAGAAAAGGCCAACAACGTGCACTTACACTTCAGCAAGAAGATGCTGACGTGGTGTTTCCTTTGTGTTGCCATAGAAGCTGCACATGAATTGAAAAATGAAGCATTTGAACTACTGGCACAATTGTTTTTTGGTGGAATTTAAATGGTTTTGAGGAACAATCGGCTGCAGATAAACACAGAGAGTCAGACATGTCAGTGAATGCTACGTACAGATACTGTACATGTGTTTTCTGTTTTCCAATGACCTGGCAAAGTTTACTCTAAGCAGTAAAAATATCTTGGAGTCAGCAGTTCTATCCCAGCCTGTAGTCAAACAATTTATGTCAAACCAAAAAGTTTAGCTAAAATGCACCCATTTGATTCCAATTTATATTGTGAACACATAAATGGTCTTACTTGATGAAAAACTGTAAACCAAAATAATTAAAAATAAATAAATACATTTAGAAAATTAGAGCCAGTTTTATTTACTGGCTACCTAAAGTGATTTCTGAGCATAATACATTTTAAAAGTGAAACAATTCAGAAAATACACAGGAATGCAAAACCGCGTTACCTGTTGTGACTGGGTGACCAGATTGAAGGATGCCAAAAGAACAGCTGGGGCACCTGATGGGCTGCCCTGTTTAATTGGCACACACAAAATAACAAAAGATCTTATTTCCCAAAATAAGGTCTGTCAGAGAGAGCTCTGTCCATGTTGAGGGTTGCGGGTTCAGACTGAACCCATCTTCTGGGGGAATGTTGGTTTTTATGGAGTCCTAGACAGAATAGGAGGAGTCAGCCCTGGGCGCAGTGGGCATTTTCTCATAATGGCGGTGGAAAGAGAAGACACAGTTAGTGCCAGTGCCCCCTAGTCCTGGAGTGGTATCGCTTACCTCATCAGAGCTGAAGTCACATACAACCATAGACACATGGGATAAGTTACTTAAGGATCTGCAAAACTCGACTCAATGTTGTTTTGGAGAAATTAAGTGAATAGGGCCGACAAACTGTGTTAAGATGAATGACTTGTTCTCACTAAAATTACTTTAACGTTCTAATCCTTGGAAAACCCACACAACACTTTCCTAGATACAGACTTAATATAACTACTGAAACTTTACTGGTGTGAAAAAACAACTAAAATTACTTGGCCAAGCATGCTAAACATTATTTGTGATGCACCAACATTGATGGAAGGGAACCAGTCATGGGAATCTTTACAGGTAATGACTGTTAAGTCTATGACTTTACAATTTTCACCAAAATTCTGAGATGTTTGCTTGCTTACCTGAGGTGAGAATGAAACTATAGGTCTGGATAAATACATGATGTGGCCACACAAAGTCCAATTTCGATCTTTCTCACTATTATTACACAGAAGCAGTTCCAAGTACACGCAACATAGAAAGAGACAGTGCAGGGTGTTCATAAGATGGAAACCCAACTTTCTTCAGCTTTTGATGGATTGAGGATCCATGCAACTTCACATTCCATAGTTAGCTATGTCTTGAATGTGTCTTTGTCATTATAGTATAATGTGCAAAAAATGCATTAGTCTGAAAAACAGGAGTAATAGAACAAATGTCGTTCTAAAACACTGCAGCTTACTAACTTGTTTTGTGACGTCAATAGTTAAGAACCTTTTTTTGCGACTTCCAGAAACCTCCTTTTCCCATGATAAGTGGATGCGATTGACGTGGAAAATTACATGTTCATCCTGATATACGTTTAAACACAAATCCCACTAAATTCCAGGCATGTTTAAAAGTGGGTACATCCTGACATCTGTGTATAAAGGGTGCTAGTGACCAATTTTGACACCAAAAATGAGAAAAAATTATAGTTCTGTTGTGATTGTGAATCACTGTGAATAAAAGTCTCAGGTGATTTAACAAATGTGAAAGCTAAAATTATTATTGTTGACCGTATACTTAATAAGCTAAACATAATGATTCTCACGTACACTTCTTTTGTTTGCTGGCTTTCAGAGACATTTGACAGATATGTAAAATATTTTGCAGCAAAGATTAAAAAATAATTACATTTATTCAGTCTTTGATAAATACAAGAAACAGTCTCACCTTGTACAATATTTATTAATTATTGAATACAAAATGTGGATTTTCCATCTCCAGTTTTTGTATATTTGTTTGCTCTACTTTCCTATTGTCTTTTTTCATGTCTTTTGACATTTGACAAACGTGAGCCTAGAGGTTCTTTTTAGTCAAAAGTTTATTTCCCTGTAATACTCCAGCCCAGGATACAGCTCACTTTTTTATTGGTAAAGACATAAAAATATCTAACTAGGCTGGAAGAGGGTAAGCTTTGCAATGTGGTTTGACTAGTTATCAGTATGTGTGTGTGCAGAAGAAGTGTGATCTATTATTCGGCAAAGCATTAATATTCAATTTCTTTAAAAAGTGGACTTTCTTTTAGAATTTATCATGCTGTTTTCAGTTAAATTATGGTTAGCGCTAAGAGTGAAAGTCATGCAAAAACCTTTCAAGAATGTGGAAACTTACACTTTGAAGTCCCTTTATTTATGGAGCTTGTCATGTACGCAGTCTCTCCATTTATGTGTCTTAAAACCTAAACACACACAGTGGTGCATGGGTAGCACTGCAGGTTCACAGCTGAACAGACCAGACTTTGATTTCATACTCCGTTAGTAATGTTATAGTGTACATGTTTCCTCCTTGGGGTTTTCTCTTAGTATTCAGGTTGTTCTCCCACATCCAGAAATAAATGTTAGTTTGGTTAACTGTTGACTATAAAATTATGTGTCAATGAGTGAGCTTGTCTTGTGTGGATTTTAATTCTGTTGAGGACTGCATCCTAAATTGACTCTAGTGCTATAAAGATAGACTTCATTTTCCCTCCTCCTACATAATGGAAGGGTGGAAGGGCTGTGTGTCACCATAATTTAACTAAGGATGGAGACGTAGTGAAAATCCGCCTATTCGGAAGTCAAGATTGATTCTTTAAGTGGCTTGATGTTATCAGGCCATCTAATTTTCTGTCTTATTCCTTCTCATTTCTCCTACATGAGAATGAAGCATCAGTGCTTTCTTTTCCAAACGTTTTGCATGATGTGACTGAAATTTCATTACAGATATTCCCAGATACAATGTTTCATGTGATCTTATACTCACTAATTTGTCCAAGCTCACAGTGAAATGTATTCACAATCATTTTTTCCAGCTCCAGTTTACAAATACACATTTTCTCTTGTTTTTTTGATAAACCTACTTTCATAATGGATTTACATATTCATATTTTTATTTTCATAACAATATGCCTGTCCTGATCTTTTTTCATCCTCCACTCTACTCCATTGGGCCCTTGAGCAAGGCCCTTAACCTGCAATTCTTTCGTCTTGGGTATAACATTAATCTGCATCCAGCCTTGGAAGCAGGTCCTCCAACTTGCAAGGGAAAATTTGGGGGTTGGTGGCAGGATTGGCACTCCAGCCACTGTTAAAAACTTCACACAGTTCCAGTATGGTGTTGAGGTGTCACCCACTGTACTCTGGTCCCAATCCAGGTGGTTCATCATGTGATGGGTGCTGCAACGTACTATCAGCGTATACTCCCAACCTCCTTTTCCAGTTTTGTGAATGTCATCTCCGTCCACGTGGATCTTTAATTACCGGAGGAAGACACTGGTAAGACTCTCAGTTTCTTAACTTTCCCTCTTCATTTAGATGAAGAAGTCAAATGACAGGCAGAATTCCAGCCCTCTTCATACTGTAGAGAAGGCCAGCAGCTGAACCTTCATCACAAATCTTTCAAATCTTTTTAATTTTCATCTATTTAAGCAATGTAACTGACATAATTAAAATCCTTGACAATTCTTTTAACAATTTGATATGCTTTATGTTCTATAATTTTGGAAAATATTATTTCAATAAGAAAAGCATGTTTGGAAAAACTTTGCTCCTGAAATCTAATGTTTTGACTCAGTAGATTTTATCACAGAAACAGTGTAATTCTTAGTTATTTGTTTCTTTAAAAAAGGGAGGAATCATAAGACACTGCGCGCCTGAGACTTCTTTTCCATTCTGTGGGTCACTGGTAATGGTAACACAGCTGTATTTCATTACTGGAGATATGAAAAATAAAATCCATCACCTTTATATGCATGTCAGGTACAGGCATAACAAAAAAATGTATACACACTGTAATAGTCTCTGACTGCACTGTAAATCAAATTTTTCTGCATGTGGGTTGCCCAGAACTGCCTGATATGTAGGGAATTGTCTGAAAGGAAAAAAGATAAAGATTGCAACGAATTGTTTCATAAAAGATACTTGTGTTGCCTTTACTTTGGTATTTATATTACAATTTATGTTTACAGTTTACGCAGTAATAGCATTAACAATGTTATTGATCTGTGTGATTAGAATAAGTGATCTTCATTTTGAACTACCATATATACAGTATAGTGAGCGAAGAACACAGACATTTCTGTTTATCCATTTGCTTGTTGTGATTCTTAATTTTTCCCTGCTACAGTATATATAAAATTTGGATCGTGGACACCACTACTTCAATCTCGCTTTGCATGACTGTGGCTCACTCTGCCCACCCCGCCATGATTACCTACGCTGCAATAGTATAATCACATGATCGATATAAAAGATGATATTCTGATAATACAGATATCCAAGCTATTGAGCAACTTCCAAAAATCATCTTTGTGTGCTTCCAGCTTAATTTTCAGGTATTTATTGCTTCTGGTTCTTAACTACTGCTTTTTCCATTTTTTTGGTCACTAGTTAATTTGCCCTTCCCTTTATAAACCTGCTTGACCTTTGACTATGATCTTCATTTGCTCCCTCATCAGTTTATCTTCTGCTCCATTCTTTACAAGTGTACACAGTTTCCATGTTAGGTTTTCAGTACATCATTTACAGTAACCTTCCTCAGCAATCAATCCTGGATGGAGAACTAGTCTGTTATGGGGGACGGTTATACACACACTCATACTCATTCAGGGTGTTTATACCCACCAACTAATTCTCACTCAGTCATTGTGAAATCGCCAAATAACCTACCATGCACTTCTTTTGGAAGTTAACGGAAAACAATGTATCTGAAAAAAAAATTGTTGGGGTTTGAACCTGGTTCTCTTATAAATAAATTGAACTACCAGCATGTGTGAGTCGGCATGACAGGAGGAACTATTATAGTGTAACACTAAGGGAATGGCATCTTAAAACCCTGAACCGTGTTTCCCCAAGACAGAGCATCAACAGAAGTTGCCATGGTATTTACATAAAGGTCTTTCATCTTAACCAAAAACCATAAGGGACTTTCTTTTAATGGCTGATTCAGATAAGATTCAGGTGCTATTGGGTGCAATTTATGTGATTAGAGATTGCATGCTAAACTTCTCTCCACCTGGTTCTTCCTTTCCGCAGGGTCATAAATAGGTATAGGTATAGGTATAAGTCTCTTTTTCAATGCCTTCTATTTTCGGCCATCTCCTTATTGTACCCAAACTCCTTCACTAGCACATTCTTCTATCTCTGTTTTTGTCCCCCTCATCTTTTGACTCCTGTCAGCTCCAGCTCTAATACCTGTCTTAGCAACCTGTTTTCCTCTTCTCTCCATATTTGTCCAGCCCATTGGAATCTTCTCTCTATCATCTTCCACCATATCCCTTTTACCCTTAAGCCTTCCCTAAAACACCTAACAACTCTTAACATTACTATTTGTTCATTGCTTACTTAACAATGAAGTTTACTTAAAAATATTTTTGCTGTTGTTTGAAATACTTTCTTGTGTGTTTGGCATATTCCTTTGAAGCATGTTACGCGAACATGAACTCTTGTTCTTAAATAAGTATTAAAGTGTTACATTCCACAATAAACTCCAAAAGTATACAAAACAGGTAAGATGTAAAAATATTTTAGTAGCTGAAATAACAGCTGGGAAGAAGGGTGGTCTTTAAATAATGTACACTGGCCAGTATTTACACATTTTCCCCCTGCTTGGATAAGAATATTATACTACATTTTCTGATATTGTCATTTAGTCAGACAAAAAAGCACAATAGTATGATGCAGAAATTAGCACTGTCACCTCAAAGCTCCAGGGATCAAGTTGGAATTCTCTCCCTGTGTGTCCATATGGATTTCCTCAGGGAACTTCAGTTCCCTCCACCATCCCAAAAATATACTTGCCAAGTTAACTGACCAAAGTGCCTGCATGAGCAATATCCTGTCCAGTGTTGGTTCTTGCTTTTCGTCTATTACTGCTGAGGCAAACTCCATTTCACTCCAACCTTACAATGTAAAAAGCAAGTTCAGAAAATGGATGAGTTCTTAAAAAAAAAATTTAGTAAGGCAATAGTTATTTTGGATAAGAATATATTTGGGGATGACAAAATCTGATTTTATTAAAACAGAATTAAAAAAAACAAAAACCTTCAAGGAAAAATACTGACTGGTAATGATAAGAATATTCTTTGCCCACAGAAAGAAAAGTCATCTTGTAGTAAGAATGATAACATTTAAATCAAAATCTGATATTTAAATTAAGGTAGCCACGAGTAACCAATCAAACTTCTTACATGTAAATACCATCCATCTAGAATAAGAAAATATGGAGATAATATACTTTGTTGTAAAAAAAGTTGTTTTTTTCTTTGAAGAGCAGCACATATTAAAAGTGACCTGGTTCATTTCTTTTAGTCTTGATTTATAATTCAGACTGTTGTGATGCACTGCCCATGACTGTGTAGCTCTTTTTTGAAAACCTTTCATGTTACATGAAAGATGAATAGAACCCAAAGTTTATATACTTAAGGTAAACATGCTGTGTTTTTTCATATGAGATGTAGGCTCCAAAGTTAATAAATGCAGAATGATATCCAAGTCTGCTGAAGACAACAATACGTACTGCACATAAGCATACGCCTCAAGATTTTGGAAATATAGGCAGCCCAGAGCAGTATTTGCCACTCTGTGAATTACAGTAAGTCAGAATTCATAATTAGACAGATATGTGGCAAGAGATGTTTATTATAAGCAAAATGTTTATATGTAGGAATGAAAAATATTATTTATGTGTACCTAATTAAAGGTTTACAAACAGAAAGCTTATGAAAAAGACTTGTGGATTCTTCTAAACTTGAGGTCTTGATGACTAATATGCCGCATTTTGAGAGGGACTGCCCATGCTGAGCTAATGTAATAACCTACACAGTGGAACATGATGGGAAAATGATTACTTTATATCTGAGATTTTAAAGAAGTTTGGAAATTTTTATCAGCTGCAATCACACATTCACTTAAAGTTGATATGAAAATGAAAATAACAAACTCTGAAAATTAATGATAGTTGCAATTTGTAAGACTTTTTCTACTTTTTATTATTGTTGTTTGGTAATGTCATAACATTGCCATTTTGTGAGTATTTGTGTTTCACCTCAGCCATTTTGTGATGGATTCATGGGGCAGCCATCATGTCTGTATGCTAGTTTCTAGACATATCATGTGACATATCATGTTATTGCTCCATGCCTATCGAAGATGGCTGCACACAGATTCAGACATTCAAGCATTTGGAAAGATTCAAAGATTCTTCTTTACATGCTTGAAACTTTGTTTTGGGCTACGGAATGTTTGTGCTGTCGACTATTGCCTTTTGTCAATTACTTCTTGGTTTGGTCACTAGGTAGACAACCCAGCCTGGCTTTTTGACCAGAATTCTTGCCTGCTCCTTTGCTCTTAGTTCATCTCCAGTTTCATTGTTTCAGTCTTTTTTACAAGTCTATGTTTCTTAGTATAATGACTATAATTTGTATCTGAGTGTTAAAAAATTTCTAAGAGATCTAATAGTTTTTAATTGTGGGTAAGAATCTATGGAGAATCTGAGTCGTTTTTTTGTTTTCTGGTGATTTATTGTGCTTTATTAATTTTCTCATAGTTCTGAATTTCGAATTGGTGTTTGCTGTAATTCACAGCACACCAAAATGGCAAAGATACCTCCAAAACAGAGCCACAAAACAGGTCAGAATCCTAACCAGCCTCTCCAGATAAAATACACTCCAAGACAACTGACTGCCTAATTGACTGGCTTGCTTTGGCCTACACTGGCCAAACAGTGCAAGAATAATAGTCCCAAAAATATGTAAAATGCCCAAATTGGAGGGGATTACAGTAAACCCCTGGCTTGTGCAATAAAGTGTAAACAAAAGAATCTTTATTAAGAAGGATTTTATTAACAAAAATGAAGAAAAACAACACAATATTTAAAAATATAAAAAGGCACAGTGACCAAGTCCTAATACAATAATCCAGTAAATTAAATTGAAAAACAGGTAAAAATTCAAGGAAATCAAGAAAATCAAAAGGTTGTTAATATTCACAAAACAAATCTCTGCTCCACCAAAACACATTCAAATGAACCACAATGAACTTACTTTCCCAGCTTGCCTTTACAGGCTGGGGGTGTTTCTTTAGCAATAAGGTAATATTGGCCACACCTCTTGAGGGATCTACCCACAAAACACAAGGGACATGAGAGAACATTACCCACATAGAAACCAAATAATAGATAAATAAAATAAAGATTATTAGGGAATATATAACTATACAAATAATAAAATAAATAACTATGTAAACGGAAATGATTGTAGCTAATGAATGACAAGCAAGAAAATGTATGTGTGGTGTAACATTCAGGTGCATTTAGAGACTTGGTTGGTTGGTTTTGTAACTTAAAACATTTATAAAATTTCTAATCACTTCATTAAAGAGTTTGTTATCACAATTTTGTCAATTGCGTATGTTTGTAACGGTGTGTCATATTTAAAAATATCACTCATCGTAGAATACAATTACGTGCACTAGCAGTGTACATAAAACATGTTTTTTAATACTGCTTTACAACATTTTGTGGCTGAAGTTTCCGTCATAGACAGCAGATTCCAACTCAAGTGATGAAAAGATTCATGTACTGTTGTTGGCTATGGAGGGTCTGTGGCTAACTGTAGTTCATATGTATTCAAAAATGATATTATTCATACATGTTTTAAGTCTATGCTGAACTCTCAAGTTAAAATTGTTGGCTGCATCTAATATTACAGATAGAGGATCATTGTGGCACACTGCCAATAAATTACAGTGTCAGAGTAATATTGAATCATTATGGCTGTTAGATAATGCAGCTGTGAGGTTGTTTTTAGTCTAACAGAAAAACTGAGTAAATGTTTATACACTGTAGCATAAAAAGTGCCACCAAGCCATCTTCCACACATTTCTCAATAAGTTAAGTTGTTTTTATTTTTACGGACATGATCATCATGCCACTTACCTGCTCTGACTTTGAGCAAGAGAACCAAGCTGCTGTAAGTATGTTAACACAAGGCACCACACAGCCACAGTGACATGTGCAGGATGGGATGGAGACAGAATCCAGACTGTTAGCATACAACGAGACCTACTGCTGCATTCAAACATTAAGACATGGTACTTGCCGTTTACTGTGATGAATAAAAAACAATATCAATACAACCGTAATGAATAATTAAAGAATATCATTATTAGGGAATTCAATAAATAAATACACATCAAAAGTCCTACCGTTCTTGTATGGTTACACATATTTATTCCCACCTACATCCGACCCTGCCCCATCCCATGTCCTGCTCGAGATGTACTTGCTTAAGTTTGAGCACATACGATTGAAAATGTTAAAAGTCCTATTCAAATCTAAACATTTTTCTAGACTTTTATCGTTAGACCAGAACACTCCTGAACTCCTTGTAGTTATATACCATTATTTTCAATAACACTATTCACATCCAAGCGGCACGGTGGCACAGTGGTAGAGTTGCTGCCTCGCAGAAAGGAGACCTGGGTTTGCTTCCCGTGTAGCGTGGATTTCCTCCCAAAGACATGCAGGTTAGGTGCATTGGCAATCCTAAATTGTCCCGTGTGTGTGTGTGTGACCTGCGGTGGGCTGGTGCCCTGCCCGGGGTTTGTTTCCTGCCTTGTGCCCTGTGCTGGCTGGGAATGGTTCCAGCAGACCCCCGTGACCCTGTGTTAGGATATAGCGGGTTTGAAAATGACTGACTGACTATTCGCATCAAAGTGTTTTACCATTGAGTGGTTTACAAAACTCCTGTCTGCATCAGTTCTCAAGCGCGTTCAGCCAAAATGCTTGTTCCATTAAAATGAATGGTAATGCTTGTAAATCGCTGGTTACAAAATTTTTACAGGAAGTTACTGCCTCTTCCTGGGAGAACTAGAAGTGAAGCAAGTCATTAAAACTAGGAAAAATGCTGCTGTCATTGTGCATGTCTGTGCTTTCGATTGAGGGAGAGGTCAAACATTATAGGCCTACGTTTTGTTTTAATCAAGCTAAAGTTTAGTCCAGTTTTTCTACAGATGTTTTAACAAAGGTATCATTCCTGCCACACTCACAGTGCCAATGTCTGTAGATATGGATTGTGCTTAACTGCAGAAGATTACCTGTTTTATAACAATGAACACTGGAAATGTGTCAGTGACACTTTTCAATTAATAAAATATGTTTAGTCCTTCAGATTATTAGTTCACGTACATTCATATACTTATAAATGTCATTAAATGATAATTCATTCATTGGTTATGCAAATAAATAATTAACAAAAATGTTACACCTTTACAAATCATTTATTCATTCTTTTTGCAGTGCATAATCTAACGTTGAAACTATTCATCATTTGCAAAGGCTTTTAGTTTATTAACGAAAATAATGTAATAAGGTAATATAAAGTGATAGCAAAGAAAACTCTGATAATATCTGTATCACAAAATAAATTATGCTATCATGCAGTAATTTAGCCATTTGTGGTTGCAAAATTCTTCCTGCTGTCTGGAATTTGAGCATGCCCAAACGTCTGCGAAAAATTCTGAAAAAAAAAAAACCCCAAAACTTTAAAGCACATGCTACTCTTAAGCAGACTCAGTCTCTAAATTACCATGCACCAGGCTATTAATTTCAGTTAGATTGTTGTGGTACATAGTTGAAAGTAGACAGAAATGATGTTAGATTAATTAGTCTCCAGAGAAGATTATTTCTCTGTTCATTGACCACACTATTCTTCAATAACTAATACTAGCTATCTGGGTAACTCTAAAAAATGTTTTAAAAATGGCTTAAAACTGGAGCCTAGAGAATATTTCAAAAAGAGTAAGTTAGACTGAAGCAAAAAGTATGACAGTATGGGCTTGCTACTTTTAATGAATGATATTGTAAATAAGATTAAACTTGCCAGTAGTGGTTAAGGAGTTATATATCAAAGCTCTGCCTCTTCCCGGGAGACTCCAAATGACCAAGATTATGAACAATAGTGTGGAGTGTGCATTAATGAAAATTCACTGAAGACTTTAGTTTCTGTTCCACATAACAAATGTAAGCTGGTTTTTAAGTGAAAGTTTGTTCTTAAATGGACTGGTGCACGATCATGTGCTGGTTTGTGCCTTGTATCCAGTCCGGCAGGAAAAAAGCAGGTCAGGAGTATCAACACGTCAATGCAAAGATCCGCAATCTGCTCAGTAATAAAAGACACTAATCAAAATACAGTATGCTGCCATTTTCATAGCAGCAGAGCTAATTAGACAGCAGGAAGAAAATAAAGTCAGGGACTGAACAAAAATGTAACATTGGAGTGATCAAGTTAGCAAAATGGTTTAGAAGGAGTTATATACCCACCTCCCATCATTTCCAACACCCCCCCCCCACCAAGTTTTTCTAGGGCTAAAGTTTTGCCAGCATCATAAGGTAACTCTTATGTACTCTTATGCCTGGCACAATTTCCTGTATGAACTTGAAATCCACCTGAGATCTGCTCTGTGGCACATTAGCTTCTATAGCTACACTGCATATTTATGATTTCCAAGAAACCTTTTCACGTCTCCAAAAAAAGCAGGCTAAGAAAGAGAAAACTTCTTTCACCTTGCTGTGTCTGCAGTTTTTCTGTGTGCACATTTTTATCAAGCATGCCAAGAGCTGATGGACTTGAAAGGAGTGACAGCACACACATATACATTTCACACTATTGACCCTCAGACCTGTCCATGGGGTCCCGTCTGTGGCTGCTGGGTTTTGTTTCAAACCGTTTTTGAATCAGAGACCAATTGTTACAATACCTTTAACTAAATGCCTTGCTTAATTATATGGCCTACCGCTACTATCAGTATGGAGAGTTGAGAGAATGTGACAAGAAATTTAAAAGGAGAGTAAAGTTAACTCAGCAGTTTATTCTGTTTTGCTTTCTAATCATTTTATTATTATCACTGTTATTCTTTATTTAGTAGGTGCCTTAATCCAAAGCAGTTTAACTCTTTCAGGGCTGATGTCGACTTTTGTCAAAAGGAGGAGTTGACGATGGTAATCAACTGTAAACTGTGACAAAACCAAACATTATGTTTTAGTTGAACTCTCATTGCTAGAAGGAAAGTTAGCTTCATTGGTTTGACCGAGATTTCCGGAGCTCGTGTAAGTAGCAAGGTGCAAACAATGGCAAAAATGGCACTGACATAATGGTGAGAGATCAAAGTGAATGGGTAAAGCAAAATACTCCATGGAAGAAGTTTTGCCTGTTATCTCTAAACTGGACTATGACGTGTTGGACTTTGATTTTGATACGAGTGATCGAAAACGAATGTGAGGTTCCAGCTTCAGCTGACTGATCCTCAGCTAATCGTGGTGCTGAACAGGTTCATGTAGTTGACACGCCTACAGCAAAGTTCGCCAGGACGAGTGCCACTTAACAATGATAAGAGATAGAAACCAGATTGCAATACACTGCAATGCACATTCTTGGCAAACTGGCAGCTGCAGCATGCAGCAACAGACGTTTTACGTTGATTTCTGTGTGAAACCATTGTTTTTCAGAAACTATGTTTTTTGGAAAAAAATATTCAGCCCTCAAAGAGTTAAAAGCACACTATATATATATATATATACTAGGCTGACCCACCTTTTAAGGCGACCGACTTTTAAGTTGACCACTTCTTAAGGCAATTCAATATGTAGATCAATTTGATATTTTATACAAACTCATTAATTTGGTTATATTGCATTTGAGCGGTATTACATTAATACTCGTAGTTTCTGTTATTTTTGTGATGAAATTTAAACTTTTTTTCTATATTGAGGTCGCCCTTTTGAACCCCCCTGATATTTACTACGCGGTGAGGCATTTGTACTCCATCAACATTAATTATTTCCAGAGACATAATTTTGCCTATTTTTCCAGCGCATCGCGCACAAAAGCAAGGGAACGATGGGGACGGAAGTACAATCCCAACCGCTTTTATATAGTAAGAAAGAAGAAGAAGATATCGCACAGTCTGGAGTAGAAAATCATCTTTTACCTGGAAAAACGAAACTACAAATCCCATCGTGCATTGCAAAATGGACGGGGCATGTGTGAAACTCCGCGCCTGCGTAGCACTCACGGGACGGAAGGACAATCCCGACGGCTTTTATATATATATATATATATATATATATATATATATATATATATATATATATATAATG
>JANRMT010062842.1:13578056-13608104 GCA_026402145.1 Polypterus bichir lapradei | reverse complement strand
TATATATAATGAGTTACAGTATTAGAAAGTTTCATAATAGCAAACAAAATTCAAAGCTAAAAGCAGTGTACTACCTCAGTTAGTCCCAATGCTTGATGAAAAGATAGACTTAAAGTAATAATAAAACTGCTTGATGATTAAGTAAGTCAGTACAAGTGATGATGTCTAGAATATGGGTAGAGAAGATGAAGGTCTAAGTAACACAAATGCCTTGGTATCTCTGGAAATGTGTAGGCATTGGACTGCATTGTGTCTGTATGATTGGAGAGCTATGATTCTTGTGTGGCAGAAAAATAAAACTCAACATGAGCCCATGGGTAGTAAAAAAACAGTATTTGAAAATTCTGCAGAAAGCTGAAGAAAGCCAAAAAGAACACAGATATGTAAATCTGTACATTAAGTAAGCGTGGGAAACTCATTGGCTGTTCTGTTTTTAATTTAGTGTATGTGGCAAATTCAGAGAGCCAGACAATGTGCAGGAGACTGATAATTTTCATTTATTGATGACATGCTGAAAAGCTGGAAGGCTTTCTTATAAACAGCCTGTAGAGTTTTATAAGTCAGTTTACTCAGCAAGAGATCAGGAATGAAGTTCACAGGGCAGGGAGTAAGACATATAGTATACTAGGAGCCAGTCGTCTACCCAAGGACAATCCAAGAGTTCAGGTGCAATTATCTTAGTGAATGTTTGAAACGAGTTGCCAAGGAAAATCCTGTGGAAAGCTCTGATAATATATTGTACCGAGCCACGAAATCTTAATAAGTTACATACAGTATCTGTCTTAGTTTAATGAACATTGTAAGAAAGGCAGTAGTAGTAAATTCTTAGCAGCACCAGAACAAAAATCCTAATAAGCATAACAACACACATTTAAAACTTGCATGATAGAGTACCATCTGTGAAAAATGTACACACTCTTTCTGTCTTTAGATTTAAAATGTTTGAAACTTGCACTCTGATTCTACTGGATGCTAGAGTACAATCGGTGAAAAGTTCAAAAGATATTTCTGCCTTCAGATAATTTCCATCTGGGTTTCTACTTTCCAACACTGGCGCAGCCATCTCTATTAAATAAAGGAACTCGAGAGGATAAAAGACACAGCACAAGAAAGAAAAGCTCTAACAAAACCAGTCCACTATAAGCAATACTAAGATAAAAGAAGAAAAACATTTAAATATAAACCAATAGACATCAACTTAAGTTAATTAAATGTAAAGCAATACAAACTAAAATTAATAGAGTACAATGGTCATCCAAATAGAGGCGGTACACCATGGCGGCTCAGATTCATTTTCTATACTCATTGTCACTCTTGAACAATAAGAACACAGCTATAATCTGAATACTCGATACACCTGGTTATGGTTAATTAGTCTTAGCTTCTTTGGTGTTAATGAAATTAACAACAGGTGCACTAGAGGGGCAACAATGAGACAACCCCCAAAACAGGAATGGTTCAACAGGTGGAGGCCACTGACATTTTTCCCTCCTCATCCTTTCTGACTGTTTTTCACTAGTTTTGCATTTGGCTACGGTCATTGTTACTACTGGTAGCATGAGGTGATACCTGGACCCTACAAAGGTTGCACAGGTAGTACAACTTCTCCAGGATGGCACCTCAATACGTGTCATTGCCGGAAGGTTTGTTGTGTCTCCCAGCAGAGTCTCAAGGACATGGAGGAGATTTCAGGAGACAGGCAGTTACTCTAGGAGAGCTGGAGATGGCCATAGAATGTCCTTAACCCATCAGCAGGACCAGTATCTGCTCCTTTGGGCAAGGAGGTACAGGATGACAACTGCCAGAGCCCTACAAAATGAACCCCAGTAGGCCACTGGTGTGAATGTCTCTGACCAAACAATCAGAAACATATTTCATGGGGGTGGCCTGAGGGCCTGGCGTCCTCTAGTGGGCCCTGTGTTCACTGCCTTGTACCATGGAGCTCAATTGGCATTTGCTGTAAAATATCAGAATTGGCAGGTCCACCACTGGCGCCTTGTGCTTTTCACAGATGAGAGCAGGTTCATCCTGAGCACATATAACATATGTGAAAGGGTCTGGAGAAGCCATGGAGAACGTTATGCTGCCTGTAGCATCGTTCAGCATGATTGGTTTGGTGGTGGGTGAGTGATGGTATGGGGAGGCATATCCATGGAGGGACGCACAGACCTCTACAGGCTAGACAATGGCACCTTGACTGCCATTAGGTATCGGGATAAAATCCTTGGACCCATTGTCAGATCCTATGCGGGTGCAGTGGGTTCTTCTTTTGAACATTACATTTTGCTGCTTTTTCAAATAAATTCTTTATTTATAAAGATTGGATTGTCTCTGCAAGGCAGATATTTTCATAGTTTGTCTACTGTGTTGGGAGTTTTTGTTAATATTGAGACTGTATTGAATTTTTTAAGTATTGAAAGTCAGCTTCCCATTTCTAGGCCTTTATCAACCGAAGCCTGCAGGTATCAGTGGGGAGACTGGATTGATTGGGGTGAGCCTTTTCTGCACTGCCCAGTGAAGGTCCTGGTCTGCTTTATGGATCTTTTGGAGGCCTCCTGTCTTCTAATCATAACAAGATGGTTCTCTCCTGTTCAGCTAGCCCTACTCTTTTTGATTACTGCCACCTCCGCAAACTTTTCAAAAATCAATCCAAAACAAATTTTCCTGAACATTGAAAACTGGTTACATCAGTAACGTTATAAGACACCTAATTATGCAGAACAAAACTGGCTGTGTGCACTTTTCCAACCCCATCTTCCATTCTTTTCATTCTTTAACGTGCTACTAATAAGCATTACATACAGTAGGTTCTATTCATGCTGTTGATTACCCTTTAAAGCGATTAACAACATGCTTATTCATTTCTACCTTTTCTTTTTACAGTAATAATTTTTCTTTGACTAAAGCAGCTTGAGCAACTTATTATTTCACTCTTACATGAAAGTGTACTATATAAATAAATGTTACTGTATCATCTAAAAGACAGTTATTTAACACTTGAATCTGGCCTACTATTACAACCACGACTTGAAGTAACACGGATTATGAAACAGTACACCTTTTTAAGGCGTTCCCCATTTTGCGGTTGTAGTGCTGGTGCCTCAAGGATCCAACATCCTGGGTTCAAATTCCATACTCATATGAAGCTTTCACATTCTGTTACATCTGTGTTGGGTTTTTCTCTGGGCTCCCCAGTTTGCCTCCCACATGCCAAAGACATGCTGGTTTGATTAATTGACAATTCTAAATTGATCTCATGATGCTCTGTGTATCATTGAGTCTCACAGAAGGACTGATTTCCCATCTAAAGTTGGGATGGACCAATACTGTTGGGATATGCTCCAGAAATCTATGACCCTACTTTAGATTATGCAGGTAAAGCAATGCTTTATTATGTTAACTCTCATACTTAGTTTTGTACAAAAGGAGAAAATCATTTCAAGACCTTCTTAACACATTTTAATTTATGGAATATTTGGAGCTAATAGGAACATACATATTACTGTACATTGTATAGTAAGCCAAGGTATGAAGAAAGTACTGTATGTCATTCTGAGCGAAAACTGACAATCCTGATTGGAATTCAGAAAGTTACTTGGGTTAAGCAGTCTTTGTAATAGTATTGTATACCTATATATGAAACACAGTCAAGTTACTTATTTTGATTTGCTCCATACAGACATTTCCTTTTTAGTCTTTAGAAGGCTAGCCTGTACAAGAAAAAATCATATTTCAGCTCTTTTCTACGACAGTTTATCAGGGAGGTGCAAGTGTTTAATCGAGCACAGATGTTACGGCGTGTGGCCATGTCACGCCCTTCGCAAGCCAAGAGTTTCTTTAAAAAGTGCAGGCAATTTATTGAACACAGAAGAGTTTACAAGGAGATGAAAACACAACAAATACAAAACAATCAACACCTTGGTTTTCTGCATTGGCTCTCCATAAAACATTGAGGATCCCTGTCTATTGGTGGGGACAGCTTACGATTCTAGTCAGACATCACCAAATTTTTTTTGTTTGTTTCCACTGCCTTTCATCTTAATCCTTAACTTCTTTTACTGTCTATACCATTAATTTCTTTAGGTGACCCAATGTCTATTGTCTTCCAAAATGGAGTTTAATTACTATTAGCAGGATTGGCCATATAATTTCTCTTAAGCAGGTGGGTCACTCCACTTCTAGACCACCATGGATTACTGCCTCCTATGGGGACTGGAACGGACACACAAGCCGACTTTAGAACTGCCAACCAGTTTTTGTAAGAAGTAAAGCCTTTCTCCCCATGAACTCCTGTGTAGGGTTACTGATGTTGAATTCTGTCAGCCTTACACACTGAACAAGGTAAATCTTTCATATTTTAAAATGATCTAAATGCTTTTCATATAAAAACTATTAACACCCCCCACCCAAAAAGTGAATAAAAGCTATGGAAGTTACATTTCTAGAAAACCACTGATACATCTAAAGAGGTTTGGTTTCCTGCCACACTACATTTGTAACAGCGGTCTCGTCTTCACTTCAGTGATGTACTTCAGTTGTGGCTGTGTAGCCAGATTTAAAAACAAAAGTGAGAAACCACTAAATTTTTTAGCCTGGAACAGTCTAAGCTCAGACAGGGCTGTAGAAGCTGGCCAAGGACAATGAGGTGCATAATGTAACATCTCAAAATCACTTAAGCCACTTCAGGGTCACGAGGTTTTAAAGCCTGTCCTGGTAGAATTGGTACAAGCCAGTAAATCAGGTGTGAATCCATCATATGACCCATTCTTAAGTCACTCACTCTGGGACAGTTTTAAATCAGCAATTAATGGGATGTCTTGATATGTTGTGAGAAAGTAAACCGAGTGAGTAATTGAAGAAGAACCAGCACAGACATGGGCAGAATGTGCAAACCAAGCAGAAAATAACTGGCTGCAGGATTTGAACCAGGATCCAAGTGGCTGCAGCATTAACCAAAGCACCACCATAGATAGGCAGATATTACTTTATTTGTTCCAATGGGGAAAGTTAGCTTTTTACAGAAGCTCAAGAAAGTTATAATAAACAACCAATCTCAAAACCACATAATTACTAAAAAGAACAAAACTTCTGCCTTGGCTAAAGATAAAAGAGCAGTCACTGTTACAATGAGGCCTTATAAAAGCTGTAGCTGTGTAGCTAGATTTGAAAACAAAAGTGAGAATCCGCTGTTCAGTCCAAGGTGCATTGCTGTAGGTATGAAGGAGCATCAGTAGTGTTTCTTGACATGTTTTTACATAATAATCCGTTGGCTGAAAGTACTTAATGATAGTGTGCACCATGCACCATGACCCCCAACTATAAGGTACAATTTAAGAAACAAAAGGGTTTAAAAGAGTGAATGAAGTTACCCGTTGCTCCTGATGTAGTTTGAGACATGGTTAATGGATTTGAATCCATGTGTTTGTGTGCGTTTTACTACCACAGACCAAAGGCGTGTTCCGAAAATAAATTGGCATTTCTAAATTGACCACGTGGGTATGCATGTGAGTGTGTGGGGTTGACAGACTGGTACCCAGTCCAGGATTGGGTCTATTGCTGCTGAGATAGACTCTGGCCTTCCTAACCTGGAAATAGATTAAGTGGGTTTGAAATTGAATGGAAAGATTACAAGTTAGGTTGCCAGTGATCACCAGCCAAGGTTCATCGTCTGTATTTAGCAGCTTAGTATTGTTTTTTTTTCATTTCAGCAGCAGAAATTAACAAAAGAGAAGAACAAAGATGAATTTAGAGAACATGACAGCATTCATTTTAACAAGAGTTGGTAAGTTTTGGATATGTTTTTGGCACAGTATACACAGAAACTGGGCCAAACAACTTCTGGTCTTTGTTCTTTGCAGAAAGAACCACAAAATGCATGCACGTACATGCACACCCACCTACACATGCACGCACATAAGCACATACACACAGACAATATATAATAAAATATAGAAAAATCATAACGAATTCACGTAAAAAATGACAAGTGACAATACATTTTTAAAAAAAAAGTGCTGAACACAGGTTGTTTGACCATTCTTCACAATTGTGACATTTTTCAGACAAGTAGGACAATCTTATGTAACACTTGATGCTTCCAATCCAGACCTAGACGCTGGTGATGTACTATTTACAATGCATTTACAGGAATTCTGTACCATTTAAGTAGCATTTGATCAGTTTAACTTTTGTGTCCTAAAGTTTTTTAGCAAAAAACTGTAGACTGTGGAACGCAGCAAGGATGCTGCTGTCCAGAAAGGGTACAGAACTGAATTTCAGTGCTAAGATGATCTGCACTGAAATTGCATAAATTTTATTCTGTACGGATTCCATCCATTATTAAACTATCCATTTCTGAATAAGTGTGAGTAATAAATTATTAAAAGAATTATTGAAGCTACGCAGCAGTTGAAAAAGTTGTATACTGCTGTGATAAACAGTGATTTGCAATCACAATGACTTTTATCATACAAACCCTTGAATAATTTTCTACACACATTTATCTGGAGCAGAGTCACGGAGGAGCTGGGGACTATCACAGAAAGCATCAGGCACAAGGAAGAAATCCATATTAGGATGAACACATAAACAGGATTACCATTATATCTCTGGACTGTGGGAGGAAGCCCATGCAGACACAGAGAGAACAAACACATTCCATGCAGGGAGGCACCCAGGATTTGAACCCTATTCTCCTTGTTGTGAGGCAGCAATGCTACCACTGCACCACCTAGAAACCCGATGCAAAACTATGACAACATGATCAGTATAGAGTAGGACAAATATACAATGTTTATATCGCTTTTAACAAATGCATGCTTTTCTTTAACAGCTTTAGATTGATAACAAACACTGATGTACTAAATGTAATAACGTAGTTACACTGGATACAATTTACAACACATCATAATGTTATTTGTTATTTTTTATATTAGCAGTTTAGTTATTATTTTTGTGAAATGTCAGTCATATATGAACCAATCAAGTTGGAAGGGAATAAAAAGCAGTCAAGAAATCCTCATGATTGGTAGAGAAAAAAATCTTACTGGGTATGGCAGCTCTAAAACATTTTAACCTGCGGAGCTGCAAGGTTAGCACCACAGCTATTTCAATAGTGTCCTGTGTTGCAGTCAAACTAGCCGCCATTATCATTCTAAGAGTTGTACAGTTTTCTACTTCTAAGTTTTCTACTGGAGATAGACCATACGACGTTTCACTGTCTGATCAGGTGGACCTCCCTAGCAATGGCAAGTTGTCAAAGAGGCACTATATGAATTTAAATTCTGCTTCTGCTCTCCCTTTCCATACTTGAAATTGCCCATTTGTATGTTTTGTTAAGTACCAAGAAACCAGAGAAATTTCTATAGTCTTACATAGCTGGACCGTGATTATTAGTAAAGTGAAATATTTTTCAAGTTTTGTACTATTATGACAGTTTTAAAAAAAGTATTTATTTGACAAAAAGGAATTAATTTGAAATGTCTAAGACCTCACTAGGTCTTCTGTCATGTTAGTAGACCTACAAAATGTCCCATCAACATTCTCTACTGTTTTTACGCTTGCTAGTTAAATACTGTGCATTTTAGTTCTTACTGTTACATCTGAGCTAACATTAGACACTACTGGTATAAATACTATTTTGCAAGAAATATTAATTATTCTTGTAGCATTACGGTTAGTGCTGTTGTTTTATTTCTTTGCATATTCTCACTGTTTCTTTATGTCTTCCTCCATCCCAAAATGTGTGTTATAAAGACTCTAAATTAGTGCTGTATGAGTGAGTATGTCCTTCTCCATGTGGTTCCAGTTTTGCACCCGTTTCTGGCCGAACAGACCCCAGAAACATTTGACATTAAACTGGTTTAGTAATGCATAGATGGATAAATAGATTCTAAGATCTTCTACTACTTAATTTTAAATGTTAAGTACTCTGCATTGTGATGCTGTAGACATTAACATAACAAATGATTAATTGCTATACAGCATATTACACTATTCTGAAAAACACTTAATGATACTATTAACAAAGTAAAAAATTTGACTAAGACAATTTTTGTGTACATGGATTAAATAAGGCACCAGTATGATAGTGTAATAATATGTCCTTCTAATGGGAGACTTGAGTTTGAAATGCTTTACATACATATATACATTTATTTCCTTAGCAGACGCTTTTATCCTTGTGACAATGAGTGAACACACTGGTGTCTGAAAATCGAGTCCAACTGAGTTATTTTCCCTGGGGTTTTGGAAGATTTGAGTTCTCTCTCTTTAAAGACACTCACAAAGTTTAAAATTAATTAAACAAATATTAAGTATGTTTACCTTTACATTTTGTCCATAAAATTTGGTGATTTGCTCCATAAAAAAAACAATTCCTGCGTTCTCACCAATACAGTGAAAGAGACCCTATCTCCACATTCTCCCAGCTTCCATGATAATGAATACCACTAAATTGCAATATGTCACATAGTGAAAAGTCAAGCAAAATGACACCTTTTATTGGCTAATTAAAAAGACTACACTATGCAAGCTTTTGAGGCAACTCAGGCCCCTTCTTCAGGCAAGATGTAATCAATGATTAAGAGGGAGGGGCCTGAGTTGCCTTGAAAGCTTGCATGTTGTAATCTTTTTAGTTAACCAATAAAAGGTGTCATTTTGCTTGACTTTTCACTACATTCATAATGGCTAACACAGTACAACAACCTAGAAATATGTCACTTTGATACCAACATGCAAGAAATGTGGCGAGGCGAAGTCTGCCTCACCCTTTGATGATCTTGTAGCACTGTCACATAATGAGTTTTATAGTTAGTCTTCTGTCTCTCTGTGTCATCCTCAATGTAAACTCCGTCTCCGCCCAAGCGCAAAGAAATGCAATGAATGGCATAAAATATTGAAAAGAGAAGCATTAAACTGACAGAGGTTTAAATTTAAAGTTTAAGTTTTCAAAAACTGATAAAACAGGAAATATGTGAATATTACAAATGGGGCATTCTTCAGGGAACAACTACCTACAGATGATGTGCAGAAATTAAAGTAAATTAAGGCGTCTATTTCTCACAGAAACTTGTCTTGTGATTGGGTTGTGACTTTGGGTCTGCCAGATCTCTTCCTATCAGAGATCCGTCCAGTTTCCAATTGTATTTGAATTGTGTAGGACACCATACTCACTGACACTGATTTTTTTGCAGTTTCTCTTAATGAAATACCAACACTTCTAAGGGCAATAATGCTCTATCTATCTTATTTTATTTGTTAATTGCAGTTTTCTTGCCATTATCACTGGAATATTGTCCAAGTAGTACTTCAGAGGGTATAGTAAGACAGTGTGTTCTAACTCTGCTTTAAGACAGACAGAGGAGTTTTAAGTAATCAACAGAAGTTGGGACACCTGTACAAATTGTTTGCTCCAACTTGCAAATCTTAATTTACTTAATTGCTGCAGAACATCAGCAGGTTGTAACTTATTAGTTGTTCCCTGAAGAAGGCCCATTATAATATTCGGAAATTTCCTTTTTTTCAGTTTTTGCTACCCTAAAATTTAAATTTAAACCTCTGGCAGTTTACTGCTTACCTTTACACCATTTTAGGTCATTCATTGTACTTCAACTGATTAAATTTGAAGAAAAACTGGAAAAATTGAGGTGTTCTAAAACTTTTGAGTGGTAGTGTTTTTAAAAATTGGAAGGAATACAACGTGCATGTTGGGCAGACGGCAATAGGGAGGTCAGTTGCAATGATTTTAGGCACAATGCCATGGTAATGGACGCTAATTTACAATTAAAAGGCAATAAAAGTAGAACAATACAGAGGATGGGGAAGACACTGATGTGGACTATACAAGGCCAGACAAAAGATTGCCTCACTTAGAGGTCGAAGCCCTTGTCAGTTTGGAGGTGGCCATCTACGAGAGTTTCCTGGAACAGTTGATCTTGAGTTGATGTGCTACAGAAAGAAACAGACTGGACAGTTAAGGGAATAGCGATTGGGTGAGCTATAAACAGTCTTTTTGTTGTGGGATAGCGCATCTGGAAACTCAAAATGAAAGAATAAAAAGACTACAATTTTAATTAAGAAGATACATTGTGTCAAAGATTTTTTCCTTATGTGTTATTTGTATACTTTATGTGTTGGGGTGGTAGGGTGTGTGGTTATTTTTATTGATTTGTATACAATTGATTCGAACTGAAACTACTTCAGTTTAGCATATCCTGACTAGAGCTGCTGATTAACTGTACATACTGCATCTCTGTTGTTAGTCATTAGCACTAAAACATAAGTAACATGATAAGTATAATTGAATACTAACCCTCACCTATTCTGTTTCTGTTCTCGGTACTCAAATGTGGCAATTGGTGCCACGGCCCACCTGCCAAGTTGTTTGCCTGCCTATGGTAAAGTCATCCCTGGTGGAGGATCACAGGAATCATGGGAAAGAGGGGCCCTTTCATCGGATTGGCTGGCCGAGCAACGTTTCAGCCGTGGAATGGCCAAATGGGGAGGCAGCTTGACGGATGAGGTCTCCAGCACTCTAAAAATATCAAAATCTTATTATATGATATCATCTGCTGTTAAATTCTGCTCTGTACTTCTAAAATTTTTATTATTATACTTTATTAAGGATTTGTTCTGTTCTGTGTATTGTATTGTATTGAACCCCTTCTTTTGACACCCACTGCACGCCCAACCTACCTGGAAAGGGGTCTCTCTTTGAACTGCCTTTCCCGAGGTTTCTTCCATTTTTCCCTACAAGGTTTTTTTGGGAGTTTTTCCTTGTCTTCTTAGAGAGTCAAGGCTGGGGGGTTGTCAAGAGGCAGGGCCTGTTAAAGCCCATTGTGGCACTTCCTGTGTGATTTTGGGCTATACAAAAATAAACTGTATTGTATTGTATTCGTTACATTTGTTCTCTGCTTTGTCTGATGTGCTGGGTCATTTTCTTTATATGAATTTAATCGTCTAATTTAATCTGCCATTATCACAGGAAGGGGTCTGTGGGCAGTTTAGGGTTGACCTCCTGTCCGAATCAAATACATTACCAAAAGCATGGTGACTTATAGGGTAGGATCCAGGGAAGGGTGAAGCATTATAACTGTATGGATTCAGCATTCTAGGCAGGAATCCCGCTCCTGTTTGTTGTCCATGTGTAGTCTGCATGTTCTCCCTATTTCAATTTTTCTGCTACATCACAGCAACTTAGGATAAAGACACGTTGGTTAGGTCAACCGATGACACGAAATTGGTCTAGTGTAGTTGTGGGTGTATGAGCACTTCAGACCTGCAAAGGACTAATGTCCTCTCCAGGGCTGATTCCTGCTTTGAGCCCAATGACACTGTGATAGGCTTTAGCCCACCCAAGGTTCTAGCCTGCAATGAATGAGCAAGAGAATGTTATGCTATAAAAATACAGGTAGTGAGAATTCAATCTGTTACATCTGAAGTCATTGTGACTTGACTTACGCAAGAGTTTGCTGAAGTGCTTGGTTTATTTATTTATTTTTCTATTATAAATTTTTCTTTCAGTGTTCCCAATAGACTGAATGCCTTGATAATGCAAATGCTAATGTAAAACAAAGACTTCTAAAGCATAAAGAAAACATTCAAAGGCCAGACAATGAAACATTAGAAAATGATCACTATAATGATGGAAAGAATGCACAGAAATACGAACTATTAAAACCTTACTCCGTGACACATTTCCTGGCTTGTACCGCTCTTAATTTCAACAAACATAACTGGGACCAGACTTCTGCCAGCTTTCTAACTGCTTATTCTGCCAACAGATTTAATCCAAAAGTTACATCTACATTATTTCCGAAATTAAAACAAGATGAAACTGTCCCAGCATAACTCATCATTTCTACCATACAGGGACGAGACAGAGAAGCCGTCAGCCAGGGTTCTCAACGGCTCATCTAACCAAAAACACTAGTCTGTTGTGTGCTATGCTGGGCCAACTTCCCATTGTGCTAAACTCCTGATGTGGGCCAACAATTCATAAAGTACATCACGCTGGCTTTTGAGCAACTCCAGACGAAAGAAGAGAAATCTCATGTTGTTAAGCTTGGATACCCTTGAACAATGTTTTGCAGCCGTGTCTGTAGTCCTGATTTGTTTTACCTCCTAGCTTCATTGTCATACCCTGGTCCTTTTATGCTTTACTTTATAATCATTACAGGGCCTAAGTGACCCCAGCAGTCACACATTTTGGCTTAGTTTTGATTTGTGGAGGTCACTGAGCTCTAATTTATTTCCCAAAGACCCACCACATTCAAGAAATGAGAATGTAAAACATAGCACAAGAAAGGACTGAAAGTTTAAGTGCCAGAAATAACGGAACGCTGAAGGTGAAACCTTTCCTCCAACTTCAGACGGCTTAATCAGTGGGAACATTTTATTCTACATACACCATTTGAAGAACATTGAGCCTCAGCAATAATAACGAATGAGGTAAGAGATAAATTTATATGAAGAAAAAAGACCACCAGAGGGATGAAAAAATGTTTGAAAATTGAAGCCTTTTATGTCCAAACAGAATACATTTTGTCAGCATTTCAGGTCATGCATCTTGAAAAAAGTGGCCATCAGTGGCACTCAGATGGGAGTACAAATTTAGTGAACATGGGAGCTTGGAATAAGATAAAAGTGATTTTTATATAAATAATATTTGTGAAACAATAAGAAGGACATGCATATCCTTATTGTAAGAAACAAAAGTAAAATGCACATTTTACACTCATATACACACAAGAAAATATAGTACCAAAGTGTCGACACACCTGAACGTGATGCTTATGTACAAAAATTTTCTTTCAGAACAAAACTTCAATATGTAAAAAATTATATATTTTAAATTCCTCTAAACAAGTAGTTTTTATGTAAGACGTTAGTGAAATTTACAGCTGGAAAATGATGAACCTTAATCATTACATCATCCTAACTACTATGTCTGCCTCTTTAAAAGTTAATTTGTGTAATTCCTTTTCTTGTTATTACATTGAGCCAATTAGTTGTGTTGTAACAAGGCAGCAGGGGTATAAACAGCCAAATTTGGCTGAAGGACATTATTTCTGGTTGTGGTAGTCCATAATATGGCAAGCACAGTTTGGATTAGCAAGGAAAAATGACAGAAATGAAGGTCAATCAATCCAGAATATGTCAAGATCTTTAGACGATTTTATAAGTTCAGTTCAGTTCAGTTCGCAATAACTGTCAACTGGTATAATGATAATGGCTCTCATGAGGACCACCATAGAAAAGGCAGAGCAAGAGTTGCCTAAGCTGAAGAAGATATCTTTATAAGAGTTGCCAGTATTAGATATCGCCAATTAGCTACCTCTCAGATTATCCCCAAAATAAACGCTTCACATAATTCAAGCAGCAGATACATCTCAACCTCAACTATTCAAGGAACACTGCATGTATCAGGTCTTCAAAGCTGAGCTGCTGCAAAGAAACCAATAGTGAAGGAGAATTAGACCACCGGAAATGTGTCCTATGAGTCCAAATTTGAGTTTTTTAGTTTCAAATGCCATGCTTTATGAGACACAAAGAAGGTGAATATAGGATGTCTGCATAAGTGGATTCAACATTGAAGCACGAGGAGGAGATGTGATGGTGTGGCGTGCTTTGCTCATGAGAATGTCAGTGATTTTGTTAGAACTGAACACTAAATTTTACATTTAATCAGCCTGTCTACTGAAGCAACATGCCATCACATCTGTGTGGCACTTAGTTGATCATCACTTGTGTTTTAAATGCACAGTGAGGCACTCTGGGAATGATCAATTTGTAGAGTGATGGGGTGCTAAAGAAGATGACCTGGCTTTTACAGTCAAGTGAACTATACAAAGTATTGAGATGATTTTAGGATGAGCTTGACCAAAGAATGAAGAAAAATCAGTCAATAACTGCTCGGCATATGTGGGAAATCCTTCACGGTTGTTGGAAAAACATCTCATGTCACTGCCTCATAAAGATGGCTGACAGAATGACAAGGGTGTGAAAAATTTCCACCAAGACAGAAAGTAGCCACTGTGAAGAATCTGTTTTGGATTTAACACTTTTATCTTATTATTCTGTTGTGCAGAATAGGGAGACAACTTGCACACCATTACAGGGAGCATGTTCAAGCCATTAAAATCAAAGACCTTACAAAGCCTGTTGTAGAACACTTCACATAACCACACTGATCGCTCTGTTTGTGTTCTTTTCCAGGGCTTCAAAGACACTTTTCAAAGTAAAACAGAAAATGCTAAGCTCATTCTTAGCCTGGGATCATCTCCAGGTCCTAAAGCCCAAATGATTTTTTTTTAATTACTCCCTTCATCTTTAATGCAACTTTTCCATGTTTACTCTTACCTTTTCACCTTTCATCTGGCCTGGCAAGACAATGGGTCTGAGGTATAGTGGCAATATTTGTAGTTTTTTTAAATCAATGAACAATATTAAAAGGGACTTTGTCTCTGACGCTCACATCCAAGGTTCGATCCCCACAAGGGGTGCAGTAGAGTGTGTACGCCTGATGAGTCCAAATAAGGGCGAAACACGTGTCGCGTACTCTTTATATTATTTGACAGTAAACTATGTAATATTCTATGATCTGCTTCTCGCAACTGTGAGGGCCCGTGGCGTATGCTTGCAGACTGACAGACCAACCACATGCATTACCTGGTAGGTAACCACCCATACAATCAGATCGAGACGGACTACGGATGCTATAAATATATATATACATACATACATATATATATACATATATACGTGTGCATGGCAGCTAAGGGGTTTAAATGAGAGTAATTCCACACCAGAACAGGGGGTAGCTGAGTGCACTGATGTTTTTGCTTGCTTTCCTGCAGACCATTCAAGGGAGATTCCACCTGGCCCCAATGATGTCACCTCCGGGTCTGGCCTCGATGACGTCACTTCCAGTTCCAGCCTCGATGACGTCCCATGGATGAAGAGACTTCCAGGATCTGGTCCTTTTGATGACATCACTTTCGGGTCTGAACCTATGGACTTCACTTCCCTTTCTGGCCTTTAAAGCCGCCATATTCTGCTAACCACATCAGTTCTGTTTTGGACTCCGTTCTGAGCACAGGCGACTGTCCCAAACCTTTTTTATGACTCTTGTGTCTGGTTTTTGTAACAATATATGCACACACACACACGCACACACATACACACACACACAGTATGTACAATATATCCTGTCAATATATCCTGTCATGATAGTAATTCTCTGCTGCTCCAGGGTTTGGCACTATGTGATAACGCCTTCTCTCTTAATCTCTCTAAAGACTGGAAGATTGACAGCTTTTCCACCTCGAACATCACTTCCGGTGTACATCTTCCCGCCTGAAGTCCACATAACTGGAAGCTCTGCCCATTTTCTGATGAGTCAGAACTAGACTACTGATTGAAAAGAGGTCTCCATTTAACACAGTTAATCGCTTTTTGTTTTTTTTTCTGAAAATCATTTATATGTAGTTTTCCCACTGGTGCCCATGACCAACACTCCCTACTGTGTCTTTTTTGTGCTTTCAATATATACAAACACACATACACAAATAGATCCATGTATTGTGATAAGCAGTGGGTTTGGCAAGATGGTGATAGGGACGAAGGGAGCATATGGCATTGTCAAGAGAGGAGACCTGCCTGATTATCCATCTTGCAAAAGACAGACCCGGACTATATGCAGTCCCTGTAGAAGATGCTGTGTTTTTTGGGTTCAAAGAATGTTCTGTAATAGTTTAGGTGTATTGAGGTGAGGTGAGTTAGAAGCACAGTGTCCCCACAGAATACTAGGGCAACTCTGGGCTCTGGGTGCCTGGGCCTTTAAGTTATATGTGAGGTAAGTGATTCAGGAATACTGGTGGCTGTTAGGGGTGGCTATGGTTAGGACTTGCAAAAACAGTTTTGATCCCAGATGTAATTCCAGTGACTAGCCTCGGGATGGATCGGAAAACTACATCATTTCCAGATCTTGTTGTTGTGTTTTGCATTTGGACAAAAGAGGTTGAGAGGTGAGTGGGAGGCTTATTTAGTGCTTGTACTCCAGTATTTGGGGTAGTTAGGAAAGAAGGCCAGTCACTCAATGGAAAATTGAGGACTTTAAATGTGTATAGAGAGAGAGAGGCAGAGAGGCAGCAGAGGCCTATTTTGTGCTTATTGGTTTTATGCTTTCTCTCCTTGACCATCCCACCTTTGTATTTGTTTGTGAAGTATATCATTATTATATAAACTATTGAAATTTTATTTTCTCCTTTATTGTTTCAGATTAGGGTAGTATACAGTGTTTGCCCTTGACTCAATATATGTGCAAAGGCACTTACACACACACATATATAAATGGATAAAAACACATAGATCTCTATGCATCCTTCTATTTACAGTACTAAGATCCCTTAACCTTGTGAATAATGAGCTTAAAGCAACAGCATCAGCTAACAGGTAGGAACCAAAAGTAGTTGGGGCTTTGTTCCATCATAGGGTTTTTGCACATATGCAGAAATATACACATATATAAGTACACACAAATTGGAAAATATATATACAGTATAGTATACATAGTAGGGAAGTGCATGACTGGCTAGAGCTGGCCAAGATCAAGGGCATACAGGAAAGGTGAAAGCCCCTGAGAAAGGGAGAACAAAAAGTGACTCTGGGTGTAGAAGAGGTCATATCTTTGCCATTTTGGAAGCACAGTGGCCACAAGGGGGCAGTACACCCTATGTATGTTAAAAAGGACCTTCAGGCTAGGGGTCTTTGTAGCAGCTCTTAGTGTCCCTGCATAGCTGAATCTTTAGGTAGCCTCCATCCTGTCTGCTTTGTGAGTGGGACAACCTGATCCCACAAATTCCTGTCTCGGGCTGCATACCCTCTAGAAGCAAGGAAGTGTTGCCACTCTGTGGTGTGTGGTGTTACTCGCTCTTCAGAAAAAAGGACATGGCATTGTCACTGGTGTATGTCCTCAGAACATCCTGTGGTTAAATACATTTAATCTTGTTCTCTCTCTCTCTCACAAGTCACTTGTGCTCCTACCTAATGCCTTTTCAGGACATGCAGCAAATATGTTGGGTCACGCTAAACCAGGCCTTAGTTTTGACTGGAACTGACCATGAAAGTTGGTTTAAAGCCACTTTCACAGTTGGAGTCAGATGTAGAGTAAAGGCTCAAACATCAGGAGGAGAACAGCCTAAGGTCTAGCGAATGATTATGTAAGAGAGCTGAGCGAGTGGACAAGCCACTCCATCTGATAGACAGGGGAAAACAGCTTACTTAAGTACAGTAGGCCCAGATTGACTGAAGGACTTCTACTGATCATGGCTTGCAGAGATTGTCACTGTTTTACAAGGTGGTCAAACATACAAGTAAGAGTTTCACCGTGTTCTGTACACAATTCAATAATCTTGAACTTGCTTTGCTTTCTAAAATGTAGTCTGTGTTCTCCCAGTATTAATGTTTCTCTCAAGTGTTTTGAATTATCTTTCAGTCCTTTTGGTGTTTCTCTGGATGTGGACTGCTTCCACAGGGGGGCTTCTTCTATCACATTATATATACTGTATACATGTGTGCTTTTTATGTTTATGTATTTATATCAACAAACACCTATACAGAAATGGATAATGTACACTCATATATGCAAAAATTTGCCTCATTAATATTCCAAGAGCTCTTGTCGATTAGCAAGCAATGGTAATAATATGAGTTCTCCAGCTCCTTATAACTTGAGTCTTTGTTTTATCCTGGCGGTATGTGCCTCTGAGGTTTTCTCTACACATGGCGAGCAGCTGTCTGAACCAAAGAAAAGACTCAACAACTTGGCACTGCTGCCCCTTAGAACTGCCGGACTCCATCAACAGTTCAGAGTTCCCGCAGAGAGGCCACTGACAGAGCTACAGGTCAGGGTACACAAGGCAGCTCGCGGGGTTAGGCCATGTCTATCAAAGACAGCTAAAAGTAAGCCTTTTTTTTTTCTAAAGCTCCGCAAAGCACTCCACTAATACTGTATGTACTGAAAATGTTCAAAGTACAGTTACTGTGGGATGAATGCCGCTAGATTAATTTTGTGTCTTTTTGCTGTCAGCAGTTTGTATGTTTGATACAGAATGGAGCTAATGTCAATGGGTCGGTGACCATCCATTCATTGTGCTGGATCCTAGATACTTTAAGAAGAGGAGGCGTAGAAGACAGAATGCTCAGATTGTAGTCTGCAGTAATGGCAACAAGAAAATAATGTGTGTTTATTTTATAAGCAGATAAAAGGACCTCTAGTGTCTATACATTAGCTTCTTGGTGTGTCTTTTAATAATCAGACTCAATGTTGTGTTTTACAATACCCATAATAATTTACCACCTGAGCACGTACAAATGCTCTACAGTGAAAGGATTGCCCCTTTAGAGATGCCATCCTTACTCCAACTGCTGCTGAGACCACCGCCCCTGAACTGGATAGGTAGTAATTGGTACTGACAATAGATGAATACAGCAAGTACATGGTTACCAGTCAGAAGTTGTGGTGCTGACACATTGGTGCCAGAAGAATCTTTCCATCAATGTCAGCAAAACCAAATAGCTTTTCACAGACTTCAGGAAACAGAAACCAGGCAACTCTCCCATCACATCAGAGGGGATGCTGTTGAGTGGGAGAACAGTTTTACATTTCTTGGAGTGATCATCACTGACAAACTGAAGTGGACATAATATATTTTGGCTCTTCTCGAGAAGGCCCACCAACGTCTCTACTTCCTTAGACATCTGAAGAAAGTTTGTGTTTCTCCAATTGTGCCCACAAACTTCTGCATGGGTACAGTAGGGTCCATCCTCGCTGGCTACATCATATCATGGTACAGCACCTTCTCAGCTGAAGATCGTAAAGCCCTGCAGTGGGTGGGGAAGGTGGCGCAGAATATTACCAGCACCCAGCTGCCTTGAGTTTAGGATATACAAAACATTCACTGCCTTAGAATGGCAAAACATATAACTAAAAAGCTAAACCATCCTGCACAGTCACGTTTCTCACTCCTTCCTACTGACAAACAGTACAGAACCATTGGCACTCACTTTGGCAGATTCAGAGAGCTTCTATTCACACAGTGTAAGGTTGGCAAACAGACAGGTATAAAAACAAATGCTGTTATATATACTATATACATATCCACCTTAATAAAAGGACAAGTGTCTGTGTGTGTGTGTATAATAATAATAAATACATGTTATTTATAGAGCACCTTTCCCATAATCTGTATGTTAATCCAGTGGCTTTGTCTCTATTATATGCCATTTGGTATTAGATTCATAAAAGCAGTGCTACTGTTTGTGGTGTGCCATCTGTTGGAATGAAAAAAATGCATTTTATTACCTCATGTACTACAAATAATCTTCAATAGATGGTGCACTGCAAATGGTAATGCTTAATATATTCAACAGAGAATAACTGCTGGATGGACAGAAATCAGCTTCTTCTACCTGTTCTAATTTAATGGGCAGGTTGTGAAACCAAAGCTATGGCAAATCTAGACTAGAGTCGCTAAACCAGGCCAATATGCATTTCCCAACAAAACCCTTTGAGTCTAAGAGTGGTCGTTTTGATAAGTGGTGGCGAGAGGAAGTGACAGAAACAGGTAGCTCTTCCAAAAAAGGAAAAGACCATTAGGGAAAAGGATCAGGTGCGTATTATTATACCAGACCAGACAACCAATGTATCAAATAAAAAACATGATGTCTTTATTAATTACTTTGATTTCAACAGCTAGTATACTTATACAGTGCAAATATCTATTATGTATTTTGAGTGTGTGTCATCCTGTTGATATTGAATCATTTTCACACTATTCTGAGGAGAATTTCACTGTACTATGTGCGGGTGTTAATAAAGTGGAACTTTGAAATGCTGAAAAACTGCTTTACTGTACTGCCAACATTTATTCTTATATAATTTTCACTTCAGAAAGTTGCAGAAACATCACAAGAAACATCACAAAAGAAGAATAAACAAGAAACAGTATTTAAGGAAAGAAAAGAAAAGAAAAAAATTTCATTAAACAGACACGAAACAGAAAAAAGATGTCAAAACCTCTCGTTTTATGCCAGTGCATGTCAGCTTGGTTCAATTTAACTCACTCTGTAGGTTTCAGAATTTGCTTTAAGTGAGACCTTCTGAAGGAAGATTTTCTTCATATCTTGTTGTGCTGCACATCTTTTATTTTATACTAATTTTCTCTTGACACAAGCAAAAAAAAAAAAAAAAAAAAAAAAACTTCTGCAAGGTGTCTTAGGCAATAAGACCAGTAGAGATCTTTCTCTAGGAATCATACTGTTTTCTTTGTCTTTATTCTTTTATAAACAGCAGGAGTATCTGACTGTATTATCTACCTGAAGGGCCCACTTAAGGGTCATAAAGCCTGGCTTCAGAAATAAGTACCAAAGTTGAACTGCCTACAAATCAATGATGCTCGCTGTGTACTATGAAGAATTAATAAAGTGAGCGAGGCTCAGCAGCTGAAACATGTTTCTCTTTTTATTTAAATATTTCAGAATTTAAACATTTCCATCCTTATCTTTAGAAGGATTACAACAAATTAAACCAGTTTCATATAAACTGGTGAAAATGTTCATCACAAGACTGACAGACTGGCGGTAGTAATTCTTTTCATTTTTTATTTTTTATTTTTTTGCTGTTACTGTTTTCTCCTGGCTTGTTTTAATTTTTAAATTTTGCTTTTTAAATGTCAAACATCACTATCTTCCTTTCTTGTTGTAGCCACTGCTAGGGATGTGTGCACACACATTGATTTGTGACATTGCGGTAGCCATCTTGTTTAACAGTGAGCTGCAGATGTTGAATGGGAAACTACATAATCAGGGAATGCATTTTCTTCAGCTTAATTAAATATAGAATTTCATGATTTTAATATAGAAAGCCAATTAATCTGATAAAATTATTGCTAATTTGAATTTGTCCAGTCTCCTAACATTAACCCCTGCCACTCACAGCAAAGTCTAAGATCAGGCAGCTTTCAAGGACAGGCCTATACGATCATGACAGTGACAGCGACGATCGGCAGTACTGCTCAGCGGTTTAGCATTTATGGTCTACACGTCTCTGATGAAACTTCCCATCAGCTTTTACATCTATATATATATATAAATGTCAATGTATGTGTTTGTGTATGTATGTACAGTATGGTCCAGCATCACTTTTTCAATTTTCATGAAACTTGGTACACATGTTTCTTATTGGTCGGGTGAGATAAACTCTAACTCACCCTCTTCTGGGTAAGGTTGTGGGTGATCTTGCGGTCTTGTATGGATGTTATCATTCAGTTGACACTTGGAACGACCACCAGAAGGTGAACTGGAGGTAACTGCCTGCATTCTCAATGTTTGAGCACCACCGTGCGTCTGTTGCTTTTGAAATTAAATAGAGTTGGCTAGTTCCGAGTGTGAACTGGATAACATACATACAAGACCGCAAGACAAACACATTAGTGAGTCTTCATTGTTTGTTAATTTATTTTTAATTTTAAAGTTATGTTTTTTTTAATTATATTTTTCTCAAACAATTGAAAAAAAAACACTTTATTTACCTCCCGGGCAACGCTTGGTATTTCAGCAAATTGTCAATAATACAACTGCCCACAAGCTCTAATGTTTTTATTTGTAAATATTTACTAATTGTTCAACAGAGACAAAAGCAAAAAAATAAATAAAAATCAAAATAGACATTCAATCCTTATCAAAAGTTATGTTTAGAAGTGTTGCAATGTCTTCCCGCTGGACTGAACACAGATGTAGGCAACCTATTCTGAAAAGCTTGCAGTTTATCATTAGGCCGCACCCAACAGACCACAAGAGATCAGTACTGAAAATTCTAAAAATGCATTTAAAGACATGATCGAAACATCTGTACAGACATGTTTACTCACATGGAAAGATATTTCAGCTTCCAGCTTATTTTGCTATATGCAAATAAAGCAACCAAGTTTAGGAGAAAAATTAAGTATTAAATAAAGTGGATATGGACAACACAAATAATATATTATGTCAAGATGTTAACTGGATTGGAGGCCCAGTAGGCAGAGTGGGTAAGGATCAGGAGATGAATACGTACAGGTTTAAGGGATAAAAGACCGTAAGTTATCTAAAGCCAAAAAAGGGCAATTTGATTTTAATTAAAAGCAAAAAACAATCCATTCAATCAAAAACTCCAACAACTAAAACCAAAAGCCTAGGCCTAGTTTTCAGTGATAAAGGCAAAGTTCAGAGCTCAAACCGCTACCACACCTAAAAACACAAAACAACAACAAAATGGGTAGCAAAATGTGACATACCGTGAAAATCATTTCACAAAGTGAAATGTAATAAATATTTATCTTGCATTTGTTTTAGTATGGCAAACCTTAGTGCAATTCTAGTATACTAAATAAAATAATAACTTGTTTATTTATAATAAATATAATTATTATTGTTTATTTGGCTGATGCCTTTATCCAGAACGACTTACAACATTTGAGATACAATTGGCTACATTTCTATTGTTTTTCCAATTGCAGCACAGGCAGGTGAGAGGCTTCCTCATGGCCACACAGTGTCTGCAGCATTATTTGAACCCTACAACCTCAAGATGTGAAGTCTAAAGCCTAATTCTTTAAGGAAGCAAAAGAAGGATGACTATCAGAGGAAACGTAGGTACTTGGAAAAGGGACAAGAAGGAGAGATCTGTGCGGAAGGTAACAACAAGCTTAGGATTCCAAAGTGCTGCTACTACGACATTACAGAGAAACATGGAGGACTACCAACTGGTCTCTAAACAAGGTTTGTGTCATAGTCCTGAAGACCAAAGAATACCAGCAGGAGAGAAATACTTCATTTTTTTTGGCTATGTTTTGTTACCAAGGTCCTTCTTTTTCCAACCTGCTTCATGCAGGTAGATATAGAGGGACTGATTGAACTTGGTTTTTGTATATGTTAACTTTTTATGGACGTCATGTGAGGCTTCTGAGCATTGTATTTGGTCTGTGGATGTTTTTATGATATGTCTAGGGTGGATTTATTGCAATGCTGATAGTATTTTGTTTGTTTATTTGTCTAATAGCCTTTTAAATACACACAATATTTAAAGTAAGGAGAACAGAAGCATCAGGGTAAGGTAGTCATACTCAATCATGGTGCTGGTTGATTAGCACATGCAAATAAAAATTTCACTGTACACTTCACATGAGAATACAAACTTCTGTGTGCTGGGCCTGTTAGTGTTATGGGAGTGTTTGTAAGGTGAGATGTTGCTCACTGGACCCAATAGGATGCCAGACGCCTTTAAAGTGGCAGGTGCGATCACACCATTTTCCCAGGGTTTAAATATATTTGATATTTTTGAAGTGTGGCATCACTGAAATGGATCGGAGGTGGATTCAGATTTTTCTATCTATCATGGTGTGGATAGGAGGAGAAATGGAGTAGGGTTTTTTCTGAAGGAACAGTATGTCAAGAGTGTTTTGGAGGTGAAAAGAGTATCAGACAGAGTAATGATTATGAAGTTGGAAATTGGAGGTGTGATGATGAATGTTGTTAGTGCATATGCCCCACACGTGGGGTGTGCAATGGATGAGAAAGAAGATTTTTGGAGTGAGTTGGATGAAATGATGAACAGTGTACCCAAGGGACAGAAGGTGGTGATTGGAGCGGATTTCAATGGACATGTTGGTAAAGGGAACAGAGGAGATAAGGAGGTGATGGGTAGGTATGGTGTCAAGGAGAGGATAGTGGATTTTGCCAAAAGGAGGGACATGGCTGTGGTGAATATGTATTTTAAGAAGAGGGAGGAACATAGGGTTACGTACAAGAGTGGAGGAAGATGCACATAGGTAGATTATATCCTATGCAGAAGAGTCAATCTGAAAGAGATTGAAGACTACAAAGTGGTGGCAGGGGAAAGTGTAGTTAGGCAGCATAGGATGGTGGTCTGTAGGATGATGTTGGAGATCAAGAAGAGGAAGAGAGTGAGGGCAGAGCCAAGGATCAAATGATGGAAGTTGAGAAAGCAAGACTGCAAGGTTGAGTTGAGGGAGGTGGTGAGACAGGCACTGGGTGGTAGTGAAGAATTACCAGAAAGTTGGGAAACTACAGCAGATTTAGTAAGGGTGACAGCAAGAAGGGTGCTTGGCGTGACAACTGGACAGAGGAAGGAAGAAAAGGAAACCTGGTGGTGAAATGGGGAAGTACAGGAGAGTATACAGAGGAAGAGGATGGCAAAGAAGAAGTGGGATAGTCAGAGAGATGCAGAAAGTAGACAAGAGTACAAGGAGATAGGGCGCAAGGTGAAGAGAGAGGTGGCGAAGGCTAAAGAAAAGGTGTTTGATGAGCTGTATGAGAGGTTGGACACTAAGGAGGGAGAAAAGGACCTGTACCAATTGGCTAGACAGAGGGACCGAGCTGGGAAAGATGTGCAGCAGGTTAGGGTAATATATGATTAAGATGGAAACGTACTCACAAGCGAAGAGAGTGTGTTGAGCAGATGGAAAGACTGCTTTGAGAGGCTGATGAATGAAGAGAATGAGAGAGAGAGGAATTTGGATGATTTGGAAATAGTGAATCAGAAAGTGCAATGTATTAGCAAGGAGGAAGTAAGGACAGCTATGAAGAGGATGAAGAATGGAAAAGCCATTGGTCCAGATGACATAACTGTGGAAGCATGGAGGTGTTTAGGAGAGATGGCAGTGGTGTTTTTAATGAGATTGTTTAATGGAATCTTGGAAAGTGAGAGGATGCCTGAGGAGTTGAGAAGAAGTGCACTGGTTCCATTATTTAAGAATAAGGGGGATGTGCAGGACTGTAGTAACTACAGGGGGATAAAATTGATGAGCCACAGCATGAAGTTATGGGAAAGAGTAGTGGAAGCTAGGTTAAGAAGTAAGGTAATGATTGGTGAGCAGCAGTATGGTTTCTTGCCAAGAAAGAGCAGCACAGATGCAATGTTTGCTCTGAGGATGTTGATGGAGAAGTATAGAGAAGGCCAGAAGGAGTTGCATTGCATCTTTGTAGACATGGAGAAAGCATATGACAGGGTGCCTCGAGAGGTTGGTGTGGTATTGTATGAGGAAGTCGGGAGTGGAAGAGAAGTATTTAAGAGTTGTACAGGATATGTACGAGGGAAGTGTGACCGTGGTGAGGTCTGCAGTCGGAGTGACGGATGCATTCAAGGTGGAAGTGGGATTACATCAGGGATCGGCTCTGAGCCCTTTCTTATTTACAATGGTGATGGGCAGGTTGAAAGACGAGATTAGACAGGAGTCCCCATGGACTATGATGTTTGCTGATGACATTGTGATCTGTAGCGATAGTAGGGAGCAGGTTGAGGAGACCTTGGAGAGGTGGAGATATGCTCTAGAGAGGAGAAGAATGAAGGTCAGTAGGAACAAGACAGAATACATGTGTGTAAATGAGAGGGAGGTCAGTGGAATGGTGAGGATACAAGGAGTAGAGTTGGTGAAGGTGGATGAGTTTAAATACTTGGGATCAACAGTACAGAGTAATGGGGATTGTGGAAGAGAGGTGATAAAGAGAGTGCAGGCAGGGTGGAATGGGTGGAGAAGAGTGTCAGGAGTGATTTGTGACAGACAGATATCAGCAAGAGTGAAAGGGAAGGTCTGCAGGACGGTAGTGAGACCAGCTGTGTTATATGGGTTGGAGACGGTGGTACTGACCAGAAAGCAGGAGGCAGACCTGGAGGGGCAGAGTTAAAGATGCTAAGATTTGAATTGGGTCTGACAATGATGGATACGATTAGAAATGAGTACATTAGAGGATCAGCTCAAGTTGGATGGTTGGGAGACAAAGTCAGAGAAGCGAGATTGCGCTGGTTTGGACATGTGCAGAGGAGAGATGCTGAGTATATTGGGAGAAGGGTGCTAAGGATAGAGCTGCCAGGCAAGAGAAAAAGAGGAAGGCCTAAGAGAAGGTTTATGGATGTGGTGAGAGAGGACATGCAGGTGATGGGTGTAACAGAAAAAGATACAGACGACAGAAAGATATGGAAGAACATGATCCGCTGTGGCGACCCCCAGCGGAAGCAGCCAAAAGAAGAAGAAGAAAGAAGGTACTACAGCACCATGATAATCCTGAAATAAAAAAAAATTAGTGAATCAGTATTATAAAATCACCTATTTTGTAATTTTCATTTTATCTGGCAAAATCAAATTCCAGGAAATAGTTAAAACATCTTAGGTCCTAAGGCACGGTTCCCCCGAAAACAGCATATATTTATTGGTATCAGTAGGAAAATCTTCATTTGCTTGTCTAAGTCTACATGAAATTCAGGCTACTAATAAGTCAGGTTTAATCTGGGATCTTCGGTAAGGTGTCATGTTACCTTAGTAGACCATTTCTGGTACATTTAAACCAAAAGAGGCATAGTAGACAGGACTTTAAACAATAAGACTGCCTGCTCAGGGGGTATCCTTCAACACACCGTATGTGGCTCTCACTGTACTCCAGACATAAACATATTTATGTTAAAAGCTCTTATCTATCCTGATCTTTTAATTCCTTTTGCTCAAAGTCATCTGTCAAGCAAGAATAACAATCCCATTACATCGCACAATGTATAACAGTGGTCCAAATTCAGACTGCCAACTCTATTATGCCTCTATGCTCTCCTAAAAACTGAAAGTCATCACTCCAGCTAATATTTTGTCCACTGCTATCAATATTATACCCCTCAATATACATTATGTGTGCATCTGTGGCATCACTACACCTCTGTTTAGAATGGACAATGTTTAGAAAGTGAACAGAAGGAGAAGGCAAACTGTTTACAAGAAGATTGCAAGGTTAAAAAATGACATTGGCAAAGAAGAATTGTAAAAACTGTAAATGAAGACTTGTAACAAGGCACTGTGGTGTACGGCTTCCATCGTCTACCTAATGGTACCTTCCTTAAATGAAAGGTTTCTTTAGGAAATTATTAAAACTTTCCAATGTTTTACAGAGCCAGAGTGTCCAGTGCAGAATGCTAATGGATATGTTTAAAGGTCTGCATCAGCGGTAAATGTGCAGTTAAACTACGCAAAAGGCCTTTCTGGAGCGAAGGAGCTGCATATTAAGAAGCATATGGTTTTAACCTGTCTCTGGGAGGTCCACGCATCAACTATTCAAGCATTATAAAATAAGATGTCCGCTGTTCGAGATTTATTTTTTTTAACAGCAGCAATAAATTATATTATTACTGAAACCCAAATATTTCTCTTTTTTTCCATTTTATTGCCCTCTAACTCACTGGTTGCTCAGATCACACCCCACTGCCTATTTCATAAGAAGCCTTTACCTCAATGCCTCTCTTATATTCAACTAGGCCAGATCCACTGGGAGGACTGAGGGAAAGGCATTTTTTGTTTTACGTTTTCACTGTAAACACAGGCACCAAGCTTCATTGGTCAAGGTTTTAATTTTCTGTGACAGCAATGCTGAGGAAAAAATTCCTTAGCAAATATAATATGCTGCAAATTATTTTGATTTCAGAAAAATACTGAGTTAGAAAAAGCACTCTCCTTCTTAAAAGTCTGAAAAAATTAATGAGTGCTCATTAGGTAAATAGTATGAATATTATTATTATTTTTTTTTGCTGCCGAAAATATTTCTCTGTACAGACATTAAACATGCCTATTTAGATCTGCAGGATGTAAGGTATGAATTTACATTATCAAACAAATGATTATTTTCTTTCACCCTTATTCTCCCTAGGAAGAATATTATAGTAGGACAGACAGATCAGGGCTTTTCATTATCAACCGACCAGCAACTGTCAGCCACTGCTTTGAAGCAAAGGGGGGGATGGGGGAATGGGAATCAGGATTCAATTGGCTTTATCAATATATGACCTTTCATGGCTGTCCTACCTGATGCTGTTTTACAATAGGGCAGAGCCTGTCAACACATTCCTGCCACCTTCTTGCCTTGGATGCCACTGTCCCCAATACAGGAAGTATGGGACCTTTCGGGATGTCAGGTAGAGTGCACTCCACATGCTCTATAGACACCTGCCTCTCAGAAGAAGCAGATGCCACAATGCAGAGCATCCTCAACTGTAAGGATTTTACTTGACACTAATCATCCCAGTCAGGAATTTGATTGGTGACATCATTACTAATGCCATTTTGTGTTTCTGTTTTGATAATGAGGTGTGTTGATAGAGAACATTTGTGAATGGGCAACATCCTGGCAGACATTTTTTTAAAAAACAAGACACGGTGAAATTACCATCTGTAATTTGTTTTCTCAAAGAAAGATATTAATCTGCACTCATCAGACTTATCTGTAGCTTCTTCAGCAATTTTATTTGTTTTTATATATTCTATAGGGTTTAATTTCTTTCCTGCTCGACTGTTCCCTGAAAGCCTCCTGTCAGTTTCAAATAACTGACTTCATTCTTAAGCATGACATAATCACTAAAACAAACACTCCAACCCTCATATGTGAGACATTTCGGAACTTCAAATGCAGTCCACTGTCCACTGTCTCCTTTAAGAAACTGTTGCACCTGGATGGTTCCATACCATAATGCATAGCATTATGTCTGAATGGAAATGGAAGTCAATTTCATTGAAGGTACCAGGAGAAGAGAAGTCAGTAAATCAAGCTAAATTCCAAACCCCAAATCAGTCCTATCTTTCACCAAAACCCAAATATTAAACAAAAACTGTGGTCAGAAAAACAAAACTCAAAAGTCTTTTATTTTAAGGTCAAAAATGAAGAAAGCACACAGAAACATCCATCCATCCATCCATTATCCAACCCGCTATATCCTAACTACAGGGTCACAAGAAAGTATTTATCCAATTTTCACAATGGCTTATGGTTGGTAGTAGAACATACATAGTGCAGCACTCATTAATCTAGTTGTAGCTAAGGTCAAATGAACATAGGTGCTCCATTGATCACTGCACCATTGTTGAATAATGCACCGTAGTGAAAGTTCTTTGGGCAGAGGGAGGGAAACTTGCTAAATATACCACAGGATGTTGGCTCAGTATGGAAGTGAAAACAGCTTGATGCAATGAAGTTTGGTAAATGGGTAGAAAGGTTTAAAGTGGTAAGAACAAGTGTAACCAACAAAGCTCGAACTGGTCAACCATTAACATTGCACACATCAACCCACATCAACATGGTGAATGCGGATTACGTTATCCATTGCTGTCCATTGCTGCTGCACATTTAGATATCAGCTATGGATTGGCACGTGCCATACTGTAGTCCATGATGACTTGGGTTAGGTAAAGTTTGTGCAAGAAGGATACCTGAACACCTTACTGTTCTTCCCAAACCAAAACCCTTTGGTGAATGTCAGCAGGTTTCACTCCCTGGGAGGAGTGGAATGAGAGAAAGGGAAAATATCAGAACGTATTATATTGTAGTGTGTTGTATTGTGCTTTGCTTTACTGGACTGATTGGAGGAATCCTGCAAAGGTACTCTGTAAAATAAAATAACATTATTTGAACACAGGACTGTGTGTTAGCAATTGTTTCTTGTGTTTGGGGCTCTGATATGCCCCCTAGTGGACATAACATGCACACACACATATATATATCTAGTCTATATATATAAAATCCTAAGCCTAAAAGTGCAACGATTTTGTGCAATGATTTTATGTGCCATTTTTATGTCATGTTTTTTGTCACGCTTTAAATTAGGCTTATTTTAAAACCTACTTATATATGTTTGGTATCATTCTTTTCAGAATTTATCGAACTTTAATGTGACGTTGTTAAATTTTTAGATTCCTGTTCCGTTTTTAAATTATAAACTAAAAAATATCAAGAACTCACGTCCCGCAAGATGAGGGTTTGTGCCAAGAGATTTAACTACGCCCGGGTTCGGAAATAAAAGACAAAGAGTAGGACAGCTGCTGTACAGGCTTTTAAATGTTCAAAGTGCCACACGAGATGCAGATCACGCGGCACGGCAGCAGCAAGCCAGCAGCTGATCGAGCAAAGAGGAGGTAAAAATAAAACTGTATTTGTTTCCCATTGTATCACTGTTTAAGAGGG
>JANRMT010062842.1:13563232-13577656 GCA_026402145.1 Polypterus bichir lapradei | reverse complement strand
AAATCAAAGTCATCCAGACGATCTGGATCTGCATAATTAGATCTGGACCACCCTGTACTTTTCCCTGATGGCAACACAAATGAGACGATCTACAAGTCTCAGTTTAAATCTGAACAATATATTCAATCTCTTTTTGATGTTCCATTACTTCACCGAATAATAATTTCTGTTTGTTTGTGCTAATGTGATCTTTAACATCATTTTTTGAGACTTTCAAATTTTAGTACTTTCATTACCTCTAATCTGCTCAGCATGTGTATCGTACCAACGTTTTTGAGCCTTTTTACGACGTTCTACTTTGTCATCTACTCTTTGACTTATATTTCCGGCCCTGGGTGTGCTTAAATCTCTTGGCACAAAGTCTCATCTTGCTGGACTTGAAATTATCTCTCTGAAAAAGTTGCGTCTTGTCCCAGGCTAAAAATTCTTGTCTCGTCCCAGGATTTTTTTATATAATAGAGAGATACATATACTTTGGCTAGTGATTGACTGTTTTAGATGTTCTCTCTTCACATGCAGAGGGATGAAATACTGTATTCTCTGCCGATTACAAGAATGTGACCAGAGCAGACCCTAGACAATTTCAGGCCCAAAGCAAACTGATACTGAGGGCCCCGTAAGGGGCCAGACCCCTGCAGCTAGGGGGTCCGGGGCAGAGCTCTGGCCGCTAAGCGATTTCCTGCATTCTGAGCTGCAGAAATGCGTTTTCCCGGCATCTACAACCATCACTTTTTGACGATTTCTGATTGACAATGACAACCGTAACTGTAACACACTGACTGGAGCCAAATTTGCAGGCTGTCAGCGCAGACTGTCGTACAAGGCCCTGAGTGAAGGGTATGAGTGATGGAGGTCAGAGTGGGCCCGCATAAATGTCTTTAGTGACGATACATTAACAGATAAAGCTACATTTTAGCCAGCTTTTGCTGTTTCCACCAGGCACTTTTTTTTTTGCTTTTTATATTTTTTATATATTTTTTTTATTTTATGAAGATGAGATCCACATTATTTTGTTTTTATATTTTTATTCGGTTTTAAAGCTTGTTTTCATACTTTCAAGATATTCAGATTTCCGTATAAAATAACTTACCAGCAGATATTGAAATCTATTTCACACAAAAGACACTTTTCGAACCTTGGCACTGACAAACTCATCAATAAGTTCAGAATAATCAAGAGATTCGACTATCTCTTGCTCAATTGAAATCAATGCAAGACTATTCAGACGTTCGTGGCTCATGGAGCTTCGCAAGTAATTTTTGATAAGCTTGAGTTTTGAAAAACTCCTCTCCGCCGAAGATACTGTTATAGGCACAGTCAATGCTATTCTGAGAGCCACAGCAACATTAGGCATGGCAGTTGCTAACTCCTTCTCATACAGATATTCCAGTGCTTGCATGGCCGTTGAGTTGCTAGGAACTAAATTGGTAAACATGCGAATTTCACTGGAGTCTGTTGCTCCATTGGGCCCTCCGCAGCAGCATCGCATCACAGGAAAAAAAAAAAAACCTTGGGCGCAGTGGGCCCCCTCCAGCTGTGGGCCAGAAGCAGTCGCTTCGTTCGCTTCACCCTAAGTCCGGCTCTGGTGTGACCCAAACAGTTTGATCCTCTCCGGTAGCCAATCTGTATCAGACGTCACATAACTGGGTATACATAATCATTATTTTCATATTCTGCAAAAATTACTAGAACTACTGAAGAAACGTGAAGTAGCGAGGTGCATTAATAAGGCATGCATAATGTATTTAGGATTAAGTTTTCTCTTTGGGTGAGCATTCTGTTTGGAGCAATGGGTAGCACATGCATTATAAACTATACTCTTTAGAGCAGGCAATGCAAATATATGTTTTTCAGGGATCAACAGAGGTCATGTTAAAATGGACCAATAAGTGAAAACAAGTGACAGTCCTTCAGGATTTAACATGCTTTTCAGAAATTTAGACTTCTATTCATTATGGTCTTCCTGTTTAATCCTTAAGAAGATGGCCAGCTACTGCAAAAGTGGGATGTAAGGCAAGACCGCACAAAATAGATTTCAATTTTAAAGTTTTATTTTTTTAGTCTTATTTTTTTAACCAAAAATACACTTCTTTATTTTATTGTCTAAACCATTTTCTATTTTGCAAGAATTTATTTGGGCAAATTAAGAGATGTAGTGTATGTCTTGAAAGACATGGGCATACAGACTAGACCCTTGACACTTCACTGAGACTACATAAACAGAGTTGTGTATATCATTTCCTGTTTCAAAGGATTCCTGTGTTTAAGTCTCACCAGTAGCCACAATATTTCTCTTACCTATTGTGCTTGAATTTGTTTTTATACTTTTCATAATTTTGAAGAACATTTGAACATTCAGATAATTACAAATATAACTGGTCCACTAATATTTTGAGAATCCAGAGATACACTTTGCCTGCTTGGACTGATTTTGAATTTAAAGATTTGCTTTAATCTACTGTGCTGTACTACAATTTTGTTTAATATTTTTAACCATTCTACAATGTAATGTACATTTTTTTGGAATGTATTGATTTTATTAAAATCAAATAACATTCCATAAAAATAAGTCAAGTTTTACAAAACTAGGTTCAAAACAAATCAACCCCCACCCATGAGAAAGAGAGCTAGGCCAGCAGAGTAAAACTTTAAACTAGTGAAAATAAGTAAATAGATAAATTAATAAATAAATAAAAATAAACAGAATAAAAAAGAGGAGAGAAAACCTTCTTCCTCAATTTAAATGCTTATTGTAAAATGTTATTGATTAGATCCTGCCAGGTTTTGTACAGATCCTCTAAGTGAGAATTAGATTTTTCCCAGTTTCAAATAGTATATAACATCAGTTACCCACTGACTTAGAATAGGTGAGTTAGGATTCTTCCAGTTGAGCAAGATAAGTCTACGTGCCAATAGTGTAGTAATGCATATTCTAGTTAATGATTAATACAAAATAGCTTTCATTTCTTTTTTGATAGTGCTGTTTAGCTATTGATCCTGTAGACATACAGTAGGATGTATTTCAGTATGGATGTGATGATTTTCAGACTTCTGTGACTTCGAATTGGGTTTACTGGGCTGGAAATTAATGGATGAATATTTCTCATCCACTTTCCTTTACATAGAAATTGCACTTTGCCTTCGAAGTGCCCTTTGTCAACCATGCAAGTTTTCTTTTAATTATTCTCTCATTTAATTCATTTAAACATCATATGAAAATACATTTAAAACAGTGCCTTTTATTCAGATGTCACTGCATAGTCCACTTTGTTAAAAATCAGAACAGCTAAACAACTGTACAATATAATTTATTGAGGTTTTCAGTAGTATAGTAATACATAAAACATTATTTAATTATTCAAGTTATTATATACCCTCTAGATTAACTGATTTATTAAAATAATGTTATGCTGAACACTCATATTTATGCTGAGAGCTTAACTCTCAGGTCATCACTTTGTTAAAGATTTTCTACCTTGAACCCATGCTATATTTTGGTATTATAATTTTAGTAATAATGGTTAATGAAAGTTCTCTGTGTACTGTGGCCTTCTTAGTTGCCATACTGGAAATTACTGAAGTATTTATGGAAGATTCTGGAATGTCTTCCACTTTTGATTTAATTAATTTCCAACAAAAGAACAACACTGCTTTAGTCTGGCGTTCGTGTGACATTAAAGTGAAGGTTTTAACTACTCCATACCAGGGACAGCTAATTCAAGGACAGGAAACCATCTTTACCAAAAATTTTGTTTATATCGAAATTTTTGATTAACTATTTTGAATTTACCATTTTATGAATTTTTTGTTTGCAATTTACTTCATTTAAACCTTTGCACTCCGATTTTTTTTTTACTTATAAGTGCAGCAACTCAAAGACATTTTGGACTTAAATAATATAACAATTAAATTTCAATTTTAGTTTTAATAAATTGGTTAATTTTAGTACAAATATATTTACTTAATTAAATGAAAACTTTTCCAGGACGCTCCCACCCTCCATCATTTTTCATTCCTCCAAAGATCAGAGGGAACAGAAAGTGATTGCCATTCTTGGATTTGCGATTCTATAGAGAATCGGGGGTTTACTGGTTCTAAAAGAATTGCAGGCACTGAAAGCTTCAGTGGCATGGCAAACAACATGTGTTCCTGTGGTGTAATTAATGGATTTCTTGTTGTTGTCTACACATTTGGAACCCCAATATATACAAACATTAAAAAACGTGATAGTGTCTAAAATAAATACATACATAAATAATAGAATAGTCATGGATTCTTCAAAAAATCATTTAACTTCGATTATTACAAGAATTATGCCCAGAACTACTAAGATAAATATTCTGTAAACTTGTTTATGATTTGTTTTTATTAGAAAGGAGTTAGTTACCAATTATCAAGTCTATCAGTTGGATAGGAGATTGATTTTCACACATTTAACGCCAATAGCAATGCTCAAGTGCATTAATTATGACTAAGGGTTTGTGAAAATTTAAACAAATGTATTGCAATTCTGATTATTGCTTTTTGAGAGCAATGGTACATATAATGTAAAATTACAATTTGCTTAGACTACTCTTGCTTACTCTTACCAGACCTGGTTTGGAAAATGCAGTACATTTAAAAAATGCATGCTACTGGTATGGTGACACAGTGATGAGTGATATAGGGATCAACACTCAGCCTGCTCGCTGTCTTCGTTGAATCTGCACATTGTCTACATGCATAAATGAATGGCAACAGCAGATTAACCCCATATGAGAAAGTGCGGGTCTGTGAAAGAGATGGGTCTGTGAAGTCTGCAGACTTGTCTATGGTTGACTCCTACCTTGTACCTCATGCTGCTGGAATAGCTGCTGACTCCCCACAACCTTGTATCAAATGAGCGAGTTCAGAAAATGCAAATACATTTCTAGAGCTGGTGGGCAGCGGAGTGAAAATGTCTGTGTTTACTTAAGGTATAACAGTGAATATATTGTTTAGCTGTATAGGCATGCAGGAAATGTGACTTTGTGGATGTGCTACTGTAAGTCTTAAACATCATGGTGGTGGGACCATATCTAACTTCTAGTACACTGTGATTCATGTTCAGTCTTTCAGTCTACTGTGCTGGTGTTTTAATTGTAGCAGTGAACAAATGTATCATTGTCAATTATGTTGTACTATGGAGTTCATAAACGTTCTTTGGATGTTAAGCAGTATGAATAGCTATCTAAAAATAAAGGGTGACTATTGTAATTATACAGTGAATAAAAAGTGTTTGTGTTGTTTCAGAGAAATTTCATAAAATAATTAAAATATTTTAAAAATATGGTTCATTTCTAGATTTTTTTTTAAACCGGTTCCAGAGTGGTTTGATATATTATTTGACTTCATGCTGAATGAGTGTCCGAGAGACAGTGTGTGTGTGGGTGTCCTTTGTGGTGGACTGCTGTTGGGTTCTGCCACCCTGAGCCTCTGAACTAGTTTTATTATGTTAGAGAATGGATGGATATTTATAACATATAAGTAAGCCTAGCAAAAAAAAAACAGATGTGTTTCTTTCATTGAATTAACACTATGTGTGTCTAGCACTTACTTAACTGAAAGCTGAAAATAAGATGCAGTGATGTCGACGTCTTTAGTCAGTGTGAAGATCACATAGAAATGAACGTAACAATATAAGAATTTATCAGTAGTGCTATAGTAAAAGACTATAAAGTACAGTATATGTATATCAATTAATGAGAAACCAGTCACTAGCCTAGGTAAGGTTTTTGACTGTAGCCTCAGAGATACTGCGTCAATACAGACAACGATCAAGAAGCTGGAAGCTTGGTTGACGGCAGTAGGTAAGTCTGGTTTACCTGGCAGATTTAAGGCATGGATATACCAGCATGGCATTTTGCCACGGATTCTTTGGCCGCTGTTGGTGTATGAAGTGTCAATGTCTACAGTAGAGGCCCTGGAGAGGAAGATCAGCTGTCATCTCCGGAGATGGCTTGGCCTGCCTCGCAGTCTAACGAGTGTAGCACTATATGGCAGGAGTAATAAGCTTCAGCTTCCTATCAGCAGTCTGGAGGAGGAGTTCAGGGTTTCTCGTGTAAGAGAGGCCCTAGTCTACCAAGGCTCTGGAGATTCTAGAGTAACAGAAGCAGGTATTGAAGTGCGAACAGGAAGGAAGTGGAGAGCACAAGAGGGATTGGAGTTGGCAGAGTCTCGGCTGAGATACAAGGCACTAGTGGATACAGTGGCAACGGGGCGAGCAGGATTGGGAGCAATCCCAAAGCCACAGTACAACAAGGCTCAGGGCAAGGCAAGACGAGAATTGGTCCTAGAGGAAGTCCGAGCAGGTGTTGAGGAGGTGAGGACCAGCAGGGCGGTGAGCATGCGGCAGCAAGGGGCATGGACGAGGTGGGAAGGAGCGCTGGAGAGGAAGATCACCTGGAACGACATCTGGAAGGCAGAGCCACAGCGTATTAAGTTCCTGGTCCAAGCTGTGTACGACATGCTCCCCAGCCCAACGAACTTGCATGTTTGGGGCAAGAGTGAAGTTCCAACGTGTCCACTCTGTCCTGGACGAGGGTCCCTGGAGCATATTCTGAGTAGCTGCCCATCTGCCCTTGGAGAGGGCCGATACCGTTGGTGACACGATCAGGTCCTAAAGTGTATAGCAGAGACCATTTCACAGGCAGTGGCCAACAACAAATATGTTGGCAGCCAGAGAAGAATTGCCTTCATAAGGGCTGGTGAGCAGGCGCAAGCAAAGCAAAAATCAACCAGCCTCCTTTCATCTTCAGCAGACTGGGAGCTGCGGGTTGACCTGGGCAGGCAGCTCAAGTTCCCGGAATTTGTAACATCAACCTCATTGAGACCCGATATAGTTTTAACATCTGCATCGTCCAAGCAAATCCTTTTGTTGGAACTGTCAGTCCCATGGGAGGACCGCATGGAAGAGGCAAATGAGCGTAAGCGGCTCAAGTACCAGGAGCTCATTGAGGACTGCCGAAGGAAGGGCTGGAAGGCTTGCTGTGAGCCTATAGAAGTAGGGTGCAGAGGCTTTGCCGCTCGATCCCTGTGTAAGATCTTTGCCAGGCTTGGAATCACAGGAGCTGCAAAGAGGAGAGCCATTAAGTCTATCACAGAAGCCGCAGAAAGAGCTTCGAGGTGGATTTGGATCAAGAGGTCCGCAAAGTGGGCCAGTGCTGTGGGACACAAGTTGGGGCGTGATCAACCCCAGCTGGGTCACCTGAGAGAGGGTGTCTGATGTTGTGAGACCCGAAACACCCGATGATCTTAGGAAACATCACTGATGATGTGTCCCAGCGCATCCAGAGATGTATCTAAGTACTACATATATATATATATATACACATACACACATTCACAGATGGCACAGATGGTCTGACATTCATTATTATAAAAATACATGGATTGACAGGTATCCAGACTGGGTTAGTTGATGGTAGCTTTCCTGAATGGAAGGCCATAATAACAGAAGGCAAAAGGAAGACAGCTTCTTAGGGCCATGTGTTCCACCTTTATACAGGATGACAGCATCCTTCTTGTGGACAACCAATGAGAGGCCACATTGGGAGATGTAGTCCTGATGGATCGCCCTCTTGGGGTACTTGGGTGCTGCCAGGGAAGAAGAACATTGTCCCTACTTTGGGGGGACTTGGAAGTCGTTCTTCTGTTACTCAATGCAATAGCACCGGAAGTGCTCCAAAGTCGGGCATAAAAGAAGCTGCCTCACCTGCATTTGGGATGTGGAGCTGGGCGGTAGTGGACAACACTTGCTGGGAGGTGTGGAAGGAAAGGAAGACAGAAGAACTGTTGTTACACTGTTCTGTGTGGTGTTACTTGAGGCTAGAGGAAAACTGTTAAAGTTATTGTCACAAATACAAGAATCACTTGAACCTATGACTGGGGCTTGATGGTTCCCCCAATAGGCCTCTCTATATATACATACATGCACATGCAACAATATATATAAATATAAACACACACATCTTCTTATATAATACACTACTGTGGCTGTTCATTTGTCTGTCCAGGATTTTAAATCACCTGTAGCTTGCAAACTATTTGACCTATTGACCTGAAATTTGGTATACATATACTACATGACGTCTAATATCCCACTATATATATATATATATATATATATATATATATATATATATATATATATATATACTGTACATATATACACAGTATATACAAATACATATGTATATATATTGTGGGAAACAGCCCAGACACAGACAGGTGGACACCAAAGGTTTGCACCCAAACACACGTTTATTCATTATTTACAACACGCAACCCAGTACTAATCACCAAACACCCGCAAGTCCAGGCCTTTTCCAATGCCTCTCTTCTCTCTTCCTGACCGCCTCCACTCTCTTCCACCCAACTCCAGCCATTGAATGGAGGGAGGCGGCACCTTTTAAGCTCACCCGGACGTGCTCCAAGTGCCTCCCGATTAGCTTCCGCCAGCCCTCCCTGGTGTGGCAGAATTGACCTACTGACCTGAAATCTGGTACACATATACTATGTGACGTTTACTATCCGCTTTCTGGGTGACGATTGACCTCCAAGGTTATTCCTCTTTTTATTTTTATTTTATTTTATTGTAGAATCAACTCTCGGCAGCGGCCAACAGGGCAGCCATGTGGCACATGCGTATGGGCGCCGTTCTCATCCCTACCACCTTTGCCATCACTTCCCCTGCCTTTTCATACCTTAAATCATTCTTCAGGCAGATTGAAGACTTAAATGCCAGCTTAAGTGAAAAATGAAAGAAAACGTACTAAGTAACTGCAACACAAACAGTGACTTAATCAGTTTTAACACGAAAAAATGACGACAAAAGAAGAGAAGAAGCGGGCGGCTAGGTTGGAGAAAAGAAGAGCTGCTCAGGAAGCAGCAAGCACATCAACCTCTGAGCAAACGAATGCTAAACATACAGAGAAAGAGGATGAAAACTATGAATGCTCAAGTCAAGTGTATTTACGTGCAGTGCACCGTCACTGGTACATATATACATATATATATATATACATACATACATACATACATACATACATACATACATATACATATATATATATATATATATATACACACACACACACATATATATATATATATATATATATATATATACTTTAGCTTGGTTCTAAAGCTATAATATAAATATAATATCAACCTTTTGAATTTATGCAAAGGACAGGTCCAAGGTTGCTGGCTGTTGTAAGTAGCAGTATGTGTTTGTCTAGAAGAACATGACTGGTCAATCAATATCTGAAAAAGTCAACTTATAAAGTGAATTTGTAAGTGCTGTCTGTCTGCAGAGAGTTCTAAAAATCAAATAATCTTCTTGCAGTGAAGCCTTGTGTGATAAACAAAGACAAAGAAGTCAAACCTCCACGGGACTCTGATGTGCAGTGTTGCTCTTTACCCTTGGTGATCTCACCCCTGCTAATACAAAATCATTGATCTTATCCCCTCAGAAAACCACTAGGAAGAAATTGTGTTTTAGTAATTTCCAAGACAACATGGGTTTAATAAAACCTCACATATAACTTAGTATTTGGTTATTTTTCAAAGCACGTTTCAGTTACTCTTCCCAGTTACTCTCAGAAGACGGCAATTCTATTCACTAAGGCTTTCTTGTTTAATCTTTAAGAAGGTGGCCATCAGCCGGAGCCAGGCACTGCAAACGTGGGACGCAAGGCAGGACCACACACCTGAAATGATATACAGTAGCAGCCTTTGCAGAACAAATAATAAGCCTACAGTGTAATTCACAGAGTCCAGTAGTATTAGGAAAATACAGCAAGAATGTGCAAACTACACAAAACCAGACCACTAAAATCAGAAATGAACCCAGAGTTCCAAACTCTGTACCACCCAAGAACTTCCTTTGTCTACAAAAGAAGGAAAACACAGAAGGTTTGAAAACACTCCAAAAACTAAAAGCACAGCAAATCTTTATGATTCAACAGGAGAATATAACCTGGCAGTAAAGGATGGATTTTTCCTTAGATCTTTTTTCAAGAAATGTGCTGTTTCCTTAGTTACACTGTCATAATGATAAACACAGAATAAGAAAGGATTCAGTTATGTTCTTCATTAACATGAGGTAACCCTAAAGTGTCCATTTTCAGCTACAGTATAATGTAAATAGGCAACAGTGCACTCTGTTTCCTAAATGATTATTGTCTGAGCCCAGGCATGTCTATTTTTTTATCTTCTCTGTTTATTTTTATTTATTATATACACCAGAATCAACAACCTCATCTCTGTAAAGAGCAGAGAGCAAAGAGCAAGAGAGTTTTCACCACAAGAAAGAGAGGATAGATAGGCACGCAGCTTAGCAGCTTTTCAGGTGGCTTCTAGGCTGTCACTTCCCAACTTAAAGTCTCAGTGGTACTTGGTGGTCCTGCTCTTCCTGTCACTCCTGGGTTTGAGTTTAGCAGTGCGTAACAGTCCCCCTCCCTTAACACAGCAGCATTGTAGGCTGTTTGGTCCTTAAAATGGTGCATGCCAGTTAAGAGGCACAGCTTCACAAGAGGCCAGCAGGACGCAGCATTACAAGGCAGCTCCTGGCTTTTTAAAGTGAGATAACTGGCGTAAGCCTTACTATTTTAAAAGGATTTGAACACAGGGCTGAGTAGTTAAGGACAACTGGATGTAAAGAAGTGTGATCTTCTGCTCCTCCTGATAAGTCAATGCATCCAGGAAGCTTGAAAGCAAATCATAAAATATGGATGGCTGATGTTCTATTGTACTCTATTGTTTGTAATTTCTCTATTCTCAAACCAGAATGTGTGTAAAAGTACAAAGAATCAAAATATACTTATTTGAAATCTCTAGTGTGTGAAGACCCCGGGGACATATAAAACAGTATATTTACTGTACACTATGTCCCATCAGATCCCATAGTGCTACCCTTTCCAGTATGTTTGAAAGTTTTAAAAAAGGTTGAGAAGGTTTAAATGTGAAGAGACTTTACTTGGAAGTACTAATATTTTAATGTTAAAAATGATATCTGCCAAATAATTAAAGGAACATACATCCATCCATTATCCAACCCGCTATATCCTAACTACAGGGTCACGGGGGTCTGCTGGAGCCAATCCCAGCCAACACAAGGCACAAGGCAGGAAACAAACCCTGGGCAGGGCGCCAGCCAACCACTGAAGGAACATACATTATATTCCTTTTTAACATGAAAGTTGTGCTTGTCAGCCATGTAGTACAACGGGCACAGACTCTGAATATGGATATACCTACATTGAGCACATTCTCGGTCATTGAGCATACTGTCAAATATAATTCATGCGACTTGTACCTGAGTAGTAGCAGACTGGGACAATCTGCATAATAAATATTTTGACTGGAGTGAAGGGCCTGCTATCAGCATCAAAGGTGGGCATAACAGCCTAATGCACTATACATATTTTTCTCAAACTGATCCAGTCCTAAACTGTTTAGTCCATAAAACAATGTTAATCATTTAATAACATACAAAAAAAATAAACAAATACAGTGGTATGCAAAAATTTGGGCACTCGTGCTTTAAATGTCTGTTATGTGAATATTTAAGTGAGCAAAAGAAAAACCAAAATGCATAATGTTAAAGATGACATGCTACTTTTCAGCATTTCATGCAAGATTAGTGTAATGCTTTTGTTTTGTATAATTGTACAGTGAAAAAGGAAAGCAACACCACAAATAAACTCCCACTTGACTGCAAAAGACCTTCAGGAAGATTTTGCAGACTCTGGAGTGGTGGTGCTCTGCTCTACTGTGCAGCGACACCTGAACAAATGTGACCTTCATGGTACAGTCAGCACAAGAAAACCTTTCCTGCATCCTAGCCTCAAAATTCAGTGCTTCAGGTTTGCAAATGAACATCTAAACAAGCCCTGTGGACAGATGAAGTCAAAATAGAACTTTTTGGCCACAATGTGCAAGGGTATGTTTGGAGAAAAAAAGAGGTGGTGAATTCCAGGAAAAGAACACGTCTCCAAATATTAAGCATGGGGGTGGATTGATCAGGCTTTGGGTTTGTGTTGCAGCCAGTGGCACAGGGACAATGTCATTAGTAGAGGGAAGAATGGATTCACATAAATGCCAGCAAATTCTGGAAGCAAACATCATATCATCTGTAAAAAAGTTGAAGTTATAAAGAGGATGGGTCCTGCAAGATAATGATCTAAAACACACCTCAAAATCTACAATGGAATACCACAAGCGGTGGTTTTGCCATGACCCTCACAGTCCCCCGACATAAATAATTGTTGAAAATCTGTGGATAGGATTCAAAAGAGCAGTGCTTGCAAGATGGCCCAAGAGTTTGGCAGAATTAGAAGCCTTTTGCAAAGACGAATGGGTGAAAACACAGCAAGTAAGAACTGAAAGACTACAAAAAGCGTTTATAAGCTATGATACTTGCCAAAGGGGGTCTTACTAAGTCCTGACTGTGTCAGGTGCCCAAACTTTTGCTTCAGGCCGTTTTTATTTTTTTGTTGTTTTGTACCTGTGAATAATGGAAATAAACAGGTATTCTTGCTTAAAATATTAAATAAATATGTCATCTTTAACTTTAGGCCCTTTGGTAATCATTTTCTGCTCATCTAACTCTTCATAGTAACAGACATTTTAAGCAAGGGTGCCCAAACTTTTGCATGCCACTGTACATGATAGTATACAATGCAAAAAGGCCTAGTATTTCCAGTGCAGATGAACTTTGTTATACAACAAATGATCAAAGAAATCTTTTTACTTGACATTACCTGTCAGACATCAGTATCTTTATAGCTTTGTAAAGCAAACTATGGAGTAAAGCACAGCATGCAAGATAAATAAATTTGTTCTAAAATCAAATTACCCAAACTGCCAGTAAAATGAATTTGTCATGTTTCTAGTCTAACTTCTCGTTGGCTATCTTGATTTTTTATACTGGGCCATTAAACTATGTACTATTACAAAGCAAATGACACAATACAAGACTGAAACTCATTAACAGAATAAATTGAGTCCTGATCGTATCCTTTTGCTCTCATGCAACCTTAATTAAACTACTTCTAAAGCGTTTAGTCCATCACCACAGATATTTTCCGTAACTGATGCATGGACTCTTTTTAATGGACTCTGTAAAAGAAGGTTGATCAATAGCAAAAATTTCCCGCTCCAGGCATAACAAGTGGGTATGCCAATCTAAACCATGAATTATGCCCTGAGCATACAGCCTCAAAAACCACTGAATCAAATATTAGCCTTACTGACAGTATAAGGATATCTAATTTACTTCTTTAAAAGTTAGCAAAAGAAAAAAATAAACAGCTGTGTGACATCAGCTGCCTTCTGTTACCTTTATTCTAGTTTTGTTACAGAAATCACGAGTAATGTACAACATTAAGAATACTGTTAACATAACAACAGCTTTAATAAATGGACCATTCTTTTTCATGTTAGCATCCCGTACTTGACTCTTGCTGGGCAATAATTAAATTAACAAATTATAGAAACTTTATTTCCATACATATTGTGATGGACGGGGTGCATTGGTGGGTGACCCAACCCAAATATTCTTACCCAGACAGGTAGCCTTTGTATCCAATTCTGCAAGGGCGAACTGGAAACTGCTGCAAACTGACTTTTTTGTTGGCAAAACTATGTTTTATGTTTTATGCATGTACACCCACACCTGGAAAACTGGACGTAGATGGTGTGATGCTTGGCTGAGATATTCCTGACCTGTGGGTCAGTTCCCTGAGAAGTGAGAACAGGTAGATAATACAAACTGACGAATAACCAAAAAAGTTCTTCACCGCAAATATACAGCATTGGTCCTCTTAAAAGGGAATTAAAATATAGTCTTTACACCATATTAAAACATTTTTAAGGAGTAAAATTTTTCTCAAGTCAATCCACATTATAATAACGGCTTGGTGATGTGAATCATTATACTCATGAGTCTGCTTTGGCTGAATTTCCATACTTGATTAACAGTGTTGTTATTTCTTAGTTTCTCCAAAATGTTACGTATGCATGAGTTGTAGTTGCCGTAAATATATGTAAGGTTCCCCCATCAAGTTTTCTTTTATAAATCCTGATGTTTGTGTGCAAAACCCCTTTTTGTTGGTATGCAAGCTTTATAAATCAGGCCCCACATCAGTGAGGAAGTGGTCACCTGAGCCAGTTGACTGTTTTAAGGGCTGCCTTAAAGCTACAGATTGGGAGGACTTCTACAAACAGCACGGTAAAGATACTGATGGACATACAAACTGCATTACCGAGTAGACTGAATGTTGTATAGACTTTTATTCCACCAAGGACCATGGGTCGCCAGTGAACTGTGAATTTCCACTTGGGATTAATAAAGTATCTATCTATCTATCTATCTATCTATCTATCTATCTATCTATCTAT
>JANRMT010062842.1:13529322-13546660 GCA_026402145.1 Polypterus bichir lapradei | reverse complement strand
CTATCTATCTATCTATCTATCTATCTATCTATCTATCTATCTATCTACTATTAATAACAACATGGCTGTAAAATGGTATCTCCTGTAAAGGTTTGTTACTCACACAATATGTTAAACAAATTTACATAGCAATTTAACTCCATATTACGTTTAAAACAATGTTGTCTTATTATGGAGCAATATTCCCTTCCACTGAAAAAGCCAGAGAAAGACGATAACCGCTCAGTTTACATTAGTGATGAGTGAAATGATTAGTGCAAAAGTGAACTGGTAGCAAACCTCAGTGTTGCCATTTGAAAAACTAAAAAAGGGTATTCAGTTATAAAAAGGAATTTTCATACTCTGTTCTTATAAATAGTGCAGGGTAGACCTGACTCATTGGATAAACACATGCATATATGAACTTTTCGTTAGTAGTACTAGCTGCTCTTTCCCCACTTCCTCTCAGTTGTAATCAACATGTTGGAGCAGGAGGTACATAATAGTGTTTTGCAGCACATTATTATTCAATTTTTGACAAATGAAGTGAGTTGTTCCATCTCAGATTTATTCGAGACTTAAAAACAGTTTGGAGAGGAGTGTCTCTCTCTATCTCTCTCAGTCTAGAGTGTATGATTGGTGCAAGTCATTCAGAGAGGGACTACCATCTCTTCGGTCCACTTAAGGAATTTTTAGTAGGGAAGAATGAGGAGGTTATTGATGCTGTGTGAGGATTGGTCAAAATGCAGTCAAAAGACTTCTACTCTTCTGGGATTAGGAAGCTTCCTGAGCACTGGAACAAGTGGATTGCAGTGGCAGGAGACTATATAGAAAAATAATGTGTAAGTTGTTTCATTGTATTCAATAAGTATAGCTAATAAATTCCTGTTTATATTTGAACACCTGTCGTAAATTGTGTTTTGCTTCCAGCGATGTATTTGCTATTCATACAAAAAGAGAGGCGTTTAGATGCATTAATTCCACATGCGTCTGCCTGTCATTGAGTATTCAAAGTATACAAATACTAATCTCTAGTAAAGAAAAAAAAGGAAGTGTGCATATCCTCAACTAGGAGTTGGCAGCGGTGAATTTCCATGCACTGAGATTTCCAGTGGGGAAAACAGAGAAACATGTATAATGTATGTCTTTGGATGTAACACATTTTTAAATAACATACTGCAGTTCTCTTCTTGTGACGTGAATGAGAGGCACAAATAGAATGGACTACTCTGGTGTACAGATTAAATGGTTTACATAGCTGCACAAAAGAACACAGGTAAACACAAAAGTTTGAACAGGGCTTTAGGGAATAATACTCTTTGTTTTCCACCTGTAAAAAAAACTCAACAACACCCCAAACAAACTCTTTAGCAAGTTTTGCAAGTGCAAAATTGCCTTGACACTATAATTTTGTCACGTCAGGAACGAATTATCAATTAATTGTTTGCATTTTTTGATTATTACATTTGCTCACGGTTATAAGTGCTACTTACTTTTATTTGAACTTGTTCATATTTTTTATTATCATTTTGGTGATGTCTCATGGGTGCCACCTTTTTGTGTGTTTGTTGTTTATTAGAATTACATGGTTTCTAGATATGTGGCACATGTGTCTTGTGACACCTGGTGGAGTGCACCTCAGTAGGTCTGGACTTTGATTGAATTACAGGAGGATCCTCACAAGGAATTTAGTGCTTCAGCAGCTAAACAAACATATTAGGGAAAACATTTTGGTTTTAAACTTCATTTTGTTTTGACTTCAACTTTGGCTTAGCTGCTTATCATTAGACTAGAAAGATTAGATAACTTTTGTGTATTGATCCCAGCTAACGACAGATGATTATTCTGATTTGCTTACAATGAAAGACCTTTTAAATTTCTGCCACTAGTTATAATTGCTCTGCTTTTGATGGAAAATGCAGAAAAGGGATCTTTATTTTTGAACTTGCTGTCTAATGGACTAAATGCAAACACAGACTAATATCTAAATTAGTTTTACCAAGGAAAATCCAAAAGAACTGTCAAGAAAAACACTCTGAAGATTTGTACATGACCATGAATTCACTTCTATACATAAATACATAAATAAATAATATTAATATCCAGAATCTTTGTCAATCAGGAAGTGCATGACTCTGACCATAATAGTATTGTAACAGCAACGTCATACATTGTGACTGTTATGATTAGTATTTTTTGTTTTCCTAAAGAAATATTTACAAAGTATACATCTTTATAGGATGTTAGGTGACACAAGGATTCAGAATTTAACATTACTGTTTGGTTTCATGGAAAATTAAAGAACTTGTACAAATATACCAATATATCGCAATACCATTTAAGAGCAAAAGCATTGGGTGTTTATTAGGTGATCATTTCCAGAATTCCATGGAATGTGTGATGTGTGTTACGTCAACAAAGGGACAGGACAAAATGTTGCCACTGATGTCTTGTTGCTATCCAACACTTACAGATTAATCTCTTTTTAACATCCAAGTTGAATCCTTGATCATCATCAAATTGCTGTTAAAGGTGTTTGAGTTTGATTTGGAGGACAGATTGGTATTGGATGACTTTTGGCAGAGGTGGCCTTAGGTGTGTGCGGGGCCAGGGGCTGACCAACCCCACGCAGGGCCAGTTACATTAAACGCTGTTACAGGTATGTCTGGACTGTATAAACTTGCACACAAATTTAATAAAAATAATGTTAACATACACAGAATTTTCGCATTACAGTATTCAGCTAAATTTTTGCAAGATAACACGCAAACTTTATCAAAATATAACTGGAGAATATAACTTGACAAATCCACTCAAACAGGACACACGGACCTCAAAAGCGGGGCCTCCTTAGGCACGGGGCCTGGGGCGGTCGACCCACTTGTCACCCCCAAACGCTGCTCTTCACTTTTGGTATTGACCTGTGCTTGTTTCTGACAACATTGACCACCTGGTTCTGATTATTCAAAAACATACTGTCTCTTCCCATGTGACTTGCGGATCCCAGGCTAGCCAGCAGTCAACAATACAGAAAATGGCGGCACCCATAGAAAGCCAATATGGCAGCTTGTTACTATGTGAAATAATCTTAAATCCCACAGAAAGTTTCAAAATAATCCAAAATAATAACAGAAACATATTCCTCACTATTCAAAATTCTCACAGGGAAGAAAAGGCTAAGGAAATCGATTCAGATTCAGAAGAGGAAAAAAAACACAAAATGTATTGGTTACTTCATCTGTTGAATGCAATGAAACATGACTGTGTGAACTGAGATAAACTAAAGAGCTCCTAAACTGGGAACTGGAAAAGAAGTGCCAGTAGAATATTTATTTTCTTTATGCATCTGTTTATTTTCTTTTAGTGTAAGAAAGAAATTGTATCTAGTGCCAAGAGCAAAAAAGCTGATAATCTGGTTGCTTGACCACATCTCATTGGTCACATTTTCTAAATGAAAAGTTAAAATGCAGCTATGCTTTTGAATAAAACTATGAGGAAAGACCCCCCTCTGTTGTTCAATCATCATGTCCTACAACCTTCCCATACCACTCTCCAATAATGAGCGCACAAAGTAAAAAATAGCCTCCGCACTGTTGTCGCTGTTTCAGTCATGTATCTGAGGCATTTAAGTGACTGGCATATAGTTGTACCCTCAAACATTTCCATTTTGGCCATGGTGATGTACTTTGACCCTGAATAAACAGCCAGTGACCCATGAAACCTTGGCTGAGTTGGTCTTTCTCTCTTTTTTTTCTCTCCAGCTGGGCAAATCTGCTTGACACTTGTAGAGGAGAAAATGGTTGTGCTCTGTCAGTGTAAAGTTTAGGAACCATCAACTTTTCATTCCCCTTGATTGAGGGCATGCAACGATGGAGTATACTGCATGTTGTCTATCATATTTACAGGTATATACAGTTCGCTAGAAGTTTTATAAATCTTAACACATGAGGAAAGCTGGGTTTATTTTAATCTACTGACTGTAAACTCTGGAAGGGTCAAAGAGACATAATGGAGAGAAAGAGAATTGACAGACATGTTAATAATACATGGCAATCCATGTTATTTTTAGCCATGAAAATATAAACAAACAGGCTGCTGACTGATTGTAGAAAATGCACAAGCCATCTTTCAATTTCAACTGGAAAAGAAATGTATGTTTTTAGTTTTACAGGTAGCTAAAGCAGATGGGCATTATGCTGCATTATTTATGCAGTTTCAGGACATTCCATTACTCAACTAGCATTTCAAAGAACCCTCAACAAAATTCAGATTTTTTTTTTAAGTTGAGCAAGTTATCATCTGTTTAATGCTTTATGACATGCTGAATTCAAATGAAGAAGTGATTAATCTCACACATACTCTGTTTAGGGCTATTCTGAGCATTATCTCATTAAGAACAAACACTGATGCTATGAGCATGTAAATAAAACAATCATGATTTATTCATGCACATTTGAAGGATTCAGCAGGGACTACATCACCGTAGAATATAATTATGAGCAAATCACAGACACTTTATATAAAAGTGTTGCATATATATTTATTTCTACAAATTGACAATATGCAGCCAACCAGTGAATGAAGTTATTTCCCCTCCACTTACCAAGACCGATGGTTCCGGTTCACCACCCTTGAGGTCTATGTTCTTTTTCAGGTTTTTTTTTCCAACTTAGACCCTCTTCTTTCCTGACAGTTTGCCCTCAAATATTATCATACAGTAAAACGTGGTTTTGCATTTTCTTAGTTGAGCAGCATGGCAGTGTAGTGGTTTACACTACTGCCTAATGGATCCAGCATCCTGGGTTTCGATTCTTTTCCTGGTTGATATCGGTGTGGAGTGTGCACATTTCTCCCATGTAGCTCTTTTCCTGGGTATACTACTTAACTTCCAACCTCCAAAAATGAATGCGCTAAACTGACCACAAGTGAGGGTGTGTGTGGATGTGTAAGAATTTCCTCAGGGTGCATGAGCTTCCTCTCTTATCCCAGAAGTGTATGTGTTTTGCTGATTGGCAATTCTGCACTTATGAGTTAAATGAGGTGTACATGTGGGCATCTTGAAAGAACATTACATTCCATCCAAGCAAATTTGTGCTTAGTATTCAGTGTGCCAGGATAGGCTCCATTTCTCTATAACAACCCTATAATGGAAAAAGTGCTGTTGGTAAATGGTTGGGCAGAGGTTTTGATAACATTAGAACATTAGGCCAATCTAGACAAAAACAGGAAATTCAGCCCAACAAAGCTTGCCAGTCTTATCCACTTATTTCTTCCAAAAAAAAAACATCAAGTTGAGTTTTGAAAGTCCCTAAAGTCTTATTGTCTACCACACTACTTGGTAGCTTATTCCAAGTGTCTATCGTTCTTTAGGTAAAGAAAAACTTCCTAATGTTTGTGAGAAATTTACCCTTAACAAGTTTCCAACTGTGCCCCCGTGTTCTTGATGAACTCATTTTAAAATAACAGTCTCGATCCACTGTACTAATTCCCTTCATAATTTTAAACACTTCAATGTCACCTCTTAATCTTCTTTTGTTTAAATTCTACAGGCTCAGCTCATTTAATCTTTCCTCATAATTCAACCCCTGTAGCCCTAGAATCAGCCTAGTCGATCTTCTCTGGACCTTTTCCAGTGCTGCTACATCAGACAAATGGGCCAAAGGTTCCATTTTTGACTAACATGACTGGAACAAAAATGGCTGCTCTGGTATCATCCTTGTGGACATTACACATTAGTGGTGGTTGAAGTGGCTCCCCACTCACTATGTAAAGCACTCTGAATAGTGAGAAAAGAGGTACATAAATGTAAAGAATTATTATTATTAATGGTCTCAGTGTTACACTAATCATAAGGTAAGGATGGCTGATACTGCTGATATGCATACTGTATGTGTGCATCCCCATTTGTTCACTGCTGTTGGGTTAGGTTAAAGGTCACCATTACTTCAAAACAGAAAAGCTGGCACTTAAAATAGATTCAAATATTATTATTATTGTGTATTATAAAAGAATTTAACATTTTTTCCTGCTTTAATTATATGCACCACATAATGATCAACACTGAATTGTTTATGCTGGTTTTACAGAGTATACAACAGCCTTACATTAAAAAGCCTGGGAGAACACCACACCTGCAAACTGCTCCTTTAACCCTGCTGTCACGTATTCCATTAGGCAGAAGAATTTCCTATTCATTTTTTTTTCTTTTGGGGAACGCTGAAAGATCTAAGTAGATGAATGATGACAATACGCCACTCCCCATGCAATATAACAAATGATTACAAGATGAACAAAGTGGAACCTTTTGTACTGTTTTGTGTTGCATGGTAGAGGCCATTTTTACACAGTTTCTCTTTCATCTTTTTTTAGCTTCAGTCTGTAAATGTGTTTTGAACTGTATATGTATTTAATAACTTTAGGTGTTTAATTTTTTTTTTTTTTTTGCATGTGTAACATGCAATCTTTTAGCTAAGCATTCAGCTGTTACTTGTATATGCTGGCAAGCTAATGAATCCAGGACAAATGTTTAACATTTACAGTAATTTCAGACTCAACACTGTTGACTTTGCTGTGCATATAATGACTCTCAAGTACCCAGAAATGCATTTTAGTGGTCTGGAAGCCAAAGTGGGACTAAGTGATGGAAAGATGCCCAGTCTAAATTTTGATAAAGTAACAGGGATCCAGTGGGGTGAATTAATAAATGTAATGAACAACAAAAGACACCATATGCTGAGATGCAATAGTAATTTAAGCCTAAGCTCATGAGGCATGCATTAATTTTTCATGACGAAAGTTTTTACATATCAATTTGCACATGACACACACTGTATCAATGCACATACTGGATTTACAGTTAAAACCATTTAATTAATGACATACTGAAATTCTACATTGATAATAAGTGCTGTGCTGATTCCTGCAAGGGTTAATAACTCACTCTTTCTTCTCAGATACTCCTGTTGTGTTTTTAATTTATCCGCTTTATGAATTGGAATTAGAGCAGTCAGCATGTTGTGCACAAGGTCCTTAGTGCTGATCTATTCCTCACCTGCTGGGCAGAGACAATCCTCCTCACCCATGATGCCCCGCAGTCCTTTATGTTTCCCGCTTCGTAACCTTGGCAGCAAGACTACACACAATTCATCATTTCTTCCAATAAGGTCTCGCAGCATAGTGACTGCAGTGTCTTGTTAGACAGCAACTGAGCGTAAAATCACTGCACTTCAATCTCTGAGCTACAAGTCAATCTATTTTTTTTTCTTTTTTTCATTAAAACCATGTAGTTTAAGGGCATTGAATACTCTACAAAATTATGATTTTTAAGCCGGATATCTTCTTTTGTAATAATATACAAGGTGTTTCCTATATATTTATAAGTACATGCATACATATATATATATATATATATATATATATACATACATACATATGGAATACATAATGGACACCCTTAATTATATATAACACTTTTAATCTTCTAATTATGAAACTAGAATTAAATTAAATAATGATAGAATTGAAAAGCAAACTAAAATAGAGAAGCAAAAAATTAAAATGCTCCAACATCTACAATAATCACAAATAAGACACTCTGAAGACCACAAAAAAAATGTAAGGGTAGACCTGTGAGCAGGATATAAGAATGTGTATTGTTGCGGCTCACTCCTTATTTGCCATGATCTAGTACAGTAAATGCTTTCCTCATCTCGCCTAAAACTCTATTAAATTGTACCAGTGCTGTGCTGGAGCAATTATATCACCCAAGCTACAGCATTATGCAAAGTCTGGGACCGCCTTTGATTACTCAAGCATAGCTAACGTGAATAACGCGCGTACAGCTAGGAAAACACACATTCATTCCCCACACAATGCAGGGAAGCAGTTTTAATTAATCCTTATCAAGAGATGAATAATGCATAAGCTTAATACCCATTGCTTAAGAATCCATCCTCTTCTTTTCAGCTGAGGTTGTTGTGCTAAGTAATTAGTCTTTGTCTGAGAAATGCATTCATGTAAGTAAAATTTGATTATGTAAAAGAAGATATTCTATTTTTTTTTAACAAGCTCCTAAAAAGTAATATCCTTGACGGAATATGTGATTTAGTGACAGAACAAAAATATGCATGTTAAGCATATTGTACCAACTTTAAGGTACAATTACCCAATGTAATTGAATTGTTTTGAAGTTACTGAACTGATTAACTTACCTGTTTTTCCTTTTTTTGGCACAATATCTCTTAGAGATTCAAACTAAAAATTTGACATTATTGTAAAAATAGTCCTGTGTGTCAATTTAGATGATTACAACAACATTTAATAAAGTCATCGTGAATTGGTTTAATATTTTGCTCCTGCTTCTGTAGTATAGTTTTTAGGAGAAAAAAACAATTAAGAATAAGGCCTAGGAATGCCAACAAAAGGAAGTATTTACTGATATTTCCAGGACTACATGCCTCTGAGTAAGCCAATGGCATTTTGCATACATAGGGCACATTTTATTACAAAGCTTATGGCTCGTTTTAATGATGCAGAAACCACCCAAAGAAAAAAAAAAAGTGAACATTTCATTTAATTAGAGAAAAAAGTGAAGTGCGGTGTGACAGATATTTATGCCGTTAACAGTAGCCTTGTTAGATATTGAGGAGCAGCCATTTTGCTTATTGGTATGTAAACGATGGCAACCATGGGCTGGCACCCCGGCCAGGAAGCCAAACTAGTACTGGGACAGGAACAAAGGCAAGGCATTCCCTGCTTCAACCAAGAGATGGCCAGAAGGTGCCAGCAATGCAGCAAAGATGATGGCATCCTGGAATCACTGCCCGGCTGGGAGGCCATCATGCCCATAGAACAGAAGGAGATAAAATATATGAAATGTTTGCTCCCCACTGAAATGCAAAATGGTAGCATCCCTGGCCTATGGCATCTGTATGGACACCCACAGGGCATACTGGAATCTGTAGTCTGGCAGGGTAGCCCTTTTGGGTTTTGTGCGTGCCGCCAGGGGGTGCTGCAAGGATCTGTGAACCTTAATTTGTGGGACTTCCACATGACCCTGTAGTGCTTCCAACAGATCGTGTCCTAACACCAGAAGTACTCCTGGGTCCTAGATAAAAGGAGTTGCTACACATCACCTTAGGAAGTTGGAGTCGGGAGGCAGAGCACAATATTTGCCTGAAGGATAAGGAGTAGGATGTTGTTGTGGTGTGCTGTGCTATGCAGAATGATTCTTCTAGAAGGGCCTGTAAAGTTACTGGAAAGAACCTGTGACTGTTCTCTTGTCAGTTGTGTCAAGGATTTGTGTGCTGCTACGCCCCCTGGAGGTCACAGGTATCATTATCTCAGACCACAAGTGCTACAAAACATAGATTCTTCTCAAGTCTAAATGGATAAGGTCAGCATCTTCATTCAAGTCACAGAAATAAAACTTAAAATATATTTAAATAAAACAGCACCCCGCAACTGGCTTGAATTGATTTCAGTGTCATTCAGAATTATCTTTAAAATAAACTTGCACATCTAACATATACTAAACACCTGGCGTCACTGTCAACTCTAAAGAAATTGTCTAATAAGTGATGGCTTCAGTCTGATATCTTCCTAATATAACAAAATTCCAAAGTAATACTTTCACCAAACATTCACTTTGTTGACTCTATAGAACTCTCACATGCAAGGCCTTACCATAAGCCCTTTTCAACCATAAATTTAAAATTCCACATTTAAAAAAAATTTAAAAAAAGGAAAAGAAAAAAACGTCTTCTATTTCAGGTCTATTCCAGGACACTAAGACTGAATGTTGGTCTATTTGCTAACCATGTGGAGTTCTTAGATGTTTGCAGTGCACTAGTTTCCGTCTTATATCCCAAAAATTAGTAAATTAAATTGACAACTCTGGCTTGATGGGATGGAGTGTGAGATGCCCACCTTTGAGCCTATTACTTCTCTGGACTGTAGTTTCATATGACCCTGTGATTGGATTAAATGGGTTTAGCAAATAGATCGAAGAATTGACAGATTATCCTATATTTACTGACTTACTGACAATTCATTCACAATTATATTCACTTTATTGCTCTTAACGGAAGACATTCCATCTCTCAGTATTTTCCTCATATTTTTCATTTTAGTTTTCATAATTATACATGTTTTAAGGTGTGCATATAAACAGATGTATCCACAAATACACATATACACACATATGTATCTTATATATAAACGTCTACACGTGAAAGTGTGTGTTTCTGTCTGTCCAGCCTGGAAGTGAGAGATGGAGTCAGGGTAACGGCTCTTCCTTCGAGGAAACAGAAAATTTGCTTAGCCACTAATAACAAAAGCGAGGCAAGCACGTCAGCAAAACAAAACCTCGTAAGAAAGACAAAGTCGCTTAGCCACTAACATTTTTAAAACGTTATCCCTTTAACTTTCCTCCTGCCGCTAATGCACAAGCGATGTGAGCAAGTCAGCAAAACAAATCCTCCTGGAGAGAAATTCCCAGAGTAGTTCCTTTCAATTATCTGACATCTCTACATTTCAATTTTTTTTTCTGACGATTTCAATAGTTTCTAGGACACCGGGCTTTTTAAAGCACAGGCATACACAGCTAGTATAGATATACAGTGTATACAGCAAACATATGGATTTATTTACACAATCCCTGAATCTGTGTGTTTGAGTATAGTGTGTCTAGGAGCCAGGGCCTATCCCTGGCTGAACAGTACACTAATGCAGAACTGAGTACACATATCCACACTGATGCACATCAGAAGATGGAGACATCATAGTAAGGTCAAACAGCAAATAGTGTTACTGTAAACAATAATATTTTATCTTCTTGAATCTTGAATTTCTTTGGGACTGTATGCTCTGTGAAAGGTTACACCAACTCCATAGTCGCTAAAAAAAACAAAAAATAGCAATATATTTTTAAAAAATATTTATTTATGAAATTTGTTCCTCCATGTTCATAACATGTGCATATTATTCGTACAGCTTGTATTAATTAAGACTAATTACAGTGATCAGAAAAGGGATGGATATAAGAGAAACAGAATTAGTACATCCTAAAGTAGAAAAGCTAGCTTAGTGGGCAGTCCTGCCACTCTGTTTTGAATGTTTACTTAGTAGTCAATCTTTTTTGACCAAGACACTTACTGATAAACTACTGAACCCAATAAATTTGACAGCAAAATTGGAATCATTACTCTACTTTCCATTGCAAATGATAGTAATAGTCTTTGTGAATCTACAAAATATAATAAGGTTTGGGTTAAGTGCAGTGTTGTGCATGAACTACTTCAAAAGTGCGCGTTCATTGGACAAGCTCATTTTTCGAAGAACGGTGAACTTAACACAACGCATTTGCAACGCATTTGAACGTGAGCTAGTTCAGTTTTGTGGGACATTCTGGATCTGGTTTATTTCCAGATTAAACGTTTTGCCTTATCATGTAATGTAGGAGTGGAGCTGAATCTGAATACGGTATTCGGATAAACACAAATAGTGAATATTTACAAATATTTATTTCTTACAAATTTTTGCCAATTTATTTGTATTTGGAAAAAATAATGTAAAATCAAATAGGCACTCTCTGTGTCTACCGTCTTGTGCTTAAGCTGCACCCCAGCTGACATGAGCATGCGGTGAAGCTCTGCTTTAGCTTTTAGGAAAACATACTTCGTGAGACCTCTTTATATTTTTCCCTATTGGACATGCAATATGTGACGTGAATTTTGACTCGTAGAGTAATAGGTTAGTTCATTTTAATCTGTGTGAACTAAACTTAGAGCTAGTTGCTAGTAGCTTGTGCGGTGTGAACTTGCACAGCACTGTTTAAGTGACCATGGACCACCTAAAAACAAATCTCTCTTTCACATTACTTTAAATGTAAAAATATCAAAGTTCAGTAGCATTGCATCATGCATAAACATTATATACTTCTAATTCATGAGAGTTGAAAATTACTCTGAGTTATTGGTTGTGATTCTTTTACGAACAGAATAAAATACTAACAGTAACACCCAGTTCCATCAAAGGTACAATCAATGCAGTAATACAGACATTGTCGTCATGAAAATAAAAAATTAAACTGAAACCATAACCCTTTACCCCCACCAGAGTGGTGAATTTTGGAAGTGGAAAATGAAGTACACCTTAGTCCAAATATCATACTGTGCATGGTGGGATGCCTAAAAGATGATTTCTGTGTAGATCACTCTCACTGCAGTAAAATCAATATATCATTGACTTATTTTATTGTCCACCTGTAAACAGTCAACAACATGGAAACAACATAAACCTCTATGTACAGTACATACATTGAGCCAACTGCCATAATTTACCAGAAGTGACCGACGCTCACTATACAATCCAAAATAATGTCCATCAAAAATGTGATAGATCATTATTTAAAGAGGTCACATGCATCTCTGTTTTCAAGAAACAAGCTCCTTAATGATTTTTCACAAACAGCAGTCTGGAGAAGCCAGTCAACTTGCCATTTTTTTTTCAAGACAGTTGCCTTGCCATCTTCATTGATACGAATAATTGTGCAGCAGTCTCCTGAGGTTTGGGATACTCTGTGAGTGAAACACCTCAGCTGCTGTCATTGCTAAGTTTAATAACCAGGCAAATAACTGAAAACGTCTACTGCTTCTGATCTCCACAGGGCTGTCCTCATGATGGTGCCTTGTCCCAGTACACCATTCTTTACAACGAAAAGAGAATGTTCTCCAAGCTTGTTATCTCTGCACTTGTACTCAGTGCTAAATAATGAAAGTTAAAGTGCTGATTTTAAAGCAAATGTCTCTATTGCATATAAAAACACAGAACCAAACATAAAGACAGGAACAACCAGGAAGAAGAACACAGAATGGCAGCCACCTTTCAATGTAAGACTGTGAGTTGGATGCCTGATGCCACAAGTAATGTTTAATGAGATAGCTCCTTCCAGACTGCTTTTCTTTAACCATTTTTATTTACAGGCAGCATCCAGGTATGATAATCTTGGTACAGGGTTCAAGACTGATTTCTCTCTCTAAACATTACTGACCAAGATAATTATGAATGATCTACAGAAGATCAATGTATGTGTGTTTATATGGAATCTTTTTTATATTAATACTGTACAACACTGCTACTTGCTAGACAGTGTTTTGAAAGTGAGATTAAATACACTAAGTCATATATACAGTATAAACAGAACATTCACTTGCACTCCAGGTTTTTGAATAGCTTCTTCCCCGCCACAGTTAGACTGATGGCAAAACAAAATTAGTGAATATGTGAAATAACCCCACACTACCTCACTTCACTTATCACGTAAATGACGAGTGATAAAATGTGAAATATTTTAGCTGTGCAATATCTGCAATATAATTGTATTTTTTCTGCAGATATTACCAGCTTTTTGTAAAGTGTTGGTATAATTCTTATTATTTATTATACTGTTTTATTGTTTAAATGTTTACTATCATGACTCTGAAAGAGCGCTGCACAAGAATTCCAATGTGCCAATGTGTGTGTTTTATGTACAAATGGCAAATAAAGAAACCTTGAACCCTTGAACCTTTAAAAGCAATATAGAGACTACTCAGGAGCAATCAACAGCAATAGACAAACTACTCTGAAAGTATCACTAGTTTGTTTAACATGTCTACAGCTCATCTACAATAAACAATCAATTAGGCAAGCAATGAACAATTTATTAACTTATAATGTGTTGGCCTGGTGAACAGAATGTGAATTCAGTGTTAATATTGGAGAGCTGTCAAACAAGAACAGCAAAACCAGAGTCAGCCCTTTGTTTGATGCTTGAAAAGAGAAAATTACAATGTACCTAGGGCTAAATGGATTTTTGCCTAGTGAAAATGTTTTAGTAATTTTAAAATGTTTGAAACTATAATTAAATTTGAAAAGGGAATTTTTTTACTTGCTAATAAATAAAACAAAGCATCGCAGTTACAGTGCAGAGTGAACTACAGTATGGCCATCTCATAGCAGCGGGCACTAGTCTAACTATTGGAATGGCAAATTTCTGTGTAAAATTTTCAAGCTCTCTGTCTCTCTCTCTTTTAAAATGGATTTCTTCCAAGTATTTAGTTTCTTTTTACAGCCCAGAAACAATGCTGAAGGTAAGTTGGCTTGTGGGGGGAACTGGGTAAGTATATAGCAATGGACTTAAGGCCCATGAACTGTTTTTTCCTCAATTGCACCCAAAGTTGATGGGACTGGCCCTGGAAGACTTGAATCTCAAATGTCAAAAGCATAGTGAATACAAATGACTCCAATTTTAGTATTGCAATAAATTATTTTGCTCATTTTTAATGTTACAAATAAGAACCCCTGACACCAGTAGTCTGGAATAAGCTCACCATTCCTCTTGTATATCCTAATAGGTGACTAAGAAAGACTGGCATCAGGCCATCCAGCCATAAAAACTCCTGCTCCAAAAATCTGGGGGGCAACTGCCAACTTGCATTAGCCCACAAAATGACAGTTTAAGTGTCAGAAAGAAAGTGAGAGAGGGAGAGAGAGAGAGAGAGAGGAAGAGAGAGGTTTTACAGATAAGCTTTAAAGCACTTAATTGGGCTCGATAATTAAAGAATGAATATATGGACCCTAACAGGAAAATGTATCCCACTGTCCATCTGTTTACTACACTTGCTTAATCTTCAGTACTTTAGGGTGTTTTATTCAAATAAAATGAAACGAAAAACATACCATGTCCTTTTAATATACAGTATTTAGAATTTTGGTGAGTCTTCACAGAAACATTTAAGAATGTATTTTGTGTTGACTTTTAGGGTTAATAATAGCACAAACATGCTAGAAATGATTTATTAAAACAGACCAAGGATTCCTATTGTAACTTCAAGAGGTATTACCAGAATTATATTGTGAGTATGCAGAAAACAATAAAATATATTGTTTTAATTTAATATATATTTATATATTATAGCAAAAACAGAAAACACACATCAGTGGAACATTTTCAAACTGGCAAGTATATAGTAAGACACCTCAATTTAAACCATTATGTGTAAGAACAAGAGACTTACAGACTACGCAAAGAAGAAACGATGTGCTATGCCTATCTTTGATAATCCTGAGATGCAGGCTTTTTCTGTTATCACATTTAGTGCTCCACTAAATGTTTTTGCACTTTTGTCCACTATTTGTCTTTTTATTTTGAATGTTTTTCTCAATGTTCCATATTTACTCTTTAAATATTTTTCTTTTCTTTTCTTCTGTTTTCACTTATAGGATATTTCTACTGTATAATTCTTGCAGTGGACATACAACTCTTCAACTGATTAGAATACATTAATTTCTAAATCCATTTCAAGACCTCCGCTTCTGAAGTAAATACTAAATATGAACACCCAGGAGAACAGCTATACATTCCAACTTTATGTGTGGCAAAACAGAGACTCTATAATTTTTGTTCAAACACTTAACAATTTAATTAATATTTACTTTATACTGTATGCAAGTTGTCATCATTCATGGAGAGTATTACTATAAACCACTTTCTAAAGTGAAAAGTACTATAAAATTATCATAGAATCTAGTGAAGAGCCATAACAATCCATGAAGGAGACAAAGGGATTCAATCAATAGTCACAGATGGTGTTAGTTTCAGAATATAAATTTTGGTTTCTAGTTTGGTTAAATATGAGACCTGAAATTCTCTATGAACAGACATGGCAATAGAGTTCCAAAGAGAAGGTACAACAAAGAAAAATGAGTATTTGCCATAAATAAAGCTGTACAGATTCCTAACTTCAGACAGATTTATTAACTTTGAAGAGCTGAACCTGTCCACATGTTATCATTATGTTTGGAAAAAACTGAATTTCAAAAGAGCCTTTGGAAGAGAAGTTATTTGTGAGAAGAAAATAGAGATCTTTCAAAACGAATAATTTAATTTGCCTTTTTAAAGTGAGTGCTGTTCATGGCTATTAAATGAGTGACATCACACCCAAGACATTAAATGGTGGATCCACATTGCCATTTAGACTGAAGTATAATCAAGTTGTATGGTTGGACTAGCTCAAGCTGCTGGCCCAGAGATCTCTGATCTTGGTTTTTTTTTTCATTTTTTTTAATACCAGTAACAGCAGACTGCACGATTACGTGCCGTGAATATACTTGACTTATAGTTTTCATACTCTTTCTCTGTATATTTAGTAATCATTTGCTCAGAGGTTGACGCGCTTGCTTCTTCCTGAGCAGCTCTTCTTTTCTCCACTCTAGCGGCCCGCTTCTTCTCTTCTTCCGTCGGCATCTTTTCGCGTTAAAACTGATTAAGTCAGTTTTTGTGTTGCAAATACTTAGTACGTTTTTCTTCATTTTTCACTTAAACTGGCACTTAAGTGTTCAATTTGCCTTAGGAATGATTTAAGATATGAAGAGGTAGAGGAAGTGACAGCAAAGGTGGTAGGAAATGAGAATGGCGCCTGTACGCATGCACCGCACGGCTGTTGGTTGATTCTTCAATAAAATAAAATAAAAATAAAAAGAGTAATAAAAATCATTGCCCCGAAAGAGGTCATGTAGTATATGTGTACCAAATTTCAGGTCAATAGGTCAAACGGTTTGCGAGCTACAGAAAATTTAAAATCCTGGACAGACAAACGGACAGCCACGGTAGCGTATTATATAAGAAGACACGTAACAGATCATTTTGGATAATGTTGTATGTTGCTCCGAACTTTAAATTGGTTTATCAGTACATTATATTATACTCTGCCATAAGCAGCTGGAATCTTCATCTGAGGAAACAAAGGTCTAATCCAATGTGCTCAACCTTTTACTACCACTACATTTGAACCCTCTCTAGGACAGGTAGAGTGGAACATGGCTATAAATAGGGAGAATGGTTACCCAAAGAGAACTGCTGGATAAAAAAGTGGGCCGTGGAAACACTAGATTTAACCCAAAAGACCAATCAGATCGTCACTTGTAACCAGTACTCTATATTTGTCTTCATCACCTTTGGCTGTAGCCCATACTGTATCCATTTGTAGAAACACTTTCCCTGCCCAAAATGAACCTGTTCATGCTCTACACTATTAGCACATTACAAATTTCATATTTGTAAACACTTCCTTTCTTCTTCTCCTCTAAACACAAACTACTAACAAAACACTTTACTCAAAAAATGAAGAAAGATTATTCGGTTTGTTAAAATCCTTTACTGAGCTAATACCTATCTTGTCTCAGTATGTCATCCACAGATTTTTAAAAATCTGTCAATGTCTACTTTTTAACAACATTACTGTCTATCTATCTATCTATCTATCTATCTATCTATCTATCTATCTATCTATCTATCTATCTATCTATCTATCTATCT
>JANRMT010062842.1:13510060-13529312 GCA_026402145.1 Polypterus bichir lapradei | reverse complement strand
TCTATCTATCTATCTATCTATCTATCTATCTATCTATCTATCTATCTGTCTATGTAACATGACCAAGATGACAAATGAAGTGTTCATTCATAGGAAAAAGGTCAGTTAAATTGACCAGACAATAAAAAAAATATCTTTTGGGGAACACTAGAAGAATAGACAAGATAGTAAGCTGGGGTCAGAAATCAAAATAAACATGAGGAAACAGATCATCAAAGTTCAAAATAGTCAGTCAGTCAGTCATTGTCCAACCCGCTATATCCTAACACAGGGTCACAAGGGTCCGCAGGAGCCAATCCCAGCCAACACAGGGTGCATGGCAAGAACAAACCCCAGGCAGGGCACCAGCCCACCACAGGGCACAAACACACACACACACAAGGGACAATTTAGGACCGCCAATGCACCTAACCTGCATGCCTTTGGACTGTGGGAGGAAACCACCGCAGACATGGGGAGAACATGCAAACTCCATGCAGGGAGGACCTGGGGAGCGAACCCAGGTCTCCTTACTACGAGGCAGCAGCACTACCGCTGTGCCACTCTAAAGTTCAAAACAAAAGGTAAAAATCAAAGGCAGAAAACATTGCATTAATTCTCATTAATAATCCCTTTCCTAACCGAATACTCTTAAATTGTTGATTTATTTTTGAGAATCTAAACTTTAGATGCTGTTTAAAGTGTCACTCTATCTTTTATAAGGACAGTGTAGCCACATCACTAACAACAATATAGCAGCACTCATGAAAATGATGCACAAAATGGGGGTGCACATGAGAAAAACTGAAAACAAAATGGCAAAAAGATGAGATCAACAAAATAACAACGAAAAAAACAAGAATATTACAAAAATGTGAAATCATTCCTGTTAAGTGATCACACGACCTGCCTATGAGGATTTGTGTGCAGAAGAGGTTTGTGGTTTCTATCTTCAGTGCACTACCCCAGAAATGCAAGAATCATTAACATAACAGTAACATTTTAATTCAGATACTGCAAAAATGCATCTATTATTCATTTACTCTTATGCAGCAAGAACTTAGTCAAGGCTTCTTTTGCGCTTCTTAACACTTATGAAGCATCAGTAGACAGGTTATTCAACTCTGTGCAGTGTGGAGTATTGCCATCATTGTAAAATTACTTGTTTATGTGAAGGATTCACAGGTCTTATACTAAATATCGAATCTCAAGAGAAATGTGTATCAGTTAAGCCACCCCAGACTTCTCCAAGGTAAAGCTTTGTGAGCAGGTCACATTGCAGAGTTGAATAAACACTCTACTGAAGCTTGGTAAGTGTTATGAAGACCCAAATAAGTGTTTGTTTGGGTCTTGTTATATAAGTATAAATGACTAATAGTTGCATTTTTGCAGTACTGAAACTAAAGTGTTACCAAAATACCAAGTTGTCTTAACCTGTAGGAGATGTAGGATATGCATCTTGGTCCAGAGTTACTTTTAGTTGCTCCACTTTGTACAGCTCCCAGTTTGCAATGTGTTTTTCCACTGTGGTACCCTAATTTGCCCACTGCACCCTGGGTGTGGGCTCTCTCTCTCTCTCACTCTCCCATATAGAGTTCCAGCACAACATCACTTGATGTATATTCAACAGTTTCAGCAAAATAATCTAACATTTCTTCTTTTTAATTGTTTCTGTATATAGCCTGGAGGGTAAAACCTGAGAAACAGACATGCGGAAAACAATAATTTAGATATTTTGTGCTGAAAACAAAAAATAAAAAGTTAATCCCAGCTGTGTTTAAAATAGATTAGAGTGAAATAATTACAGTACACTCGATGGATGAGAGTTTTCATTGAGTAAAAAAGATCTAAGTGGACCTAAGACTATTAAAGGACCGTTTATTTCTGCCTCAAATTTTATTATGAACTTTTTGCCCAAACTAAACTAATCATAGTAACAAAATAAAATGATTTATTTTGTTTTTAGAACTACAGCCCAACCTATGAAATAATGTTTTTACTTATGAACTTTGCCAATGGAAACAATGCTTTCTGCATTGGTGTTTGCAATATAAATAAATAAATTGATAGATAAATCAAGGTAACTACATTCAAGCAGACAAACCAAAACTCCATCATTCATTTTAAAATGCAATGCAACAGCAAAAGAAATCAATAAATAATCTAACTCCAGTTGCTTCGGCATAATGAAAAGCCTTCCTGTCTTAGCTCTTCCCGTCATTGTTCTCAGCTCCCCCCTCCCTTAATCTATCTCTTGTCAGTAGTTTTTGAACTCTGGCTGAATCAGAAGGCCCTTCTCCAGTGAAGTGAAAGCACAATGACACAAGGCCAGTGTTGGCTCAATCTGTCAGGGCAGCCCTGCTAGACAGTAGGGATCACAGCGGTAAATAGAGCGGCCCACAGCAGGCTGACCTTCCTGGTGGGAAAGGGAACTCCGCGCTGTGCCCGACAAGCTCTGCAACAAAGAAACATATTTAGACCCCCGAAAATTCGGACACGCTTCTCACAGGAAAAATGCCTTGAGAAAGAACTGGCTACTTCCAGCTGACAAAGTAGCGAAGAATACATGTAAGCGCTGAGGGTTATGCCTAGCAACAAAGAACTTATAATATGAATACATTACAAAAAGCTCAGTGGACCTAAAACACAGTGTGGTTTCATTTACACTGCTAGAATTCGACAGTTTTAGACCCTTCCGGCAATTTTTACATAAAACTAAATAAATAAATAAGAATGAAAAAGAACAGAAAAGTGAATGTGCATCAGAAACCTTTAGGTACATGCAGCAGTGAAAGCACACACAGCTATCCTGTAAGTGTCTTCTGCCCTGTGACTAACTTTAGGACATTGTCAGTTGTCTTCCATGAATATAGCTATGGCCTTTGAATTTTGGTGATGATTAATATTTGCTAGGAAGGTCAAAGTGGCTGGCACTGCTGTGGGGATATAAACACAGCTGGAAACAATGTTTTTATAATTGTAATGGCACCAAAGAGACAACTAAACATGGTGCATTGTGTCATGTTGCTTTTTCCAAGAGGACAGCTCAAATGACTTTTATCAATGTTGGTGCCAACATACAAGAGCCTTTTGTTTTTCTTTTTTTAACTGGAGAATTTTAAGTATCTCACAATTGCATTATACATATAATTTCTTTATATACTTTAAATTAATACTTTGCACTTAGCCTTCAACTGCTAATTTATCTTAAGCCTGCTGATGATCGGGATTAACCCACTAGGCAAGAAATTCATTTCTGCTTTCAAAGATTTAGCATGTGGCCTGTAGAAAAAAAAAAAAAAAAGATTAACCCAAATGAAATTCTGAAGGGGAGAAGCCTCCATGGTCAATTTAACCTAAACGACAGCAATAGGTGTTATATTCATATTTACTCTCTCTAGGATCACAAAGGATTTTAAATCGAGCATTCTGGCCGCTATGGGGAATTCACCCCCAAAGGCACATTTATAAAACGTTTGAAAATTTTCAAAGTAAAAAAAAAGAATTTATTTTTGCATTGCCACCTTAAAGGTACATTTAAGACGGCAGCAAAATAAATATCCCCAGAGACTGAAAATGGTACATGGAGTAATGACAGAAAATAAGTTTATTCTGGCAATATTGGGCAAACACCTTTAGTTTAGTTTAATTTAGGATTATTTACATGTGGATAAGCTGAGTTATAAAATTGGGACACATTTTTTACCATTGGAAAAGTGACAGCTTTAACTGAATTATTTGGGGACAATACAATCAGGCAGAAGTGTGAATTGATCTGACAGTCATATAGTATATCCGTTAGACTCCAATAACTGCAGCTAAGAGATGGCTCACCATTTTCAAACTGTTGCTCAAGAAGCTGGTCAAATGCATCATTTTTAAAGAAGCCCTCCATGCTTTGGCTTATTTGGAATAAATGAAAACCCCAAAGTCTGTGCTACTGTAGTCCATCTAACTCATTTTGATTTGTTTCAGTTTACATAACTGGAAAACAGTAAGGGAACCAAACTTGAAAGAAAAACTTTTGAAACCCCCTCCTCCCCCTGCCTCCAGTCCTATAGTGATCATATCCTTAGATGAGATCAATCTCTGGGCTAACACTCTGGCTTTCAGACACTAGCATTTTTACCATACTTCATCCTTGAACAAAGCCTTGGCTGACAATACTGAAATCTTCTTTCTTGGATTAGCCCCCGCCCTCCCCCTTCCTCCCCTCCCTCCAGTGGATGAAAAGTATGCAAATGGAGCTCTCAATTCCCTGAAAATAGCTATCTTTTCTCTGTCTATTTTACATCTCAAGCGGCCCATCCCACCGGCTGACACGGGGACCAGCCTTCCAATTCAATATCCTTCACAGTCCTGACAGTTGGATCCTGAAGCCTGCCATTGGTTCTAAAAAGAGCTCATTTAGTCATAATTAGCTATTCCCTGCAAATTCCCAAAGGTATGGTAATTGTGGTAAAAGCTAACAACCGATGTATTCATGCCGGCTTTCTTTTAATTTTTTTTTTTTTTTTCAAATTCAACAAGAGCTCTCCTGCTTTTTTCCGTCTTGCTCACTTCCTAGTAACATTTCAGACACAGCCACAGAATATCAACCACAATATTCGCGACTTAAAAAGCCCCGAGTCCAACATCTGACAAACAAAGGGGAGATTTGCTTCAGCAAGGCCACAGAAAGAGGAAAGGGAATGCTCTGCAAGCTGTCCGTTACCTACTAATACTGTGCGCAAGTACATATGTCTTTAATTACAAAAAAAAAAAAAAATAAAACAAACAAATACAGAGATAAACAAATACAGTTACAATTAATTTCTTGGCTCTGTAACTAAGGATCTGATTTTCTGGTAACGGGTAAAACAAAATTTGCAAGCATGGCTCATTAGATGAGCCCATATGTTAGCAGAATGAATACACAGGCAGCTACTTCTAGTGTCCAAGCTGTGTGCATTTGTGTGAGATTTGGATGAAATCATTGTTAATTATAATGCCTTTACTATTCGGTATTTGTGCCATGCAAAAGAGAAGAAAAAAAAAATCATCGGAGCGATTTTTGCCTCCGTTGCAAAGGAATGTCGAAATTTCATGCAGGAACACTCCTATAATTCCTATAATTACCATTAGCAGTTCTACAAATAAGAAGAAAATAATTACCAGGCTTTAAACTGCTTCCAATTGTGTTTCTGTTTAGGGATTAGGCCATCTGGCTGGGACATGACTAGAAGAACGTAATCCACTATTACTGTTGATTATTTTAAATATCTGTGCTTTCAGTAGTTTTCAAGTATATTTTAAAAAAGATGCCCTTTCAAATTTGCCACGAAGTTAAAACATATATTTTTAGAAAAAGCATCTCGCTTTTTAAAAACATCTATTGTAACTGCAGCGATGTCACTGCGCGTCGGTTTAAAAGCAATGCATCTGAGTTTTGAGCTTTTATATCACGGTTCATCTGGTTATTTTTGATCTGCTGCTTTAGGGGGCTGTGTTCAGAGAGCAAATGGAACTGATATTTAAAACTTTTTTGGTGCTAAAATGTCCACAGGTTGACTCCCAAAGTTGACTTCACACTGTACAGCATGTTAATGGAAGATATAATTACAGACAGTGCTGCATGGCTGATGACTTCTCATAACAATTAGAAAATCAGGGGCTTCCTTTATAAAGCTTGCACGTACACAAAAAGAGGCTCAAAATGTACGTAGGCACCTTCCCATGCAAATGTCAGGATTTATGAAAGGAAACATGACGTGACAGCTTATGTATATTTATGGCAACTCTGACCCATGCATTTGCTACATTTCAGAGAAACTGGGAAATGACGACACCCTTGATCAAGCAGGGAAATTCAGCCAAATCAGCTAAATGACGACTTGCACGCATAATAATTCATATCACTCAGTAATTATTATAATGTGCATTGACGTGAAACCTGAGAAATGATTAAGATGATGTACAGACTACATTTTAGTACCCTTTTATTTAAAGTGCCAAAGCTACATATTTGCACTGAAGAACATTTTTGGTTATTCGTCAGTTTATATCAGCTGCCTGCTGTCACTTCTTATGCCAGGAATATACATAATGCTACATGACGCGTGAGCTTGAGGACAGTGCTGCTATGCAAGCAGTATACTGACTATACTTGCATGTGTACTTTAAGTAAATCCGGAGGATTCCATCAGGTGGCAATTAGACAAATGGTGGGAAAACAATGTCCGGTTTCACTATGTTGTGACTTGAGGGAAGACATTAAAAATATAGATTCTTTGCATTCTGATGCTGTTGAGAAGGTGCCAACAAAAGATGGCAACAACAAAACAGAAGATGGTATGTGAGACATTTAATTGCATCACATCATTACGATGGGGAATATGCAATGCTTGTATTGCCTATGCAAGAAATGAATGATGAAAAGCACCATGAAGACATTTGCATGTCAGCATTTAAGTTTGATGATTTGCTTTACTGCATCAAATCATTCACGAGTCAGCGAAGCTGGAGCCGCAATCATATACTGACAGTAAACAATGATGCTGACGTCATGTACCAAAATTTGAACGCACACGGCACCAACATCTTTGCTGGTACTGCAACCTGTGAATGCATCGCGTTAATTTCTGATGACGTGCTCAGAGGAAGCGTCAAAAGAATGCTGGGAACAATGGCAGCCATGATGAATGCATGCAAGCATTCCGAACATGAAATATAAACTGGCCCCAAGGGAACTGGCCAAGAGGTCATGAATACTTCAGAGAAGCATCACTTTATCATGCCTTCTGTGGTGGAAGCAATTAACCGACCAGCAAGGTACTACATCTAGTTTTCATATGTTGTGGATATACAGTACATACTTCCATCCATTATCCAACCCATTATATCCTAACTACAGGGTCATGGGGGCCTGCTGGAGCCAATCCCAGCCAACACAGGCTGCAAGGCAGGAAACAAACCCCAGGCAGGGTGCCAGCCTACAGCAGGGTATACATACTTGAAAACATATTTTTTTCCCAACATAAAAAGGCAATATTACAGCAGAGTCTGATTCACCAGACGTAACTGGAGCAATTTACTGCACTTATAATGCAATTTGCAAGAATGAAGTTGCTTTTATTAATCATAAGTAGTTACATTTTATTAATGTACAAGATGAGACTGTCAAGCATTGTGTCTCAGTCACCTGGATGAATTTATTTTCAGTCAAAGTAGCTTCGACAGATGTGATGGTGTTGTATGTGGTGGGTGGCTTATTGATAAGGCAACTTACTGAACCCTCAGTGGTTCATATGGCCTGTACTATTCATTGTAGCAGCAATCATGTCATTACATGTGCCAGGTAATAGTGGCTACCTGCTCAGATGATGGTGCCTTACACCTTTCTTGGACCCCTAGAGCGCAGAAGAGAAGTGCAATAATGCTGCACGTTATCTTGCACTCTCAGTTGTGGAGCACAGCCAGATACTTGATGGGTCTCGATGCGTCAGGAGTGAGAGTCTGCTCTACTGGCCAATGAAGTTCTGCAGGCATTGTGATTGCAAATTCATGAAGTTAATTAGCATGTTAAGTATATGGATGTTTCAGGGCAGAGTTCGAGGTGCACTCACATATGCATATTTACAAGGTGATTGTTATTTATTAAATGGCAAATTACAGAGAAATGTGTGTATGTCAGGTTTTGTAATTTTTTTTTGAGCATACACATTTTCTTGTTTTTTTGGCATGCACATATTTTCATGCCCAAACCCAAAGTTTTATAAATGAGTACCCAGGAAAGGTGACAAAAATCTCACAAGTAATATATATCGGCAATTCACATCAACAATGCAATGCTGCACTGTGCTGTTCATTCAAGAAAAGATAACATCTCAGAGTTAGACAAACACCATGCTGTGCTTCTGCTGTTTTTTAACTGTGAGTATAGGTGATTTTTTTAAAATAAATGTAAAAAACATAAATGCAAAGAGGTTAAATTCACTTTGTGCATTTTCCGTTACAGAATGATTTGATTGAAAAAGACCATCAGTTCATCAGCTCCACTATTTAAATTCATCTCTTTTATCCATCACCATGTGGACCAGCTCAAGCACACATCCACTATCACCTTTCAAGTCATCAATTAACTAAGCCTGCATAACCCGGAGAAAACCCATGTGGGCAGCGGGAAGACATGTGAGCTGTAAATACAAAAAAGCACAGGTAAGGTTATGGAGCACAGGATCCTCAATTGTAAGATATAAGCATTAAGAGCTACTCCACCATGCTGTCCCTAAGCCAACAAAGTTCTCATGTATCGGTAATCTTAATGAAAGGCTCCAGTGCCTTTAGTCCTTTCAGGAACATTTGCACCATCCTGTAGTTTATTTATTGCTTGTTACATAACTTGTATTTTTTTCAGCATTAAACGGATTGCAAATGATATTGTTTAGAAAGTTCCATACAAAATAAGAAACCACATGCCTAGAGTTGCGAAGTACAGCTGCCATTATCTGAATTTTGAGGTGGAAATTATTAAGGTAGACCTTATACATGAAAATGCTTATTTAGAATGCACACAAGTGCATTTGCCAAGATGTGGTTGAGTTCTGTCCTCTTTGTTATTGCCATGGTCTCTAATTTAGACATGGGTGGTGCACTTTATGATAGAGGATTGACTCTTAAATATTTTTCACTTATTTAATTGTTGTAAGTCATCGCTTTGAAAATAAAGCTGTAATGATGCTGTGGTTGTGTTAAGCACTATTGCACTGTCAGATATGAAGTACTTTGTTTTTATTTTACATCTGTATGTAGGACTGAACACCAGAATCAACAGGATTCAAAATGAAAATGTGGGCAAGTAAGGGATTAACAGAGAAGTAACTGGGACAAACAAAATGAGCTAAAAGGACAGGCAGGAATTAAAGATGGAGAACAGAAAGACTGAGTTCTATAGAGAAGCTAGAATTAAAACATCTAAAGAGGCAGGTCACAATACGAACACAAGGAGTGTAGAAATGAGTCGAGTTGACACATGAGACAAAGAAACCACAAAAAAGAAAAGACCAGAAAACTTTAGAATCAGGAACAAACTAAAACATTTACATAACCAGCCTACATATTGATCAGCTTCATGACAGCATACCACACATATCATCACCAAGCAATGGACACCACTGATGGCAAAAGGGGCCTTTTCCCTTTATAATATTAATTTGATTTTTGAGTAACATGTTACATTTAAAATTTAAAACTCCCATTTTAATTATTTGTTTTTTTAAGCTCATAGTTAACTCAAATAAACATCAGTTTTTAAACTTTAAACACACAGATTTATTCCAAAAAAAGGTCTAATTCCAGAAATGGCATATTTAAATAATAGCAAATATCTATAACAATCATAGTTCTGTTACAAAATAAATTATCACAGCAGATAAGAGTAGGAGCTAAGAACAATTAAAATCTTTTAAATAAATATGAAATTTAAAAAATGAATTTTTACAAGATTATGAAATCATACCTAAAGAAGTTTATTCCCATTATTCCAAATATAAATTTACTGTATAATTTGTGTAATCTCTCTATTACATTAAAAACTCCTGGGATGAGACAAAACTTTTTCAGAGAGATAATTTCAAGTCCCATGAGACAAGATTTTGTGCCAGGAGATTTAACCACGCCCGGGGCCGGAAATAAAAGACAAAGAGTAGAAGACAAAGTAGAATGTCGTAAAGAGGTTCAAAAACGTTGGTGCGATACACATGCAGAGCAGGTTAGAGATAATGAAAGTACTATAATTCAAAAGTCTCAAAACAAATGGTAGTAAAGATTGCATTAGTGCAAACAAATGGAAATTATTACTCGGTGAAATAACGGAACAGCGAAAAGAGATCGAATATATGGACATAGGTGATATGACAAAAGTATGTAGCTACTGTTCGGCTTTAAAGTTTAAGTCAGAGACTTGTAGATTGTCTAAATCGTGTTGCCATCAGGGAAAAGTAGTATTTCTTCCCAATGAAGAGGTGTATTTGTGAGAAATAAAAGATTTGTTATTTGGTGAAAGTGAAATCCAGAAACACTACAGGCAATATATCTGAATCTACAATAATCTGATCGCGTTCACATCATTCAATGCTCAAAACGTAAATTTAAACAATTCAGGACAATACGTTATGAGAATTTTTGGTTCTGCAACAATTACAGCTACTACACATTTAATTTCAAAGAAACCACAATTCAGTCAGGTTTATATTTATGATCACGGATAAGCGATGCAACATAGAATTGAAAGAGTTAAAATTTCGGACGTATTAGAAATTCTACAGCCAATAATGGATACAAATCCATAAGTCCAAAATTATTGCACTTTACATAAAATTTATCTGAAAAACACGGACAAAGATGTTTTCTTGGATTTCCAAGATATGAATCCAAAAGATCACGCTCACGTATATAATAAACCAAAATGTGATGAATTGCAAGCGATAATAGCTTTGAAAGACGGAGATATCAAAGACAGAATTGGTATTCGTGTTTACCCAACAGCACAGCAAGATTCGTCGCAAGCGGCAGATCCGGGAAATGACTAGCGCGTAGTGCCTGCATGGGGATGGGCGAGTGAAGCAAGCAGGTGGCAGAGCTCCCTAGTTTTCCAAATTATAATGTGCATTGTGTAATTTTCCAAAAAAATTGTGTTATTTTGCAATACTTTTTCAATTAGTTCACAGTAATCCAGACATGACGCTTCCCCCTCCCCTCGGCCACACTAATTTCTGAGTTATTTTGCAAAGTTATTGCCTGCTGGCATCAGTATCATTGTACATGCATATGCTCCTGTTGTCTAGTGACAGATAGTAGGGGAGAGATAAGGCACGTGCACAGCATGAAATCAAGTGACAGCAACTGCACAGATGCTACAGGCGTATACTGAACATTTAATCCTAAATGTCCCAATGAGTACATTTAATCTGGCCAGATTGGGGTCTCATGGGGCAGTGAATAGGCCAGCAGCACTGAGTGTAAGGCAAGAAACAACCATGCTAGATGGTTCAACCACAAAGAAGAGTTTGCTTAACAGAAACCTACAACTAAAATATCACTTTAGTTTAAATCCAGCAATTATAGATACAATTTTGAAACAAGTTGATTGTGTGGAGCTGTAGCTAGTGCTCACACTTCGAATCTTTGGGGCCTAAGCCTGAACAAGGAAAAAGGAGATGGATATTATTTACTGTACATTAAGGACTAATCATTTATAGGCACCTGACAAGTATTACTGACACATTTCCAGTATATAATGTTAAAAAGGGTAGTCCTTTGCAGTCAAAAGCTCACTCATTTGTACCAATCATTTCACAAATGCATTGGGAGAAAGTGCAGACTCCATGTAGACTCTGGCACTGTGTGGAAGGAATACTACTTCTGCTCTACCACTCTGCCTATGTTAAATCACTTGTGCTAAACCTACCAAACTTTAACCTGATTAAAACCAAAAGTAACTTTTGTTCAGTTCCTGTAACTTGATTACACATGCTTAAGCCTTTACCATATAACAGAGCCCCCATACTATAATAATACAAATCAGAGTCTGCAGATAAAGAAATTTTATTCAATTTGAAAAATATCAGCTAAGCATGTTTGCGCTTGGCCTGTACTTGCATGAGAGACCATCTAGGAAAAGCTTGGGTTACTGCTGGAAGAGGTGCTAGAGAGGCCAGGAGGGGGTGCTAACCCTGTGGTCTGAATGCCTAGTACAGTGACGAACACACTGTACTGTGAAAATGGAGCTGTCCTTCAGTTGAGATGTAAAACCAAGGTCCTGACTCTTTGTGGTCATAAAAGATCCCTGGGCATCCGTCATTAAGAGCAGGGTGTATCCCAATGTCCTGGCTAAATTGCCCTCCATGGTCTAGTCATTCTGGCTGTGTAATCATCCCCTGTCTATAATTGGCTATCTCTCTCTCTCTCACCACTTCACTACCTAAGAGCTCATGTGTGGTGAGCTTACTGGCGTACAAATGGCTGCCATCCCATCATCCAGGTGGATGCTGTACATCTGTGGTGGCTGAAGTGGCTCCACACTCACTATGTAAAGTGTTTTGAGTAGTGAGAAAAGCGCTATATAAATGTAAAAATTATTATTATTATTAAAACTAATCTAAAAATGGCTACTAATGTGAAGGGTTGTGCATTCATTAACATTATATAAATGAAACACATTAACGTTCTTTTTTTCTTAGTGATTTCATTAGGACAACCCATTATTGTATTTTATAGCTACTGAAATTATTTTATTTATTTTGTCTTGTGCTCTTGTTGGTTACTATATTGTTTGTTTTTCAGCTTCCCAAGCACTGGACATCAATATATCATTTGATACTTATTCAATTTTAATTTTGTAACTTTCTTTATAAATGGTTTTGGTAGTGGTAATTGTAGTGATCTGAAAAGTACAGATGCATAATCACTGTGAAATTCGATTAAGCTCGATTTGAGTACGACTTAACTGAAATCAGAAAAAATAAGTGACTGCAGTATAACATGCCTGGAGTCAGCTCTAGTTTCTTTACTATATATTACATTGTAAAACCTTATTTGCAACATGTCCACTTTAATTAAATAAGCTCTTAATGACTAGGTTTTTGTGATACTTTTGAACTACACTAAAGCTTCAACATAGGCTCACTCACATCATTATCAACTTCATAATGCAAAATCCACTTATGAGGGGTGCTTGTTACATCTTCACAGTTTGCTACTGAGGTATTGCGGAAAAAAGTAAAAACAACACCTTAACCATATTCTTTTTTTGGCTCTGAATAGGGAAGGAGTAAATGTGAACACAAGGGTTTTGAATTGAAAAAGCTAAAGTAACAGTGTCCATCTTTACCAATAGTAATGAAAAAAAAGTTGTGAATAACAGTAGTGACAAGAAAAAAATATCTATTAAGGCTAAAGAATATTATAAAAATTTCTGCACACTGTCATTACATAGCATGGAATCAATGCTCAGTGTTTGAATGTTCATATGCAGGAGACATCAGACCAATAATGGAATTAAGGGGCATGGTGAAACTGCTGGCAATGTGAACTTCCCACAAAAACATGACATATGTATATTTGTATAACTCAAACACCTGAGCTCTTCTTCTACAAGGAAAGGTATGAGAGAACAGGCAAGGTGATATTACTACAATATTGTCAGGTATGCCTGAAATCAAAGTAAAAAATGTAAGTATTCAGCTAGAATGGTAGCCTTAGTTAGTTTATTCTCGCATAAAACTAGACACTGGAGTGGTTTTGTCTTAAAGGCAAAACATTCTTAATCATACGGAGTAATTCTAGCAACAAAACACTTAGAGCAGGGGTCCCCAACTCCGGTCCTGGAGGGCCCCAGTGGCTGCAGGTTTTCATTCTAATCCTTTTCTTAATTGGTGACCTGTTTTGCTGCTAATTAATTTCTTTTGAAGCAATTTGGTTTAACTTGCTCTTGAAGATTCAGACTCCTTAACCGTTTCTTTTTCCTTAATTAACAGCCAAACAATAATAAGATATAAAATGAACCAAAACATGACCAGCAAACTGTGTCCATCATGCAATATCTGAAAATAAAGAAAGATGAGGGTCTCAGGAATGCTGATCTGCTCATGCCCCCAAAACATTTTAACAGTGCTTTTAGAAAAGAGAAAATCAAAACTTTCAGAAATGTATGCTATTGCACAGTGAGAGCAGCAACAAGCCATGGAATTAAAGAACAGGTTTAATTAACAACAAGACTCGCCGCCTAATTAAGCAACTGGTTGGAGTGAAATTGGTTGGAGTTTCAGGCCCTGACTTAGTTGGTCTTCTGTTGGCTCACTCACTTCACATTTCATTTCTGTTTGGGTGCCATTAAATGAAACAAATGAAGCAATTTAGAGGAACAAGGAAGAAATTTAGGGGAACAAATCTTAAAAAACAAGTCAATTAAAATGAAATCAAAAGAAGTTAATTAGCAGCAAAAACAGTGCATTAATTTAAAAAAGGGTTAGAATGAAAACCTGCAGCCAGTGGGGCATGTGTGTATTTTTCATCTTAATGTTTTCAAGCAGGCTTGAAAACATTAAGATGAAAAAATTGCACATGAAATATGCAGATAAAAGATACAGAAGAGCCTTTAAACAAAGTTACACAACTTTGAGCAGACTCGTTCATCACAAGGTATGTCATATGTCCTGGAGTCCCCACAAGGAACTTCAACATAAATGATGGAATGTCCGAAGGACAGAAGAAACAACACAAGGAGAGTGACGGCATAGGAACTGATGTCAAGGCACTTCAGAAAGAAAGAGAGAGGCCTTTTTGTTTGGACATTGGACAACACAAACGTATGCATTATGGACAACATCCACCCTTGACAATGCTGAACTTTAAGTAAGCTTCAGTAAGATTATATTGAGATTTTAGTTACGGATTTTATTTTCTAGTATACTTTCTTTTATGTATTATTATACAGTGTGGCCCACAGTAAAGTGGCCTGCCTCCATCGAGATGACTGCATTACGCGGTGAAGAGAAAAATGATCAGATTTGGTACTCAGATTTACAGAAGATGCTGAAAGTGATCTCCTTGTGCGTCAATACATCTCTGTTTCAGCATGTTCATGTACACTCTTTGCACTCTCGGTGGAGTCGGGCCACTTTTTCGTGGGCCACCCTGTACTTTAATAAATACTATGTTGCTATTACACTTGTATTCTTTGTCTTTATATCTTGAGTGACTGAAGTAAATATTAGGACACCTGGGGTCTGAATTACAAAGCTTATGTACAAACAAAAAGAGGCTCAAAATATGAGTACACAACTTTTAACACAATTATCTGGATTTGCAAAAGAAAACTTGGCAGGGGGAACATGCATATATTTAGAGCAATTCTGACTCATGCGTACACAACATTTTGAATAAACTGGGAAATGACGACGCCCTTGATCAAGTAGAGTAATGAGGCCAAACCAGCTAAATGATGAATTGCAGGAATAATAATTCATATCACCAAGCTATTATAATGTGCACTGACCAGACAAACACATCACACCTCAGAAGTGAAGAATATGATGTATAGTTTGTATTTCATTTCTTTTTTAGGAGGGCCAATGCTGCGTATTTGTACTAAGGAACTTTTTTGGTTATTTGTCAGTTGTCATTTCTCAGGGAACTGGCTGACTGTTTTGATTAAGGTGACCAAACTGCAATTGTTTCAACAAAAAGAAACAAACCAAACTGCTTATAGATTGAAAGAAGTTAATTAGAGAGGATGGCTGCTATGAATGCTTACATGGACCTGCCAAGGTGTAGGACAGTATGAAACTTTCATCTTGATGATGAAAACATTTTATAGAAAAACACAGTGAAATGGCTGGCTGCAGAAAGACACAGTCATGTTCACACATAAATACACAAGATCTTACTATGGCTTCAAGCCTGAACATTTAAAAAATTACAATATTTGCTAAACTGGTTCAAGCACTACTCTTTCTTGAATTGGTAGCACATCCTTCCACACCAACACAATCAGAGATAAACTAATTGGTAAATTTTCTATTGACTCAACCAAGTAGTGCTGTTACTGGCTGAAATGCTTGTTATGAAGTATCCTTTAAAATAGAAAAAAATTCAAACCAAACATATGAAGCAATTGCAAAGTAGTCCTGGGCAAGTCTGTGTAGAGCAATTAAATGTGAGCATGAACATCCTTACATGAAATGAGGAGTGAGATAACCTTCATTAAAATATTATAACCTTCATGAAAATCAAAGGTATTTCAAAGACTACACTGAACTCTAATCCTAAACCCCAAAACTCCTCCATTACTTGTGTGCATAGAGAAATAAAGTCCTACGATACCAATTTCATGCAATAATTTCCATGTCATAAAGGCCATATATATGAGCGCATATCTGGATAAGACAGAAAAATTGTACCCTGTGATTACTTGAAAGGTCTTCCCATTTTATATTTTGCTCTTGGAGGGTATGAACACGCAACAGTACAAGTTAATTAGGGTGAAAGAAGAACACCGAAAAATGGACAATATGATAGAAACTCTACCTCTGAGAAATCTATCTTAATTATCTGTGGGTAGTGAGGGGATCTTACACATTAGTGAGTAAAGTGCGCAGATTTATCTGATGAGATCAGCATTTTGTGCATATTTACCTACAACATGAAAGAATGAACAAGCACCCCACATTAGACAAAACATGCCTAGGGTGATGAGGAAACTGTGATCATTAAAGTACAAGTTTTTGGTTTGAAGGAGTCAAAAGAAGGGCTTTATTCTTCACTAGGCAGAATAATTACAGCTCAACGAGTGACCTATTACAGAAACAAAAAGCTTACAGGATTGCAAAGGTAAAGGTAGTGAAAAGAAACAAAAGCATAATTAAGAAGGGCCAGATAAGCAAGTTGAGGTGGCATAAAAGTATTGCCAAGAAGATAGGAAATGAGATCAGAATCAAAGCATGAAACAGAATCAAAGTTCACATCCAGCAGCTCAAGGGGAGAAAAGTTCTGGGCAAACAAAGGTCTCATTGCCCCTTTGGAAAAGCCAAAAGTATAGACAGACAGACAGACAAACAGATACTGATTTCTACTAGATACTAGATTTCTACTGTTTCCAGGAGAAATTTGGCTTTTTACAGAATCTGTTTAAATAAATAAATATATACTATACATACACAAACAATATGATCTGAACATATGACTAAAAAGAAACAAAATCTCTGACTTGGCTGTCACCATTACAGTGGGGCAGTATAAATCTGTATTGAAGTAGATATTAAGGATCCCCAGTAGCATTTCTTGACACACTTCTGCAGAAAAATTCATTGGCTGAAAGTCCTCAGTGCTGGTGTGTCAGAGAGAGGATGTGCAGCATTGTTCATAATGACAGTCAGTTTTGTTTTAACTCTCTTCTTTGCTACTACCTCCAGGGGATCCAGAATATGTCCCATAACTGAGTTTGCCCTTTTAATTAGCTTATTGATTTTATTTGGCTTCTCCTGAAGTGATATTACCAGCTCAGCACACCACACAGAGTTTTACTTATTTAGTATCAGTGCAGATATAACATATGGGTTTTTATGAATAGTGGTTGAATAAGAGTGTTTGAACACAAGTTCTTTATGAGACCACTGGTTACTAGAACACAGGTGACAGGCTGTGACTTAGTGGCCTACCCCAGTGTAAACCAAAACTATACATCACTTAGAAATGAGTGAAAATGTGACAGAAAATGGTCTAAAATCCAGGTACTGGTGCCAGAAGCAAAATGTGTTAACAGTGTAAAATATGGTTTTATCCACTAGCCTGATATCTGCCCCTAAACAGGATATAACGGATGGCTCACTATTTCAGCATTATTGATCTGGCTGAAATGCTAGCAAGAAATATTAAGAACAGATGGCGTAAGAAACAACTGCCTTCTCCCCTCCCCGGAGGAGGTATTTTAGTATAAAGTGTCCCCACTGGGAGCTTGTAGAGCTACTACAACCCTTAGGATGCTGATAGGTCTGGTGTTAAAACTACAGTGAATGCATACAATAATGACTTAGATGGCATGGTAATTCATAGCACCACATGGGAAGCACATATGTTGCAGACAAAGAGACACTAAGTTGAGGTTAAATGTCTACTACTTACAATTGGAGAGGACTGAATGAAACCTCAAGCCACCATGGGGGTAGCAATAAAGTACTAGTTGCAGCAGCTCTTATTCATAATATGTCATTGAATCTGTGTTATAAGCTTTTCAGGTAAGAAAGACAGAAGTTTCAAGGTAAGGTTGTCATGTTTCCAAATATTGGTGCTGGAGAGTGGCGACATGTTACATGTTGATTAGCACATGCAAATAATATTTTCACTGTAATCTGTATGTGCGACAATAAAGATGCTATAAACCGATAATAAGGAATTTCCCATACAGTGTGATCAATAGATGGCTGCATTTCCCTCTCTAGAAGGCATACATAAATGGGCATTCACAAGGCAAAACTATTTCCAGCAGCATGGCTGTCAGTAAATGTAGATGTGCACAGTCATAAGCATACCAGTTTAGACTTTTCAATTAATTCAATATAAACATCTTTGAATTGTGGGAAGAAGGAGGAGGGTGCAGAGAAAATCCACATGTCATGGGGATTTAGTTCAAACTCTACACAGACCACCTGTCAGCCAGGAGTGAAACCCAGGAGCTGTGAGGTAGAAGCGCACTACCTCACCATACTGCCTGTAATCAATACTCACTACTTAATATTTATCAGTTTTATACATTGAAACATTTTATGATATACATGATGTGCTCTGGATGAAGTGGATATTGGGAATGGGGGTCTTTTTAACTTGTTTTATTTTAAAACCACCATGTACTAACATATCTAAGATGGCTTTCAGTAATGAATGAATATACAGAAATGAAAGTCTGAAGTTATGAGAGAAAATTCTCACATAAAAACTTCCTCCATCCCTTCATTTACTAAATTTGCTTCTGAGTCATGGAGAGCTAGAGACTATCCTGTCAATACTGAGTACAATGCAGAAACCAACCCTGCACTGGGTCCCAGTAAATCACAGGCCAATAAGAGTAACGTGCATGTTTGTGGTAAATGGGAGGATTTTTTTCAGTTTTTAATTTGCAGTCATAAAAAAAAACAAAACATAAAAACTGGACTCGACAAAGGAAAAAGTCAAAGATCATTCAACATTTAAACTGTTGTCAGCATTCACATCTCTGTATTTGTGTTATCAATGCTGACTGTCCTAGATAAATCAAACGAAGACTGTACAAGTCTATAATTACTTAGAGAGACACACGTTCATACAACTGCAAAAGATCTGCTAACAGATTATGTTAATTTTGGCTCATTCATAGTCAAACCTCCTCTGCACATGTCAGGAGGACAGCATTTGTCCCCTCTAGTGATAAACAAATTATACATGAAATCAATTCCTTTTCACAATAATTTTCCCTATTGGGCATTATCTTTTCTCCCCTGCTCCCTCCAGTTAAGCCTCCATCCTGTAACTTGCTAATGAGCTGGGGGACTCCTGTTTCAGAGGGCACCACCTGCCTCGAAGTCATGACACATCCCATTTCGAATGCTGCTAGCATTTTTCAACAGCTCCTGCTAACTAGCCTTCTTGACCTACAGAAAGAGAAACTCATCAAATCGAATCCTCTAACCTGTCAATCACAGCAGCAAAAGATCTTCACAGTCACTCCCAAGGCAAAAAGAAAGAAAAAAAAAAAAAGACAGAG
>JANRMT010062842.1:13481992-13509660 GCA_026402145.1 Polypterus bichir lapradei | reverse complement strand
GTGAAAAAAAAAAAAAAAGCACTCCTGCAGCCTGTTAATGAGAATTTCTTCAAGGTTCCAAAAGCTGCTGAAAACACCAAAACTGTAGCTGGAAAATCAAGGCAGAAATAAAAGAATCTCTGTACTTAGGTTTTTGTCCATTAAACTGTAATTGTGGGAGCAACACACAGGAAATGTGCTGGTTAAACAAAACTGAACATAATAAAATAAACAGCACTGAAATAGGCCACAGAGCACTTTTTCTTTTTTGTCAGTGACTTTAACTTCCAAAGAAAGAAATAGAGCATTTCAGTTTACTCACGGCATTTCCAATCTGTACCATCTGCGCTGGTAGTACAGATTTCAAGCTATTTTTTCCATCTTAAAGCCTAAAATAACGAAATAATCTGTTTACAGAAAGTAAATGTAAAAAAGAAAACCTTTGTTTTCATCAACTGACCTTACTTTGATCAACTGGTCTTACTCTAACCACTCTAACTGCTGGTAAAACACACAAACCTACTGAATAAAACATTAACAGTTTACTGATCATAATTATGAAATTCTGCTTTAAATTGATGTTTATGATAGATGCACAATGAAACAATAGTTCTAACAGCAGGTTTTTAATATTGAGAATATTTACCATATCACTTTTGTCTGCCTTTTTGGTTTGACATTTAGTGATTTTATATTTGTTTTTTTAGAGAAAAGCCAGCCTCTCAGCTGAAGGCATACAACTTGTTTGTATTCATCCACTTTTGTGAGTTGGCATGAAGAAAGGCTAGAAACTTATATGTACCTAGGCAAATAAACAAACTTCTGCCTGCTCACATAAACAGTGTTCTTTACTGAACAAAAATGCAGTTTTACAGATTAAGAGATGAGATTAAGAGCAGTAGCCTATGAATGGACCAATTTGGGCTCGATTAAGGTGACGTTAAGGGTTTAAATTATGTATACAACACAGTGACCATTTGCATCTTCTGAGAACAACTTTTTGCGTGTGATCAAAAAGATTAAACATCAGAAAAATAATACAGGTTAAATCCCGTTATAGCGAGCACCGAAGTAACAAACATTTTCAGAATAACGAATACTTTTTGTGGGCAAACAGAAACGTTTGGGGAACATCACATTAAATGAATCTCATTTTAACAAAATGTAAGTCTCAGTATAACAAACGATTTTTGACCAAAAAAAAAGACTACCGAAGATAATAATTTAATGCAAAAAATATTGAATACCAATCCAACATTTCCCATGCCGAGTCTTGGGAACCCTGCAACAGGTTGTCTCAAAGAGACAGACAGCCTGTAGCTAAATTTCCAGTCTCAGGCAGGTTTTGCAAGCCTGTAGGTGCGACATCATACACACAGCCGAATTCCAAGTCAGTGCTCCACCGAGTATCCGCATGGGTAGTTGTGTTGTGTGCGGATGTCATATTGTTTGAGTTTCATAGTGCTTCTCAAAGTTAACTTTGAGATGAACAAAAAAAAGTGAAAATCGTCATCAGTTTACATTGAAAGAAAAATTAACAATCCTGGAAAAAGTTGATTATGGAATGAAGAACATTGACATGGCAAAAGAATTTTAGAATCGCACCTTCATATTCATCTAACGACTCATTTTCGCTCTGTATTTTCATACCTGTATTTCTATTAAAAAACATGTCTAATATCTTGTTTTCATGCTGTGTTCATACGTGAATTTCTATTAAAAAAATGTAACATCTTGTTTTCATTCAGTATTTTCATACTTGTATTTTTATTAAAAAAAAGTTACATCTAACATCTCATTTTCAAGTAAAACATTTTTTGCAGCACTGTTTTTTATACAGATGTTGTCAAGCTTGGATCACAGAGTTGAACGAAAGACAGTAAGATGAGTCCAGATTTTCAAGAAAAATAGAGGTGCTTTATTACTGTATAGATAAGGCAATTACAGTCACAAGACTTCATTTGGAATAGGAGCAGTTAGGAGCTGCAGCACGGGAGATCGTCTTGCTTTAGCTCCCATCTTCAGATTAGAAGAACACCATTGGCTTGGAATCACTGATGTGGCAGACACAGTCTGGAAAAACAGATCAGGAGAGTATGAGGAAGAGCAGATCAAAGCCCGTCGTTAAATGTTAAACATTGTGCGATAAGCTCAGCACGTGCTAACCCTAATCCTGCAGAAGACAACCAATTGCTTTGCCTTTGGTTTACTGTTTACCAGATGCAGCAGAGCAGCTACAGAGCAGTGCTTGCGTTGCATGCCATTAGACTATGGCGACCCTGGTCACAATACTATATATATATTTCCCCATATTCGTTATAATGAAATTTCCGTTATAACAAAATATTTTTTGGTCCTGTGAGTTTCATTATAATGGGATTCTACTTGTACCACGGAGTTTTCAAAAACTGATATAAATAGACTGATTTGACTTAATAAGAAAAAAACTCCAAAACTGTTACCAAAATAATTAAGAGCTACTGGTTGTTAACATAAAGTAGGAATCTGAATATGCAGCTCTAGTCCTTCAATAAGCTCTAATGAGCAAGGTAGAAAAGAAGCAATTTCTTTATCAGGGTTATTCGACTCTGATGTTGTTGGTGATGTACCTGTTTGCAACTAGAAAGGGTTTTGATTGCTATGTTAATAGGTGAAGGACACATGCCCCAAAATACACAACAACATCTTTGGAATTGTGCTTAAAATCAAAGACTTCCTGCTGCAAACAGCCTTTATTTACTAAACTTTATTCCCACCATTCCCCTGATACCCTCCGAACAAAGCAACACCTAAAGTAAAAAATTGAAAGCTAATGCTTGAAACCAAAACTACCGCAAAAAAAAGATGACAGCTGACGCTGAGTGAGAGGTTAGGAATATCTCCTACAGCGCATTGCCGCACCCACCACATGACAAACCAACTCAGGATCTCAGATCAGGACCCGAGTGCAGCCATGCAATTGGTGACACCTCAGCATCACACTAATTCAGATAAAATGGAAGAGTGTGAGTTTTTTTTATAGTGGCTGTGAGAAGTGTTTGAAAATTGTCAGTTTGTCAGAATCACATAAAATGTGCTACTGTCGAGTGATCGTTAGTCAAGTTCAGTCAAGTCATGCTGGGTTGATCTCCTTCAGTCTTGATTTGGTTGTCTACTTGGTAAGATGAATGCCAAGCAAATCAGTGTCACCTGAGTTTTTTCTGCGCACATTAATCTCCGTTATTCAACAGTAAAAATGTTATTATGTGTAACAGAAACATGTAAATACCATAGGTAAGGTATGTCTAGGGTCCAATGGTGTACTGATGTGTGATGGTATGGGTTGGCTCAACTCTCCCAGTTGCTCTAGGGAGCCTACTTCCTGCTACTGCTGACAACGTACCCGAGGGATGAGCCAGTGGATAAGGACACTCACACAAAGCAAGGTGTAGGTACATAAAAGTGCAAAAGTGCTTTTATTAAAAACAACCAAAATCAAACAGTATTCAAAAGTGCAGTGCTCTAAATGTTCAATAAATAAATAAATAAATAATCCAATTAAAAGTGAAGGTAAAGGTTAAAATCAGTCAAATAAATGATCCATTAAAACAAAGTAAAAAAAAACAGTGCAAGAACTGTTCTTAAAATTCATTTTCCGGTGCAACCCCATAAAATGGAAGTCTCCTTATCTTAACTCCAAACAGGTCCTTGCAACCAAGGAGACGCCTAATTGGCAGTTCAGCCAAACTTCTGTGTCTGCACATAGGCTTGGACCCCTGTAGCCTTCTGTCGCTTTGGCAGGACATCATGCCAAGCCTCCGACTCTCACTGTCAGGTTCATATCCCTGCGGTCTATGGCCTTCCTGCATGAGGCCTCACAAAGCCTTCCAATTCACCTGCAGCTCCCACTGTCTTTCTCCCGGCCTTACGCAGGGTCGCTCCAACCGAGCAGCATCTCAGTCACTCCAGTTCCCTGATCGCTCAACTGAAGTGGCCTACTTCTGCCCTGAGCTTCCACTCACCTGCCTGCCTTCTTTCTCTCTAATTCACCTGCACTGGCTCTTTCCGTCTCCTGCCTTCTCTCTTCTTCTATTTAGTCTCTGTTCTTTATTCTTTTATTTTTCCTTTCATTTTTCTCTTCTTTTTTTCCCTTCTATTTTCTCCTCTTCCTTTACTCATGCCGGCTCATTCGTATATGCCTCCGTGGGTGTAGCATCTCAGTCAGAAGCAGGAACACGTTGAAGGAATTGAGACAGACCACACCCTCACATGCAGGTGCATCTCGCGCAAATTACTTCACCAACCTCCTGCAGTTGTTTGAGCACACACATCCACGGAGATCGAGCTGGCCAATTAATTATTTATTTATTAAAATAGGTCCTGATTATTAAGCTGCAGACCTGCCATACCACATAATGCAGATTTAGTACATGTCCTTCGTGTGATATATTTTGAGACAATCACTGATGCACAGCCCTGTGTTGCAATCATGACATTAAGAGTGTGTTTCTTTCTGCACTATTCTTATAATATTTTTAATGTTGCTTAAGCATGAGAGGATAGAATGTCAGTGCCTGACATGCATGATCGATGTCTTCCTTGTATTATTGACGGCTACCACAGCACAAGGTTTAACAACTTCCACATTTTAGTGACTTTCCCCTTACATGAACAACAGTTTCTGCTTTCTGAACTGTACTTAGGGGCAAAATTGCCATTATTTTGCCTTTTGCCATGTACCTACCTACACTACTACAAACCTTTAGGTGACCACATTCACCAGGCATATCATGGCGGTTTGGTCATACAGTGCTGTATGCATGTTTCAGTTTCCATGTCAACATCTGATGACCATTTCACAATGTCATCCCTATCTATTGATTCAACTCTTGGTTCAATTTCAGTTTTTTTCTATAACTGGTTTTGTGGCTTCTTGTTTACACCTCATTGTGTTTTGGTTGAAGGCTCTGCCCCACTGATGAATGTTGTTGAATTACCTTAAAGTGACAAAATCCATATAAATATGATTGTTTGCAGCATGATATTACTTCATCCACTAGATGGCAACAGAAAACTTTCCTAAGTGTTATTCAGGTTTAACACTATAAAGTGTACCATTACATGTTACCCCAAGTCAGACTCGGGAATAACCATATTTACATAGAATTAACAGCCTGAGTCACACTCAGAGGGTTAAAACCAAAGAGGTTAACTTTACTCCTAGTCTGGCAAATTAAAACAACATATAAAAAATTGAAAACAAACACAAAGTGATAATTATGATTAGGAGTCTGGATAGGTACAGCAAGGAAAGGCCTTCATCTTTAAAACAAATAACAAGAAAAAGGCGTAAGAACATAAAGAATTTGACAAATGGATATATATTTAGTCCGTCATGCTAGTCTGTTTAGCTAATAGCTAAGCTATCCCAATATCTCATCCAGATTCTTCTTAAATGCTGTCAAGGTTTCTGCTTCAACTACATGTCTTGGTAGTTTGTTCAGATTCCCACAACTCTTTGTGTAAAGAAGTGTTTTATGGCTTCAGTCACAAAAACACTTCCCCTTAACTTCCACTGATGTCCCTGAGTACACAATTCACCCATGTCATTGTATTTTACAATACAAAGCAAGTAAAATGGCAAATAAAAAATGCAAATAACAGTAGACAGCATCTGCTTTGAACAATCACAAAATAAATAGTCAGGCACAGTTTCCACTACTAATGGAAATAGAGACATTAAGGAAACTCAGTAATAATGGTGAAGTTCACTGCATCAATTGTAATCGATATCGGAATACCTCATTACTGTAAAGTCAGTTACTAATGCCTTGCATAATTTATCAGAGTATTCTTCATGAGCTTTATGTTTGCAAAAATTTGTAGGAACTGCCTTTGGATTTGTCCAGTTTTAGCATTACACAGACTGTATATTGCTCTGATTATTGGTAATTCAACAACAGTTTACTATATAATGTACACACAGCAGACTATTCATCCATTATTTAACCTGCTTAAAAAAGTACATGGTAGAAAATGTGGGAGCCAATCCTGGCAGCTTCTGGCTAAGGGTATTAACCAACATTTGACAGGGAAAGAAAGTCCATTACCAGGCACACTCATTGAACACTACACTCCCTCAGAAATGGTCTGTTTGATGTTGGAAATCAACTCAACATGTGTGTCTTTCAAGAAATGGGATACCAGTGAAAAAACAACATGCAGACATAGGGAGGAACATGCAGACCCCACACAGACAGTGACTGGGCTGTGATTCAGAGATTCAGTTGGCCTGTTACAAATGAACCTTTTCTGTGCTTTTTTATTATTCTCAGGTGATCTTTATTCCTATTTTTATATTATATAACATCCTTCTCTATAGTATAAAGCCTCTTTTGCTTAATATAACATGTCAAAATCTGAGTTAGATTACTGTTGTTCATCTCAATTGCTATTCTTTTTTTGTATCTTTAGGACTTTATTTATTTAAATCTGTCTTTGAAAACCAAAACATTACAATAATACTTTACCATATACTTTAATCACCAATCCCTGCCTTCCTAAAGTTGATGACATAATGAGAGCCAAACAGCAGAAGAGAAAGGTGTATGATCTGAGATTGCTCTAGAGGCTAAAGATGAGAAGCTGAATTCAAGAACTGCTACAATACAGGGGAATACAGGGCTCTTCCACTTGAGCAAAATTTGGTGGCAAACATGTAATGAAACAATTGCAGCAACATTAAAATGATCACTAAAGAGAGATGTTTCATGCAGAATAATGTATTTTCTGTTTATAGTTGCCTTCTTCATTTCTTGTTGAATCTTAGAGGGCACAACCAAAAGATTTTCTTACTGTACTTAATATTAAGAAGAATTTATTACATTTATCCAGCACTTTCCTAGCTGCTCAAAGTATTTTACATGGAGAATGAGGAGCCACTTCATCCACCAACAATGTGCAGCATTCATCTGGATGATTTGTCGGCAGCTATTATTGCAGCAGTACACTCACCACACATTAGTTATAAGGTAGGGAAAGGGTGAGAGACAATAGTAAACAAGTTAGAGACAGAGGATTATTAGGAGGCCAGAATGGGTAAAGCTCTAGTGTGTAGTTTAGCCAGGACATCAGGGCATACCCTACTCGTTTTGAAAAATGCCCAGGGATCTTTTATGACCACAGAGAGTCAGAACTCTCTTTGAAGGATGGCACCATTTTTTTCAGCACCGCATCACAGTCACTGCACTACAGTATTGGGATTCACAGACAAACCACAAAGTACGAACCCCCAGCTGGCCTCAGTAACACTTCTTTCAGCAGCAGCTCAAGTTTTCCTGGTTGGTCTCCCATCCAAGTACTGGCCAGGTCAAAATATGCTTAGCTTCAGGTGGATTACTTGTTCTGAAATGTGGTTGGCATGGCTGTGCATATTATATAGGAGGTGAAGCAACCATACACAAAAATATATAAATTATGTAGGTAATGGAAGCAAATATAAGAATACATCAAGGATAGGTAGGCATAAGGGATACACAATAATCTAAATTGCTCATGCTAAAGAGTGATACCAGCTGTACAGTTCGAAAGGCAACATTCTCTTATTATTTCATAGGGTCAATGCACTTAACTATTAGAAAAAAGTAAATAATTCCTTGGTGTGCTGTATGTATTAAAGTTAACATATTGAAACCCATGGGAATAATTAAAACAGACCTCCCTCTTTACTAGAAGTTTACTGAAATGTTTAACAGGTGGGCTGCACAGACATACTGTATCGGACATATTTTTACAAGTCCAGATCTATTCGAGCTTTTTAAACAGAACCTCACTAATTTATTGTTGAGGGACAACAATTTCCACAGCCCTTCAAAACATTGCAGAAGTGAAGGAAACTGGACATTTTTTAATTTCCATAAGATGATCCATACCTTTTACCAGTTTAGTTTTCTTGTTTTATTTTTTTAACAATCCTACAGCTAGGACACAGATGATGAGAGCTGGAACTGCTAAATTCTTGGTAAAACTCTGGCACTCTCCTAAATGTGACGGGTAAAAGGTTCAGGGGCTTCTAATGCAGTGAATGTACAGCAGGCAAACATTACTGTTTCCCAGTGTCACTATTGTGCTAGACAGTCCTGCTGCACATTTTGGTTCCACCCTTGTCTTTAGTAAAAGATTCCTAAAACCACTCACAAAACTTTATGGCTCTGTGAGTTCCTCCACTAAATGTGTAGTGGTCACTGGTTGGTTTAGTACTTGTGTCATCATTCTGATGAGACGAAAGTATTAGAAGATTGATTTCTCTGCACTCTGTTTTTAAATACTAGCTTTAGTTCTTCCAAGTTCACTTATTTTAAGCAAAGCTTGCTTAATGTAATATGGATTAATGTGTGCTACATCAGAAATCAAGTGTAAGCACATACAGACATTGTTCAGTGCATCTAGGACATTTCAATCTGAATTTTTGTGTTTTCACTTTTAAAACCAACTCCCCATTTATACTTCTGCTTAGGAAGAAGCCTGCAGGTAGCAACTGGGGACAGTCTGTCTTTCAGTGGCCCTCTTCTTAGTATTTTAGTGAGGGTCCTGAAATGCTTTTGGGACTTATTTTGGAGGTCTCTCACACTTTCATCATGAACAGATAGCCAGACGATGCCACTCGCAGTAGGTGCTTTTTACATTATATGTGAATGTACCTAAAAAGGGTATACAGTACAATAGACATCAAAAAACAACAGTTATCCAATTTCTTCATATCTACTTTGTAAATAAGCACACAAATATATATCAATTATGTTTTATGCATGTGTAACAAACACCTCTTTTTTTACTTCTAACATGCTACAGAAAAACCAACTATCTACAGCCTCATTCTCCTTCCTGGTGGTATGCTATTAGTGAAAAAGTGAACTGTTTTGAAAACTTGACCAGACTACAGCTTAACGGGTGTTTAGTTTGCAAATGGCTAATCAAAATTTTTTCATACAATTCATTAAAAAGAGACACCCATCACTTTATTCACATTCATACAAAGTTTCAAAAGCATATAGTTTAGATCAATTACAACCAACCTTAAAACCATTAAAACTAACTTGTTGCAGGAAGTCCACCTGAATGTTTTGCGGAGCCATTTTGAGTACCATTGGCATCACCTGTTTCCAGTTATGAAATTCGCCAGCCTTAAATAACCATCAACAACTATGGTTCTAAACTGTACTATGTTTCTAATTTTCCTGAACCAAAAAGCAATAAATTAATTAATTTTATAAAACTGTTGACATGTGCTACAATCACTGACATGTGGATATCTGGCTACTCTGTTTCAGTTTATTAACCTAAACTGCTAATACAAATTTGCGTACATCTCCTCTGATAATCATAAACGCTACAAATAATCTCTTCCAGATTAAGAAAACAATATATTTGTGTACAGGAGGTGCTGGAAATGGCCCAAACACTTGTCAGTCTTACCCATAAAATAGATTTGTATACTGAGGTTATTACGTAGATATGTGAGGGACAGGGAGCGATTTCAACTCTAAATAAATAATGTAGTCAAAAAGTTAGTCCTAAATCAAAACAAAACAGCCACTCGCCAACAATACAAAACAAAATGTACTGAAAGATGACTAAGAAATCAGCAGATGTCCTGTAAACAACCAGAATGGACAATTGTTATATGCACAGAAATTTAAAGGGTGGTAGCTCATCTCCAAAGGTATAAGAATAACCAGAATAAAATATAACAGACTTTTATTTTATATAAGTCATTTGGGCATAAACCAACGAACCAACTAGAGTAAATGTATGCATTTATTGACACTGTATGTAAATTTAATAGTTTATAAAACTTCAAACGCTTTGGGACTATAAAAATTCAGAGTCAAAAAGCAAAGCAGTAAATTGGAAATATTTTTGCCGTTTATTTATTTTTTTTATTTTCTAAAAGTAAGTGAAGTTCAAAACTAACATGAAACTGAGGAACATGAAAAAATTACGTGATTACAATAAAGTGACTTGATGATAGAAAGCCCGTGCTGTGACATAGGCTGGTGGGTGAGTGTTTTATGGAAGCAAACAAAACACATGTTGAAATTATAAAATCTCGTAAATACATAATGCACTAATGTATCTGAGCAGTTCAAATAACAGTTTACTCAGATATGATGGCACTTTGAACACCACTTTATTTATGTTTGCCACCATAGCTTGTCAGCATCCACACTTAGCTGTGTTCACACTGTCGCCAGGAGTGATTCAATTCCGATTTTTAGCTCCTATCTAATTTTGTTTTTGTTCAAATTAATTTTACAAGTGATCTAAATCTAATAGGAATGTGTTCAATTATCTATCCTGAATGTGCCCTGCATGCACAAATACTCAAACAGACCACCATAAACACCAGTGCTGGTTGTGACACTACTTCACGTTGTTTTCAGTGCAGGGCATTTTTAAATTAGTCAAAGCACGATGGCAAGAAACAAAAATGGAATACAAAAAAATGAAGCTGTAATTGTCAACATCATATCTGTGCATAGAAACCTGTAGGCACAATAGAGGAGCAAAGCCTTGTGACAGCAAGATGTGAAGGGCTGTGATCAAAAAACGTAGTGTGAAACTTTCTAAACAACGAGAGGGGCATTCAGTTGGTTATGTCAATGTCTGTCCACATAGATGTTCTTGAGAAGTGCCATTTTCATTAGAAAATGCTAGCAACTGAGTTGTACTGGCTGGTGATAGTTGCCTTAAATTCTTATTAATTCCACCACCTTATTCTCTCTTTTGACTCACCCTAAGTCAGTACTGTAATCCATCTTATACTGCATGCAAAAGATTGCGTAAACATTTATGTAAAATTAAATGGGGAGAGTAGATTTCCAGACAATTGGAACCCAAGCATTCAAAGGCAGGTCACGTTCAAATTGAATACTTTTGTACTGGATTTAGTACCAAGTGGTATAAATCCAACATGAACACTTCTGATTCCATGTGTTTTTTTTTTTTTGCTCTTTACACATCTCTGAAAAGGTTGGACAGATGTTATACATGCACTGTGTGGAAGAACAATTATAGGGTAACATAGCTTATATCTTTAAGAGATAGCATAAAGGGTTATAGAATGTCAGAAACCTTCGCAAGCATGTCAGGAGGCCAGATAGGAGTCAAGTGAACAACAAAATGTACTGAAAGATGACTAAGAAATCAGCAGATGTCCAGTAAACAACCAGAATGGACAGTGGTTATATGCACAGAAATTTCAAGGGTGGTAGCTCATCTCCAAAGGTATAAGAAGAATCAGGATATAATATATAAAACTTTTATTTTATGTAAGTCATTTGTGTGTAAATTAACAAACCTATCAGAGTAAATGTATGCATTGATTGACACTGTATGTAAATTCAATAGTTTATAAAGTGAACCTCTGTTCTTTGTTTCTCTGACCATTCTGACCCGACTGCTTTTGACGAATGCTCCCTTCAAGGCATTTTGCTGAGGGCTAATTAAATGATACCATGAACAGATTTTCGCCAGCCCGATTACTGATTTGTCCTATTAGAGGATGTTTCTTTCTTTAATAAGAACCGAAAGTAAAAAAAAAAAAAAAAAGTCAGGATTGAGCTGCAGTGTGAACGTTGCCTTAGAGCAGGGGTCTCCAACCTATTTTCCCATGAGAGTTACTTTTACAAAATGAAAATGGCCGAGAGCTCCTCGTGTTTTCTAACGTTTCTTCTCATAGCTTATTTCAACCCAAACAAACTGAATACGCTTGTTTTGCCTGAACATTTACAAAATGTTGGTGTCCACAACTCACATTTTGCAATAAAACATTACAAAAAATATTTAGTTCACCTGCAAGTGCATTTTGTATGTCTGTCTGCATTTTCTAGTGTATCTCACACTATTGAATTAAAACATGAATGCTGTTAAAACAAAACAATGCAATTCCAAATACACAGATATTCCTTATTCATTTGTCATTTTGTTCCCTGTCACTGTTTCACATTATTCACATGTCCAGTTGCATGTGTGATGTGTTTTTCAGTTAGTCAGATGACTGGTCTTGAGGTGTATGGTAGAGTGGAGCCACTTCGGTTCACTCTTATGGAGTCATTTAAATGTTCATCTGTCAGTCTTGTTCTGAACTTTGATTTCATGACATTCATGTCACAGAGTCACAGAGGTATGGAGACTAGTGATGAGCGAGCACCAAAGTGTTCGGGTGTTTGGTCCGAACACATCGCGATGTTCGTGTGCTCTACCGAGCACCCGAGTATAATGTAAGTCAATGGGAGACAACCAGGTACACCCTGCTCTGAAGAGGGGAGGGTGCCTGGTCCATTTGAAAAGGTCAGAAAGTGACAGAAACACCACCCAAATGGACCGGGAACAGCATGGGGACGATGTCTGGATGCATCTTGGACTCCCAAGTTGCTGCTGGGAACCAGTTTGTCCAAGTTGTACGCCACTTTTACAGACTGACAAAAACACACCCAAAACCCCCCCAAAAAATCAATTTTACAGGAAAAATGACGCTCTAAAACATTATATGCCAATGCCTGCAGGTGAGCTGACGCTCTAAAACATGACGTGTTCCGGCCAGCCAATCACTGTAATGCCAGCACCTGACATGGCTACTGGCATTACAGTGAGAGCAGTACTTACCTGCCCCTTGATCGGCTGTCTCCAACCCGCGAAACGTGTGGGGCGGAGACTCGAGCATGGCACATGAGCACATGTGGTGCTCGTTCGAGTAGCGCCATGCTCCGAGCATAGCGATGCTTGAGCCGAACACGTTCGGCCGAGCATGCTCGCTCATCACTAATGGAAACCCAAACACAGCAGACATTTTCAGAGCTGCTTGGTGAAGATGCCTATTGTTATCTGGCTCTACTAAGCTCCAAAAATGCTGAGAATGCTGTTGAGACTTTAACTGCACATTATTTTTAAGGTTTACTAATATATAATATATAAAAATCCAATGTCTGTCTGTTTGTCAGCTTTTCATGGGAGAAATACTTAAATGGATTTAGACTGTTTTTTTTTCTATAATTTGTTTGAACATTCCAGTTGATTTTGCGACTTCTCTCATTTCGCTGTGTATCATAGTTTGCTTACTGTACTGATTTATTTGCGCGAATCCAAGAAACACGCAGCGGGCCGAGGGAGAAGGCCCTTCCTTACTTACTCGCCAGCTTCGGGGCATGCTCCTTTACTCCGCTTAGCTAGCGAATTAGAGAACAATTGAATGCAACTTTGTTTGATATTTAAAATAAAGTGTTACTTAGGTCTTGGCGAGTTTGAGTCTTAAGAGTATGCCACATTGAAAAGAAGGATTGCAATTCAGATTGTGAATCATAATTTTGAGTTAAAAGGATTGTGATATGATTTTTTGGAAAGATCGCCAAACCCCTAATTTGACTAATCAAGTTTTCAAATTTATGTAGGATTCATTAACCCTTTGGCGAGCTACTTGGAAAGGGGTTGCAAGCTACTGGTAGCTCGTGAACGACGTGTTGGAGACCCCTGCCTTAGAGGATTATCACTTTAACACTGCTTGAGGATGTCAACTGAAAAATGACAATAGGAGAAAACTTGCGCTCACTGAAACAGACAAACAGAAACAAACTTGCAGACTAAAAAAAAAGGTACCATTCACTGTGAGTCAGACCTATAATCTAATGGTTACTCACCCGCCCTCACTGTCTAAACCATGAAAAAATGACAAATATCAAAGAATTCAAGCTATACTGGAATAGCTAAAAAGGTTTCTTGATTAAACTGAGTTACTCAGTATTGAGCTGTATATACTGTATATTTGGCAACAGTAACAGAAATAAAAATTACTAATATGTACCCTGAAGCCCTTCTATGTTTTTGACATACAGTACATTCTTTTCTGGACACTGAAGCTAAACAAAAGAAAACAACTGTTTGGTATGCTATGCTGATAGTTGGCTAGATATACCCAAGAAGCAGTTGAGGTACAAAAAATACAAGCATTTGTCCGTTTACCTGTGGCTCTAAGTAAGGGAAACTGGCACTAGATTCTTCTCTTAGATAGAAAATTGATCTAACTATGAGCCTAAAAAAGAGTACAAACATAGTAGGGTTTTAAAGTGTGGGCTGAGGGGAAGTTCCTCCAGCAGCTTAATTGCTCTGACTGTGCTGTTCTGCAACAAGATAAACACATCTTCCAAAACCATTTCCTGTCAAACTTATTATTAACATCTCAGACCGTTAATATTAAAGTCTACAGCGAGCATTAGAAACCGAGAGAGAAAGTCTGAATACTTAAATAAGCCACCCTTGTTTTTTATTTCTTTAATGTTTACAATTTAAAACATTCATCTTCTTTAATATAATATATTGTCATCCATCAATCACATCCTATTAATAAAAAGCTTGCCAGAGTAATGATCGATATTACCAAATAAAACAATATGAAATATTTTTTCCACTAGTACAGACTGAAGATGTCATTTCTGCAGGCAGTTAGTTACTTATGCATTCAGGAGTATGATACTGGAGCCAAGAAAAGCCTTTTGAATGGCATAGCAGCTTAAAACAATTCAGGCTTTTGTAGCTAACTTAAAGTGTAGTATTTTAAAACTAATGTTAAAGATCTACAGCGATCTGATTTCCAAAAGAGAAGTTCTATGAAATGTTACACTTAAAGTTTTCCATAAACTGTATGTTTAGTTTTGATTGTAATTTAGATTAGTGGTACTCTTAATTGTGTAATTTTTTAATTTCAAAAATCAAAAGTACAAAAATAAATCACAATCCTGGCTTCTGGTCTAAAAATAATTTTATTCCATGTAACCCCACGCAAAGCAGTGTAGCTGTTAGTGCTCAACTTCCAGTCCAAGCATTGTTTCTGTAGAGGCCGTTGTTTTGTGAGTACTCTTGCATTTGGCCGTGAGTCTAAAAACTTGAGTGTTTGGTGACAGATTGATTGGTGACTCTAAATTGGCTCAGTATACAGTATGTGACAGTGGGACATCATCTTGAAACCGTGGTTAGTGCTTCTGCCTCACAGCTCATGGAAAATGGATTTGAATTGTGGATCACTTACCAACTGTCTGGAGTTTGAATGTTTCCCTTTATTCCACATGGATTTTTCTGTGGGCAGCTTATTTGTCCAGAGTGCCCAAAACATACACTGACTGACAACTCCAAATTGGCTTCATATGAGTGAATATGCCCATGTACATAAGAGTACTTGGCAATGTACTGGGGATATCTGGGGATATCTTGCCTTATTGCCAGGATGTTTCTTGATAGACTCCTTGCAATTCTAAAACTGGATTGGGCAGGACTTGTATATTGATAGACAACCACATGAAGAAGCTATTAAAACTAATACTTATCATTAGCCCAAACATTTGTGGCTTACACTGGCTTTCACATGAAAGTAAGAAAAACATGAAAAAAGTAGCTTGAGCATTAGATCAAGGACTAAAGCCACAGGGTTTGACCTCCTCTTTCTCAGCAAATGCAAATATGCCATAACATTGATTTGGAATTGACAAAGAGTTGGTTTTTGATAAACAACAAAAAAACAGTTTAAACCTTAGGGGAAAAAAGAAGAAGAGATGCAGCAGTCAGGCCTGTGATCACTGAGGTTTTGTGGTAAGTTCATGGCCAGCCCATCATTCTAGGCATGTGTATTTTAATTCACATAACATCTGGAGACGTTCAATAAGCCAAATAGCCCTGCCATGCTTAGTTAGTGGTTTTCCTCATCTTCAGGGCACAATCAAGACACATTACTTAGCTCTAAACATTTCTTAATGCTCAGGAAGTACAATCTGCTACTTCTGATGAAGGTACAAGGTGAGAAAAATACAAAAGGAACTCTACAAAAATTTTTTCCAGGAGGAGGCAAAAGCTAAGAAAGTTATCCTTACTAAAATTTCACTAAAGAGTGCATCTATTTTTTTCCGTTAATGCAAATAAAACCCAAAAAAATCAATCAATCAATATATGATGATATTATCCCTCAAGAGAAATGTATATGGGTTTTGTGCCCATTAAGCTAAAAGACGTAACAGACTACTCACAAGTAAAACAGCAAATATTTTCAATGAAATCTTCTTGATCAGTTATTTAGTTGGTGGTAAGCAAATGTGATCCTTTCATTGTAATGTACGAGGGATATCCAGAAAAAAAGGTTACAAGTGCCCTGGAGGGTGCAGGGAATTTTTTTTTTTCGAAGGTTGGCATACCTGCGTGTAGGGGGGTCCTAACGGTCAAAATAAGCCCGGGACCGCATCAGTCAGTTGTGAAATGTCATCACAGCAAGCAAGTTCGTCAACCTCTGCTGAGGCCGTTTGCTCCACCTACCGCCGATGCGAGATTCGTTAGGTCATCAAGTTCCTCACTTTGCGTCGCGAATCCGCGGCCGAGATCCATCAGCTTGTGGAAGAATTGTGAAAGAATTCTTGGGTGGGAAACGTTTTTCCAACGATGAGGAGAAAAATGAGACAGTGGAGAAGTGGCTCTCGGAGGTGGAGCGGAGCGTATTCGACGAGGGTATAAAAAAGCTGGTGCCCAGGCTGAAGAAGTGCATCGAAGTTGACGGCGATTATGTTGAGAAATAAACACATATTTTGGAACATACCCTGTAAATTTGGTTGAAATATATTCATTTTTCGATTTTTAACAGCTGTTGTAACCTTTTTTTCTGGATATCCCTCGTATGATACTTGTTGAGACAAATGAGTTTTCAAAGTACTTAAATCTGGTTGATACTATAAATCAAAATTAAACTTCAGATAGACAGGATGGGATGATGAAATTACCTGCCATGACTTAACCAGGCTGGTCTACAGATCTGTGAACAGCCCTAGTCCACTTTTACGTTTTGTCCCACTTGTCTGCTGGACATGATTCTCAACATTCATTCATGATTCTGAGCACAATGCCTTCAAATAAAAAAATAACTAAAAAAAGCCATACACAGTAAAATAATCTTGGTGTTGTGCGGATGGATCTTATGAATTTGGATTTAGTTAAATTAAGATTGCATTTTGATTGCTCATTTTGCATATTTTATTTTTCACAATGTTATTAATGTTTTGGATTTTGGTTTAAGGTACTATTTTTGGTTTATGGATTACCTTTAGGTACTTATATCTTTAATTTTTTTTCTGCCTACAGTACAGGCCAAAAGTTTGGACACACCTCCTCATTCAATGTGTTTTCTTTATTTTCATGACCATTTACAGCACTCCATCACTCTCCTTCTTGGTCAAATAGCCCTTACACAGCCTGGAGGTGTGTTTGGGGTCATTGTCCTGTTGAAAAATAAATGATCGTCCAACTAACCTGACTTCTGCACAACACAACTGCTGGTCCCAACCCCATTGATAAAGCAAGAAATTCCACTAAATAACCCTGATAAGGCACACCTGTGAAGTGAAAACCATTTCAGGTGACTACCTGTTGAAGCTCATCGAGAGAATGCCAAGAGTGTGCAAAGCAGTAATCAGAGCAAAGGGTGACTATTTTGAAGAAACTAGAATATAAAACATGTTTTCAGATATTTCACCTTTTTTTGTTAAGTACATAACTCCACATGTGTTCATTCATAGTTTTGATGCCTTCAGTCATGAAAATAAAGAAAACACATTGAATGAGGAGGTGTGTCCAAACTTTTGGCCTGTACTGTATGTCCTCTTTTTTGTTATTTTTTAATCTCCAATAATTATAAAAGATCATTGTTTTGTTTTCTTATGTAAGAGGTTTTATAGTTTTCCTCTCCCTTTTTTCTGCAAAGATTTTAATTTTAAAGCCTTTGCCTGACTACTGTGCCTATTCAGATCATAAACCTGCATTTAGAGGCTACTTGGGAGTGGTGAGGCATAGGAGTACAGGTCTTGCTTTCAATCCCCTGAAGGTGTCACCCTTTTTTTTTTTAGTGTTTTGAAAAGGCAGGATAAGAACAGAAGTTTGCTTCCTTTCTAGTCATTCTGTTATCTGTCTGAGAGGGATATGCTGTTTGTTGTAATATAATAATGTTTATGTAAGTATGTATTTATATATTTTCTTATCGAGTGTCTGTAAAAAGCCAAATATTCCCCAGGGACAAATAAAGTTAATTTGTTCCATCTATCTATCTATCTATCTATCTATCTATCTATCTATCTATCTATCTATCTATCTATCTTTCTATCTATCTATCTGTCTGCCCGTCCGTCTGTCCGTCAATATTATACAACACCAGTAATGGGGTACTGCACGATAACGTGCAGTGAATACACTTGACTTGAGCATTCCTAGTTTTCATACTCTTTCTCTGTACGTTCAGTGTTCGTTTGCTGAGAGGTTGATGCGCTTCTTTTCTACACCCTAGCAACCCGCTTCTTCTCTTCTTTTGTCGGCATCTTTTTGCGTTAAAACTAATTAAGTCAGTGTTTGTGTTGCAATTACTTACTATATTTTCCTTAATTTTTCACGTAAGCTGGCACTTAAGTTTTCAATCTGCTTCAAGAATGATCTAAGATATGAAGAGGTAGAGGAAGTGACGGCGAAGGTGGTAGGGATGAGAATGCTGCTGAGAGTTGATTCTACAATGAAATAAAATAAAAATAAAAAGATGAATAACCTTGGAGGTCAATCATCACCCAAAAGCATATACTAGACATCACGTAGTATATGTGTACCAAATTTCACGTCAATAGGTCAAACGGTTTACGAGCCACAGGCTATTTAAAATCTTTGACTATGGTTTTTGCATACTGAGTTTTGACATTTTTCCATCATTTACTTTTAATGCAGCTTTTGTGGTCTGATCTATGTTCCTACCCTCACCTATTGTCATGAGCTATGGGTAGTGACAAAAAGAGTGAGATCGCAAATACAAGTGGCTGAAATGGATTTCTTCCGTAGGGTGTCCGGGCTTTCCCTTAAAGATAGGGTGAGAAGCTCAGTCATCCGGGAGGGACTCAGAGTAGAGCTGCTGCTCCTCCGTATCAAGAGGAGTCAGATGAGGTGGCTCGGGCATCTGATCAGGATGCCTCCTGGACGCCTCCCTGGTGAGGTGTTCCAGGCACGTCTAACTGGGAGGAGGCCCCAGGGAAGACCCAGGACACGCTGGAGGGACTATGTCTCTCGGCTGGCCTGGGAACGCTTTGGGATTCTCCCGGAAGAGCTAGAAGAAGTGGCCAGGGAGAGGGAAGTCTGGGCATCTCTGCTGAAGCTGCTGCCCCCGTGACCTGATCTCGGATAAGCGGAAGAGGATGGATGGATGGATGGTTTTATATAATATTAAGTCCTTAGACCGGCTTAAAATATACATTTTTAGTATTTTTAGATATCCGTTGGCCATGCTGTCTTTCTCAGAGGTGGAGGTTGGATTGATTTGTTTTCAATCCTATTTTTTGTAAAAATTGATCTACAGTGGAACCTCGGGTCATGAACATCTCGGAACACGTACAAATTGGGATACGACCAAAAAGTTCGCCAAACTTTTGCATCTGTTCATGTCTACAGACTCGGGTGACGAACAAGCCAGTTTCCCTTCCAGTTCATACATGCCAATGATTTCCGCACGTGTTCAATCTCTCCCTGTGCATTTGCTGTGAACTCTTTGTGCTCTATTTTGTTTCCCTTCCAGTTCATACTCGCCGGTGATTTACGCACGTGTTCAGCCTCTCCCTGTACAGTACATTGTTCTAGGTCAGACGTGCATTGCGCAAAGGGACTTTACCTCAAAACTGTAATTTCCTCTCCACCCAGCTTCCTGCTCACTTCCTTCATGCCAGAATTCGACCCATGCAAGGTTAGTCTTCTTGGATGTTTATGGTTAGTTTTTGTATAAATTACAGATTTTTCAACTGTTTATTTTTTTCCCTGTGCTTAAAACTCATTAAAAAAAACTGTTTACAGAGAAAAGTGTTAGTTTTCTCTGTTCAAGGTTATCTCAGGGTTATTCAATGTTTTTACATTTAGTTTACTATTACGCTGTGCATTCTATGGTATAATTAACTATTTTTGTTCTTAAAAATCTTTTAAAAAATTTATTTACATACAGTTCATACGGTATGGAACGGATTAATTGTATTTACATACTGTACAATCCTATGGGGGAAATTACTTCGGGTCACGACCAAATCGGGTTGCGACCAGAGTTTTGGAATAAATTACGGTCGTGACCCGAGGTTCCACTGTATCTGCATGGAATGATTACAATAAAATCAATTAAATTAAAAAAAAAAAAAACATTTAGCAAACAAAATTAAAGCGGACACATATGCTGTGTGATCATATTGTAATCTAACCCAATGTCTACTTGTTGAGTTCTACAAGGTCTGTATTCTTATAATATACTATGATTTGCTTAAATTTGTGTTTTAAACCAATTGCTTTGAGTTACGTTCTTAATTTCTTCGTAAAACATCAAGATGATATGCTCTGTAAAGGGTGCTACATAAAATAAAGATTGATTGATTGATCACGTGTAAACTTCTTTTATAAAAGATCTGCAAATAGATGACACCTTAGACTAGAAATTTCTCAGTTATCTCTAGAAGTCACTGCTTGCAGCGTTTATTGATCCACTGTTGCACTGTCCAGGCTGCTTCCAGTGGTAAAGACACTTGCTTGTGGTTGTTACATTGTTAACTGTGATATGGTCGTCTTTGGCGAAATCATGCCCTTTCTTTTTTTTTTTATTTTATTAACCTTTTGGATTTTATTTATCAAATGAAGGTTTCAAAGTCAAATCACAAAGCTGGTTTTCTTTTTAAAAAACAGTTGCTGACTGTCACATAAACTCTGACAAACTGCACTATGCAGAGAAAAACCCCAAAAACCCGGAAGGGATGTACAAACCACACACAGTGCATCTCCGCTGGATTCGAACCCAGGACCCTGAAACTGCGAGGTACAAATACAAATCTCAATACCACCAGCCCTGTCAACAAGGGTTATCCAAAATGTAAAATCTATATGGATTCCTAATGATTTATATTACCTTTTTTTTTTCACTGCCTACATGTGATTTGGCGACATTCTTAAAACAGAGTGGTATCTTTCAGATGCAGAATGATGACTGTTTTTTAACCTTTTTCCACAGTTTAACTTTTTAAACTATATACTTTAAGCTATAGCTTATAGATACTCTGTACTTTGTTTCAAAAGACTGAAGGAAGGAAAATAAATCGAAATATAGTACTGTTAATCACACCATAATAACTCATATGAGTACACTGATAATAAAATAAATTAACTGGAACATTGGTCATTTATGTTTAAAATTTTCAAACTAAGTATGCTAACATTGTGTGCTAACATGAAATTTCCCCCATTTTTCTGAACTTTTTTAACCCAAGTCTAGGGTTGTAGGAAGCTTGCCTGGTAATACTGAGTGCAAGCAAAGAAGTACTGTGATGGGACAGTGCTAATATGTTGGATTAACCAAAACAAAATTCAAGAAATAATGATGTGAACTCATATTTCCAGTAAAAAGAAAATTAGATACATGCATTTAATTGCAGATAATCTAAAAGTTATCAACATAAGTGAGTAAAATAGGACAAGATAATACATAAGGCTGCAAAGGATGAAACCATCAGACATTTAAACACTGGTAAAAAAAAATGTATCCTGTTTATGTTTACAAATAATACACATATGTTAATAATCAATTTACTAAAAAGGACATTCCATTGACTGTGGGCCTAAAACTTAAGAAATCTGACACGTGAGAGGAGGTCATTCAGTCCAATTTACTAATAGCCAATAGCTACGCTATCCCAATATCTCATCCTGATACTTCTTAAAAGTTGTCAAGGTTTCTACTTCAACCACAAGCATCGATAGTTTGTTCAAGATTCTCAAATCTCCTTGTGTAAAGAAGCACTTCCCGACTTCAGACTTAAACGCAGTTTCCCTCAATTTGCACTGGGGTCCTCAAGTACGTGATTCAGCCTTGAGCTGAAAGAATTCTACTGGATCTACTTTATCAGTGCCTTTGAGGATTTCTTGGATTAGGTCCCCATACAGTTTCCTCTGCTTGAGACTAAACAGGTTTAATTCTCTGAGTCTGTCACAGTAGGACATGTCCTTAACCATAAGGTTTCCTTAAAAAATGTAAAAAAAAAAATGCTTTAGTCAGTTGCAGATCTCTGATTGCTGTGTATGAGGGATGTTTACTGGAAAATTAACACAATGTTGAAAGAAATATTTTGCAAGAATATGCACAAACTTTGTGAAGACACACATTCAAAAGTAGAGGAATATGAGCTTAGGACTTTATTGGCAGTACTATCTTTAACCCTAACACTGCTTAATAAAGCTCAGTAGTTTTACTGTAATTATTACACTTTGAAAATGTATGTTTTTATTATTAATACACTGAGTTAAGTATTCACTGATAGATACTCTACTGTTTCCTAGATGCTGGCAGTGTAGTTACCTCCGTTTTCTCAGTACTGAGTGCTGCTTGTTTAGTAATGTTCTTACTTATTGCTAACCACTCTGCTTGATTAAAATCTTTAAACACAAATTGCTCTGGGGATATAACATTACCTTTAATGCTGTTCAGTGGTCACTGAAACTACTAAGTTATTAAATGATTGGTTTTATGCATTAATTAAAATACAGAGATTTTTCCCCTCTGATTGCGTGTTTTTGAAGGGATGTGAAGTCCTGAAAGCAGCAGTCACATATGCAGGCTGGAAGAACATTTTAACGGAAACATGAAAACAGCAAGTAAAATAATCACAAGGAAGTGAGCCAAAAGTTTTCCCCGTATATGAAATATATACAGCACTTAATAAAAAACTTAAGACTAAAATATTTGTAACAGTATAACATTATGTTAGAAATGGGAAATCAAGACTCACCTTATAGGGTAACGTATGACATGAACTAACCTCTGATAAAGAAGAGCCCAGATATAAGACATAATAGGCAAAGGTGGCTGCTTTGAAAATAATCAGTGAGGGCCACTGCTCTAGGGGAACATTCATTACTGTAGTTTTGAAGCGTCTATTCTATGGAACTCTTTACTTTGTTCTGGCAGTGAGGTTAAGGTGAAGGCCAAGGACTCATCTCGCTAGTCATGCTTTATTTTGTCAGTACTAATTCTCTAGAATGAACTATAAAATGTTTCAATATGCTATAGCCTCTCATGCTTCAACTGATTTTTCTCCTTTGACACTGAGTTGACGAATGGTTTTGATTTTAAGCCCATGCCGCGTCCTTCTCTCTCTCTGTCGATATTGTTTCGTTTTGCTCTTTTAATTTTAATTGTACTCACAAGTAGCTTTTGTTTCCTCTTTGTGGTGTTGCTCTTTCTTATTTCCAGCTGTAAATGTTGGTAACTTGTACAAGCTACACTTGCTTGTGAAGGCCTGTCTAGGCTATATGTATTTGTTTTACCTATATAGGTTTGACATATTCAACTTTCCAGAAAACTTTTAAATGGATCCAGAATATCGGGTTCAAATCTCACACCCTGTTCTTGCCTGTGTGAAATCTGCACATTTTCCCAGTTCCTATGAAGGATTTCCACCCACCTCCCTAAGTGGGTTCAGGCCAGCTCTGAATTAGCTAAAAGGGGTGTATGAAAGGACCATGTAATGGACTGGTGCCCTGTCCAGAGCTGTTTCCTGTCTTTTGCCCGGTGATGCCAGGATAGGCTCTGCCACGCCATAAATATGGTCTACCTTTATGAAGGCATAAGGATTGGGTAGGCTGTCACCTAATTTGATGATTATTAATGATATAAAAAGATCTGCTATACTTAAGGAGGCGGGGGGAGAAGTAAGACTGTGGATGGTCCTTGGCATGGGGATATGTAGAAGGTGATCCAAACTTGAAATCAGAAAGTAGGGAAGTCTAAGTTTGGTGTATTTGTCTTGCAGGCATTTGTTATAGGATTCAAATTCTGTGGATGAGCGTATTATGCTGTTCTGTTCACTATACTGAGAGGAGAGGCTGGTAACTCCTTCAGGTTAAGCACAGAATTAAAGGGGAAAGTATGGAAATTTCAGTGGAATGTTTTTGAATGCTCTTACAAGATGGACACAAACTTTCAAATACTCTTCTTTTATGGGTGAGATGAAACAGGAACTGATGACAATTATGGAGGTGCTAGAAAGTAGATTGTTTTATTGAAACACCTGTAATGTAACTTATCATTTATGCTTTAGTATAGCTAGAAATGCATAGGGCCTACACAAAGTATTCATGCCTTTGGAAGTTTTCACATTTTATTCTTATGCAGTATTGAATCACAATAGATTTAATTTGTTCTTTTTATGACATTGATCAAAAAATAAAGACTCTTCAATGTCTATGGGAAAACAGATGTCTGCAAATTGATCTAAATTAATTACAAATATAAAACATAAACCGTTTGATCACATAAGTATTCACTCCCTTGCAGCCAGTATTTAGCAGATGCACCTTTGGTAGCCATGACAGCCTTAAGTCTCTGTGGACAAGTCTCTATCAGCTTTGCACATCTGGACACTGGTGTTTTTCTCCCTTCTTTTTAGTAAATCTCCTCAAGCTTTACCAGGCTGCATGGGGATGTTGAGTAAATAGACATTTTTTTAATAAGTCCAGCCAGAAATTCTCAACTGGACTGAGATATGGATTCAGTCACTTCAGGACATTAACTTTGTCATTTTTGAGTCATTCCAGTGTAGCTTTGACTTTATGCTTGGGGTAGCTGTCAAGCTGGAAAGCAATTCTTCTCTCAAGGCGTGTCTTTCTTACAGGCTGCATTAGGTTTTGCCCTTATTTTGCTGCTTTCATTTTACACTCTAACATCATGTAGAGAAGCATCCCTACAGCATGATGCTGCCATCACCATGCTTCACGGTGGGGATAGTGTGTTTTTGATAATGTGTAATAGGCAGTGGTGTTAAGTGTGAGAGCCAAAATGCTCAATTTTAGTATCATCAGACCTACAGAAACTTCTATCAGCTGACTTCACAGTCTTCCATGTGCCTTCAGGCAAACACTAGTTGGGATGTCACATGCTTTTTTTTTTTAAGTGGATTTCTCTTTGCCACTCTCCCAAAATGCTGCAACTGGTGAAGCACCAGAGCAACAGTTGTTGTACACACCATCTCTCCAATCTTAACCGCTATATCTTGTAACTCCTTCAGAGTTATCATAGGTCTGTTGGTGGCCTTCCTCACTAGTCTTCTTCGTTTTTGTGGATGACCTGTTCTAGGCAGATTGACAGCAGTGCCAAACTCTTTCTATTTCTTAATGACAGATTTAACTGGACTCCAAGGGATATTCAGCAACTTGGGTATTTTTTGTTCTCATACCCTGGCTTGTGCTTTTCAATCATTTCTCAACGGAGTAGCTTGGAGTGTTTCTTGTGTCTTCATTGTCTAAGTTAGGCCATGATACTGACTCACCACAAGCTGGACCTTTCAAAAAAAAAAAGGTCAATTTATACGTCAATCAATTGAACCCCCTTTGTCTGCAGACAGTTGATTTCCATTGAACTAATTGTTTGACTTCTAAAACCAACTGGCTGCACCAGTGATGATTTAGGTGTGTCTTCACTAAATACTTATGCAATCAATTATATATATTTTATAGATGTCATTAATTTAGACCACTTTGCAGTGATCTTACATTTCAATATTAAAGAGTCTTTTCTTCTATTGATCAAGGTCAACAAAGAAAACAATTCAAATCCAGTGTGGTTCAATATTATCCATCCATCCATCCATTTTCCAACCCGCTGAATCCGAACACAGGGTCACGGGGGTCTGCTGGAGCCAATCCCAGCCAACACAGGGCACAAGGCAGGAACCAATCCTGGGCAGGGTGCCAACCCACCGCAGGGTTCAATATTATATAACAATAAAATGTAAAAACTTCCAAGAGGTGAATACGCTTTATAGGCACTGTACATTTAAGAAGACAACACTTTGATTACTTTGATTATTGATGAAGTGCTCTGGGTATTTGATGCCTTGCAAAATAGAAAGACCACAGGATTTCCCATGGGCTGTTACTGGCAAGTTCCAAATGGACTGGAACCATTACACTCTGAATTGGACTTAGAGGGTTTGAGAATGACTGATTGGCCTTTTCTTTAAGAAATGACCAGCTCAAGGTGAGACAACAATTCATCACAGTGGGTACACCCTATACTCGATAATCTGCGTGACATGTTTGGACTATGTGTCTAGTGTCTAAGCATGGGAAGAACATACCAACTCTACGCATAATGTTAGCAATGGAGAAAAGAATACAAGTGCTCTGAGATGACAAACCTGCCTGCTAAACCAATTATGAAATCTGTTTTGGAAAATATATTAAACTTTGTCTAAAGATATCTTTAATCAAGTAATTGTTTTGAGGAGTGGAGAAAAACAGCAGACACAGATCAGATTGTTTAATTAAATGAGTGAGCTACAGGCTCCACAATTTAATGCTGTTGTATCGCTTCTGTCCTTGTTAGCATCTGATGTTTTGCTGAGGCAGTGCAGTAGCGCTCTCCCACTTCCACAACACTAAAGAATAAAGAACAAAAGTGTCTCCACAGCACTGAACTTACAACACAGCTATAAATCCTTTCCAGGGGCCCCATTTACTTCTCAAAAGCCTGTGCACATACATCCACTAATTGTAAAATGTGCTAATATATAATACACACATAGAAGACTAAAAAATGGTTGCTATTACAATGAGAAAATAATATGGTAATGAATATTTATTTGTGTTATTCAAATGCTTGTATCAAATTTTTACAAGAGACTATGTAGTCGCACAAAACTTTTTGATTTGTTTAAGCTGTTGGAAAATGTTCCCCTTTTCAGGGACTTCATTTCTGTAGATAAAGAGTTATGAGAAATCAGAGCGGTTTTCAAATGAGGACTGACCAGGCAGAGTTAAATAGGGTCATCTTTCAGCTCCCTTTGCGCTTGCTCTGATCATTGTTATTATGACATTGTGCTTGGTGTATTCAGGCTTCTTTGGAGGCTATCAGCCCACTTCAGCTCAGACAGCCTTTTATAGAGGCTTTATACAGGTTGTTCTGAAAGCAAGAGCCGAGCACAAAAGCAGTCTGCTGGGAATTTCGTGCAGGCCCTGTTTGGCTGCAACCCTAATATAAATAATACAATAAAACACACATTGGTCCTGGTAGATTCATCCACAGCTCAAACTTCTCTAGAGTTGGACATTTGGCATTCCACCGTCAGATGAGTACATATGCATTTAATTAACACACCAAATCTATTATTTAAAAGGAAAGCCTATTATGATTTTTTATTCTGTATAGAGTTGTTTTTTCCTGCATTTGGCTTATTTGTTTTGCATAGCTGAACACAAAAACAGAACATTAAAATAGATTTCTTCTTTTTAGTATGACATAAACATGCAATATTTTTGTCACACTAATCATACACTAAAGTAACTTCTGGAATGCAAATTATCTAACTAGTAATAAAGCAATCAAAATAAAAAATATATGTTTTTTTTAATATTTGGCTTCAATTGAGGGAAACAAGCAAAAACAGATAAATTACAAATGATTACAAGTATTTTATACATTTGGAGCACAAGTGATTCGCTCACATTCACACACTGAGGCAGAGTTGAGTCTTTAACTAGAATTCTTGTGGTTTAAAGAAGTTTCATTATCTATCTATCTATCTATCTATCTATCTATCTATCTATCTATCTATCTATCTATCTATCTATCTATCTATCTATCT
>JANRMT010062842.1:13468330-13481982 GCA_026402145.1 Polypterus bichir lapradei | reverse complement strand
TCTATCTATCTATCTATCTATCTATCTATCTATCTATCTATCTATCTGTCTGCCCGTCCGTCTATCCGTCAATATTATACAACACCAGTAATGGGGTACTGCAAGATAACGTGCAGTGAATTCACTTGACTTGAGCATTCCTAGTTTTCATACTCTTTCTCTGTACGTTCAGTACCATATATATGTATTTTCCATACAGACTTTTAAACATGCTATATTTCAAACAAGTATGTATCATATTGCATTTTTTATTTCACATGTCTATAATTTTCCTAAAATGATTGTATAAATATACTGTAATAGGCAAAATTCTATGAAAAAAATACTTAAGTATCAAATGCTGCATAAAGGTGCTGTGGAGAAGCCTATGACCTCTTTCATTGCACATGAATGCATTTGCCCCCGGACAGAATGAAAATGAAATACTCCTTGTTGTAGTGAATTGTCACAAAAATAAGCTAAATGGTTTTCTCATTTTAGCCGTAAAAATATAGCTTAAAAGAAAAAATTGCTCCTACTTAACAATGACATACTGATTTCATGTCTGCACTTCTAAGGCTCCAAAAAAAACATTTATCCTCAGAAGCAACACACAGTGATTGTCAAACACATTTCTACGGTTAATGTATTAAAATTCGGAATTGTCATCTCTCTTGATTAACCCCTGGATGGATTGACAGGGCCATTTAGAGGCAGACAAGTCATGTCACAACACCCTCACCCTTAAAAATCGACTCAAATATGACATCTAACTCTGAGGTATACATCATTACACAGAGCTATAACCGCAGTGGTGCCCTGAACTCTCCCTCCAAAAAGACTGTAATCTTTTTAATTAGGTCTCCTCGGCGAAGCTATCCCTCTAAATCCTTCATTCTAACATCAACACAGTGGGAGCCACTGACATCACTTTAACAGTGCATTAGTGAATGTGAATTAGGGATGTGGGGGGGTGTCCTTATAAATGCCCCCAAGACGGAAAAACTCAATAAATCTCTTTGTACACCTGCCAGTAATTTAAAAAATATAATCCTCACCTTGATGTAGTCATTTTAACTTCACTCAGTGCTATTATTACCGGACTTTAAAACCAAAATTATTTGCAGCTGTGTGTTGAAATCTTTGATTAGCCTTTTCATTCAAGTAATTTTATGCAAATTTAGTTCTATTATCTACTTAATTAAAAAGTCCCTGAATAGGACACTTCATTTTGCTAGAACTATGGCAAGAAATGTTGTCAACACCCTTATTTTTCCTTAGTTACCTTCAGGCATTTGCATAAGTATGTAAGGAAGACAGAATAGTGGCACTAAATGTGTTTACTCAACTGAAGAAAACATCAAGTAAAACAGCTGCTTATAAAACCCAGCTGGTGCTGAATTCAAGTACCGTATTATTCTGGAGAGCAGGATTGATTTATTAAACAAAACAAAAAGTGTACAAGCCATACAAATTATCTAATCGGACAGGCAGAAAATGAAAAGGACCTTTTAAATCTGCCTTACTATGTGCATTAGACAAGCTAAAAACATCAGCATGCCACAGGGACGTTGATCGAGTAGCTACAACACAGAAGTGCGCACAAAAATATACACATTCATAGAGCAATTTTTTGAGTATTACAAAACTGACAAGCAAGTACTGCACATTAACACATTGACTTAATGTGCTTCATAAAGCCATCGACCCAACACAAAATGACGCAGTTTTCTTACCTATGTTCCTGCCCTGATAAGATCCCTTAGGCTGTTAGTGCTTGCTGTTGGTCAGACCTTTACTGTTGGTTTTCCCACAGACCCTGACACTGTCTTCTGTTTCAGGAAGCAACTTGATATTGGGAACAGTAAATACAGATGACACTAAAAGAAAGGCAAGCACAATAGTTATTTTAGTTGTTCTTTACATCTCACTGAATACATTGAAACTTTTCTAACATGATAAGCAGAAGAAAAGGCAAAAATCAAAACAGAATGTCTGAATTGAAGGAAAAAGTTGAATTCATACATTTTACAGGATCTGGCACATGGCACATTTTATTCATCGGCCTTTTTTAGTGATTTATTATTGTATGTTCTATAATGTCACAAAATTTTTATAATCAGAAAAGTAGATTTTACAAAACTGTTTAAAGAATGGAAAACATATCTAACACTGATGACATAAGATATATCACTATCTCTGCAGTGGGCTGGCGCCCTGCCCTGGGTTTGTTTCCTGCCTTGTGCCCTGTGTTGGCTGGGATTGGCTCCAGCAGACCCCTGTGACCCTGTCATTAGGATATAGTGGGTTGGATAATGGATGGATAATATACAAAAGTAATACATAAACAGTTCACTGTGGATTTTAATAAACATTGCGACAGAGTTTAAGAAATGGCTATTTCCATTTAATAGGTTATAAGAAGGCTCCGTAAACGTTGACTGAGAAAATGGCAATAAAGTTTTCTAAATCACTCAAAGTACATTAAGCTTCAGAAGCTCTCACATACAGTACCAGAATAATATACTGTATATGGGGCAAGCAATGGAGACACTAAGGTGATCCTTTTTAGAGCATTGTATCTAAAGAGCGGGGCTTTAAAGATTGACTTTGTAATGGACGGGCAACTTGGCCAACAAAGGGCTTATATGGTCATGGTATTTGTGAAGAGTCAGACTAATGCTGACAATATGGACAATTTGTAGTCTGTTTATTTTTCTTATATGAAGATGATTGAAGACACAGCTGCAGTAATTCAAGCAAGAAGCAAAGGAGGAATGGCAAGTATTTCTGCATCTGAGGCAGGCTCTTAAAAATATTATGTACAAGGTAAAATGAGATTTAAACAGCTGCTAAAATGTGTAATTTAAACTTTAAGGCATTACGGACAATAATTGAAATCTGTAGACAACAGACAACATAGACCCGGTTGGTATAACATATGATTGATCAGTCTTTTTTGATGTATGTGGTGATCTCAAAGAAAAGAGTATGTTTACCTAGTTATTTAGACAGTAATATGTCCATGAACAAGATGAATCCTGGAGTGAGCTATGTGGAGGCATCACAGTATATGAAGGTAACACGAGGACCTTGGCTAAGTTGAAACATATTAAAAAAGATGCATAAGAAAGCTTGGAAATATCTCGTGGGACATAGAATTTATCTCAAAGAAAACAGTCTGCTTTCAGCCTGAAATGGGGAACACATCCTACAATAGCAAGGTTCTAGTCACGACAGTGCAATTCATAAGCTTTATGAGAGGAATATTGAGTCAGACAAAGGGAGCCTAGTTGGTACTCTGGCAACAGTATTCACAAGGCCATTTGTGACGGCGAAGTACATCGAGAGACTGTCACTGTAATAAACTTGAGTTTTTGAGGGGAAAAAATAAATTAGATTTTTTTTTTAAACAATTGGGTAAAAGAGTAGTAACGCCAAATCTATCGATATGAAATTTTACAATCCTTGGCTAAAATGACTAAATGACTGCTTAAGAGTAAATGCAATGAAAAAAGAATTTCAGATATTGGCAACTACTTACTTCACATAAAAACACAGCAAAAGGCAACATATTTGCTATATTTCTCGGCTCACTTTACACAACAAAGCTCAATAATGTGTCAGCATATTAAATAATCTGAATGGAGACAGAGTATAAAGTGGACAGATCTTTTACATATTACATGATTTAGAATTTTGTGTTGTGGTTCTGGTACATAAATACTAATGACAAGCAAAACCAATGGAGTTCACTTCTCCGTGAGTTCGGTGAAATCATGACAAATGTTCAAGAACTTCACCAAACTCCAAGCAGTGCATTAAAGTCAATGGAGAAGGAAGAAATGAAGTAGTTTTGGCTGGCCTATAATGGTGCAGTGATGCTGTAATTGTCCCTGAGTACCACAGAAGCGTCTATGCTTATTGTGACCAAAAATGTGATCTGAAAGAGCATTAAGGCAGCAGTGCTAACTACTGCAGACCACCATGCCTCATACAACAAAAGACACAGATAAAACTTTAACTACAAACAAAATACAACAAATGGCCACAAACTAACAATAAGTGAAAAAAAATCATATAATTGTATTCATACAATTCCAGAGGACACACATTAGCCATGCCATGAAACGATAGTGTGGGAATCGGCTCAATCCATTGTTGGAAATAGTGGCTTTGAGTTCAGCTGTACCATCTTTGTTGTTTCTATGTGCAGATACTTTGCGATATTTTCTTCCGTGAAGAAGACAGAAATGGCTTTGAACAGTAATAAATCTTTTGTTATTATTACTATTTCGCATGGTCATCCATGTTTTCTTTCTTAGGAAGGGGGGGGGTGTAAGGCTTGTTTTGCATCATAGCTTCAGCATATGGCTAATTATGCGAGCAAATCACACAGAGATCACTTATACATCTGGTGCCATATACTCTGAATAATCTTAGTATGGTTTGCTAGTGCACCCCTCAAATAAAAATACAGCAAAGTAATTTTTTTTAAATGCATGCAAGGCGGAAGACTGGGATACTGGTCAGGTCATGACATCACATATTTTCCGAAGCAGCTTGGTAAGGATCTTACAATACACCTGCATGGAAGTTCTGATTATGACTGTTACAGCTCTATGATGACATGCTGGCCTTGCAAAGCATCATGAGGTGAATTTACAGGAGAATATTTGGTGAGGTCACTGGTGAATACAGTATATTCACTACAAAAAATGGTTTGGTAAATTTTGTTGATCAACACTACTAAATACCCATTACATAACTATTACACTTATATAGTACTAGGCTGACCCGCCTTTTAAGGCGATCAACTTTTAAGTTGACCACTTCTTAAGGCAATTCAATATGTAGATCAATTTAAAATTTTATACAAAATCATTAATTTGGTTATATTGCATTTGAGCGGTATTACTTTAATACTCGTAGTTTCTGTTATTTTTGTGATGAAATTTAAACTTTTTTTCTATATTGAGGTCGCCCTTTTGAACCCCCTTGATATTTACTATGCGGTGAGGCATTTGTACTCCATCAACATTAATTATTTCCAGAGACATAATTTTGTGTATTTTTTTAGCGCATCGCGCACAAAAGCAAGGGAATGATGGGAGCACCAGAACTCTGCTCACATCATGTCACTTCGTACCGCAAGCTGCAAGTAGTAAGTCTGTGATAAGCGGAATACCTCTACGCTTTCCACTCACGGGACAGAAGGGCAATCCCGACCGCTTTTATATAGTAAGAAAGAAGAAGAAGATATCGCACAGTCTGGAGTAGAAAATCATCTTTTAGCTGGAAAAAACGAAACTACAAATCCCATTGTGCATTGCAAAATGGACGGGGCATGTGTGAAACTCCGTGCTACTCGCACAGTCTGGAGTAGAAAATCATCTTTTACCTGGAAAAAACGAAACTACAAATCCCATCGTGCATTGCAAAATGGACGGGGCGTGTGTGAAACTCCGCTCCTGCGTAGCATTCACGGGACGGAAGGACAATCCCGACCGCTTTTATATAGAAGGAGATGAATTAATTATGTAATTCCTGGAACTGTTTTAAAAAAAAAAGACCCTTATTATACAACTGACGGCAATTCCCTTTCCATCACTGTCAAAATAATCCCCTTCAGATGCAATATATTTGTCCCAGCATTTAAGAAATACTTCCTCTAGTCCTCGTTTGTTACATATTCTAGAGCCTCCTGTAATTTTTTCCTAGATTGCTAACACAGTACCAATTTGTCTCCCCTTCAGTCTCAATTTTAATTGTGGACACAAAAAGAAGTGACAGGTGAAATTTGGCAAACTCAGGGGTGAAAAGTAACAACCACATTGTTTTCGAGGTGTGCTGCCATGGTGCAAAATTTCTGTGCATCACTGCTCCAGACGATTTTATCCTGATGCTTTCCTGCAGATGCCTCAGCAGGTCAGTGTAATATTGCTATTAATAGTATCTTCATGGGGAAAGTCTTTATTAACAAGTCCATCAATTTATAAAAATGCAATCATCATTCTGTAATGCTTGAAGTCGAAGGAAATAGCTTCGTTTTGGAGGCTCTATAAATGCTCGGTGGTCTCCCTTTAAAGTTTGCAGACGTGAATGTACATGTAAAAAATTTTGGAAGGTAGTGGAAAGGGGAGGTGAGGCATCCTGGTTCAAAGTAAGAAGATGTGTGTGTAAAAGTAAACAATCTTGGAGGGCAGGTTGGGATCCCCTTTCAAAGGAAATAGATGAGAATATATATTACAATAAGTAGCTTGTGGAGGACACATTAAGCTTAAACTTATGGTTTCCGTCCCCCATGTCTTGGATCCGAGGACACTACTTCCACCTCTGCTTCTCTCCCCCGGACATCTGCAGTCATAGCCACAGTGCCTGGCACCAGCACTGAAGGATTATAGTGTATTTTCTAACCATTGAGTTTTGCATCTTCCTTCAGGTTAGTCTAACTGTCAGTCTCTTCTGCTGCATCATTCGTTTGCTTATAACCACCTCTAAGTGCAGAGCAGAGCCATGTAAGTCAGAATAACATTAATAAATATCGACAAATAAAAAACATGTCAGCTTTTTTTTTTTTCTATAACATCACCAAATTTCAATCAAATCAGTCAAAGAATCTTTGAAATTTTGGGGTACTTAGTTTTTCGATTGTAGGGTGTTCTTTTATCCCCAAAATTCTAATATCTTTAAACGTCCTTTCTTAGTGGATACCTACTAGTCTTTTATTGAACAGCAAATAGTGTTTTTGTTAATGAGTGAGTGAGTGACTGAATGAATCAGTCAACTTTGCATCATACAGTATATATATATATATATATATATATATATATATATATATATATATATATATATATACATACTGTATACAGTATGTATATATACTATATATATACATTGTCGAGGATGCCAGGGGCTACAATCCGGCTGGGACGCCTTGGAGGACCGGAAGTGGGCGTGTGCCCATCTGGGATCACGTGGGGGCCGCCTTCCTGGTTGCTTTGGGGGCCACGGTTCAGGGTGTGGAAGCCCCACCCTGTAGGGGCCCGTGGTCACCGCCAGGAGGCGCCCCAATGCCTTGGGGACCTGTTCCCTCAGCACTTCTGCCACACCAGGAAGTGCTGGGGGGAAGATTTAGAAGGGCACCCGGAGAGCTTCCGGGAGAACAGCCGGCACTTCCGCCACACTGGGGTGTGTCAGCAGGAGATTGCCGGGGAGCACCTGGAGCTCGGGGCGAGAGTCGGGAGCGGAGAGGACTGAGCTGGAGAAGGCAAGGAGGCGGCCTGAAGAGAGTGAGAGGAAGGCATTGTGTGGCCAGGACTTTTGGGGACTTTGGGGGTTTTGTGGTGCACTTGTGTGACTTTATTAGTGTAAATAAACGTGTTGTGGGTGAAATGAACGTGTCCGCCTGTCTGTGTCCGGGTCAACTTCCACAGCATATATATATATATATATATATATTGTCACACACGTGCGAGTAGGGGAACGTTGTGTGGACCAAGTAAAGGCAATTCCACACCAGGCCAGGGGAGGGCAGGGTGCACTAAACCTTCTCCTGTTATCTCTACAGACCAGCCACGGGAAAACCTGAACCAAGAATGTCACTTCCGGTTCCAGCACCCAGAAGGATGTCACTTCCGGTTCCAACACCCAGAAAAACATCACTTCTGGTCACCCTACATCACTTCCGGTGACCTTACATCACTTCCTGTCTGATCACTTAAAACTGCCATCTTTTCCATCCTTCAGGAGTTCTGCCTTGGACTCTCTACAGTCAACTTCATTTTTGCTTAAAAACCAAAACCTTTGCAGCTAGGAATATTATACAGGTGGCTGCCCCAAACCTTTTTACACATGTGAAGTCTCTTCCTTTTACAGTGGCGTAGTCGGCAGGATGATGGCCTCCTAGAGAGATCGCAAGGCAAACATAAATCTAGGCTTGACACACGTTTATAAACCAACAAATCATCAGATGGGTAAGTACCGCTCCCGAGTTGCCGAGTGGGTGTCAATCGGGGCGTGTTGGGGAAAACTGGAATGTGCTTCAACCCATCATCCTATTAAAGGTCCGGGGAAAAATAGCCCCGGGACCCACAAGCTAGAGCCAGGTGCATCAGGGAACGCATTGAGTGCTTATTATAGCCTCCCGGGTGTGGGGACTGCCCCTACTTATCCCACAAAGGGCAAGCCCTTTAATAAAGGTGGGAGAAACCCAGGCTGGTAGGTGAAAAACATAATGGCCTGGAAAATTAACACAGCTAAGGCAACCAAGAAACAGGCCATGGCTTTTTGGGCTAAGGTGGTTGGTTGATTACAACCTCATAAAAATTCCAGCCACCAAATAGCGGAGCAGGTGGCCTGCGCCTTACTCCTTAAGAGCCTTCCCGGAAAAATCGCCCAGACGGCCTGGGAATATACAGATATTGTCGCATTAGTTGAGACAATAGATCACCTCAGGGCAGAAACCGGCTTGAGAGTGTCAGAACGGGACTCGTGTGAACCTGGCGTGCTTGCGTCCCTAATACACAGTCCCATGGCTATAATTTGAAGCATGTTCGAGTGGACCCTGGGACACGCTGGCAGGCACTGCAAAGCAACAAAGGGGTCCGCGGGGTGATGTGGGAGGAGGTGCGGTGTGCTCTCGCTAATCCACTGGCCTGTTCACATACGGGAAAAGTGTTAGTTAATGGAATTAAAGTAACCGCTTTATTTGGTTCCGGCAGTAACATTTCCATTGTTGCTTGCCATTTGATATTACCGCGACAATGGTGTATTCACGGGGATGTCTGGTATTATCGATCTGCCAAATGCTTTATATGTCAGGACGGCATAATTAAAAAGTTAATGGTGGCAGTGATGGATAATCCTCCCTTCCCCGTGATACTAGGAAGAGATTGGGTCGACATAAATAGTGGTGATACAGGCACTTCTCCTCGATCACTAGGTCTAGTCACGGACGCGAATTCAACTTCCTCCACGCCGTGTATACAGCCGGCTGAGGAGCGGACTTTGGCCTCGGGCGATGACGAAGAAACACCCGGGATGTCGCAGCCTGAGATGTCATCAGCAAGCACTCAGACGGCTCGGGACGAAACCCCCGCCCCATGAGGTCGAATCCGACCCTCTCTTACGTCTGCAGTTTCAATTCAGGCAGACGCCGGCTTCATTTAAAAGGGAACAATGGAATGATGATTCCCTTAAATTTGCAAAGAATGCAGTTGTTCTCATAGACGGCCAACGCACCTCACCACATCCAATGCCACAGGGTCCTCACTTTGTGCTTAATAATGATCTGTTATATCGGGTGGCAGAGCATGAGGGACAGATGAGGTCACTGTTGTTAGTACCACGGACTTACCGGCGACAGGTCTGTGAACTAGTGCATACCCATCTGCTGGGAGCCCATCTGGGCCCCGAAAAAACACTTGAGAGAATTAAGCTCCGATTTTTTTGGCCTGGAATTAACAAGGAGGTTCTCCGCTTTTGCACATCCTGTCCGGAATGTCAATTGAGGCAAATTCCTAGGAGGGACCGTGCTCCTCTAGTTCCCTTACCCTTAATAAACATACCTTTCGAATGTATTGGGGTCGACCTGGTGGGACCCCTAGAACTCTCAGCCAGAGGTCATAAATATATAATGGTCCTCGTAGATTATGCTACTTGATTTCCAGAGGCTGTTCCGTTGCGCTCAGCTGCTTCAAAAGCTATCGCACAGGAATTAGTTGGGGTATTTGTGCGTGTAGGAATCCCTAAAGAAATCCTGACGGATCAAGGGATTCCTTTCACCTCGCAGACGTTCAGGGAGACTGCCAAGCTACTTCAAATAAAACATTTAAAGACCTTGGTATATCATCCTCAAACCCACAGTCTTGTGGAGAGGTTTAATCAAACTCTCAAACAGATGTTGCGTAAGGCAGTCAATGAGGACGGAAGGAACTGGGACCAGCTCCTCCCCCTCGTCCTTTTTGCATATTGGGAAGTCCCACAAGCCTCCATGGGGTTCTCACCTTTCGAATTACTATATGGACGACAACCCCGGGGCATATAAGACATCTTAAAAGAAGGATGGGAGGAAGAGGCCCTCCCGTCAACAAATATATTAGAGTATATCGCGCAGTTACGCGATAGATTTGAGAAAATTAAACCCATATTGAAAACACATATGGAAAAGGCGCAAGCAGTTCAGGCCCAATGCTATAACCGTGGTATGTCTCTGCGGGAATTCCGCCCGGGAGACTGGGTCATGGTTTTAGTTCCTACCTCACATTCCAAATTACTGGCCCATTGGCAAGGCCCTTATGAAATTAAGGAGAGGAAGGGGCTGGTCGACTATTTGGTGAAACAACCAAATCGTCGACCCAGCGAGCGGATTTATCATATCAATCTGCTGAAACCGTGGAAGGATAGGGATTCCGAGCCCTACTCCGGACAGCTCCGCTCTCTCTTCGCTCATCAACTACACCTTACTTTCAGAGACAATTTGACTCGCCAGCAACGTCAGGAGCTCGAAGTAGTTATCCAGTCTGTACCTGAGGTAGTCAGTGAAAACCCAGGTAGAACCTCCCTGTTTGCGCATGACATTGTGACGACACCTGGGGTTATAGTCCGAGAACACCCATACAGAATTCCCAAGGCAAAAAAGGCTGAAGTGGAGTTGGAGATCAGACGAATGCTGGAACTAGGTGTGACTGAGGAAAGTTATAGTCCCTGGTCCAATCCTATCGTTATGGTCAGTAAGCCTGACGGAAGTTGGAGGTCTCCCAATTCGATGCTTATCCGATGCCGCGAGTGGATGATCTCCTCGAGCGGCTAGGACATGCCAAATTTTTGACTACTCTAGATATGACTAAGGGGTACTGGCAGGTTCCCTTAACGGACTCCGCTAAGGAAAAGACAGCGTTCAGCACCCCTAGCGGTCACTGGCAGTATCATATCCTCCCATTTGGATTACATGGGGCACCTGCGACCTTCCAACGTCTGGTGGATAAAGTGCTCCGTCCTCATAATTCATATAGTGCTGCCTACTTGGATGACGTTGTCATCTATTCCAACACCTGGGAGGAACACATACTGCAGGATGGAGCTGTATTACGGACACTGGCACAAGCTGGGCTTCGGATCAACCCGAAAAAGTGTCACTTTGGGTTGATCGAGGCTAAATATTTAGGCTATCTAGTGGGCCGGGGTATGGTGAGACCACAGTGCTCTAAAATAGATGCCATTCTGAATTGGCCCCATCCGATAACCAAGAGGAAAGTTCAGGCCTTTCAAGAGCTACGCCCTTGACAAACCTCACAAAGAAGGGTCGACCTAATTGAGTGGTATGGGATGATATATCTGAGGCTTCATTCAGTGACTTGAAAATGGCCCTTACGTCAGCTCCTATATTAAAGGCACCGGACTTTTCCTTGCCTTTCGTTCTCCAGACGGACGCTTCGGACACAGGACTTGGAGCCGTGCTGAGCCAAAGCGTCGATGGAGTTGAACACCCCATTATGTACCTGAGCCGGAAACTGTTGGATTGGTAAACTAGGTATGTGGCGGTGGAGCAGGAGGCTCCGGCTATTAAATGGGCGATTACTCAGCTGAGATATTACCTCTTGGGGCGTGAAATCACTCTTGTGATGGACCATGCGGCCTTACAGTGGATGGCCTTACACAGGGAGTCCAATCCACGTGTCACAAGGTGGTTGTTGGATCTGCAGCGATATAAGTATTCAGTCGTTTATCGCCGGGGTGTTCTGCAAACCAATAGCCGATGCTCTTTCTCGATGCCACGATCTCTTGGACCGGTACGCCCGACCCAACTGGTCTGGGCTGAGGGGGGGCCATGTCACACATGTGCGAGTAGGGGGACATTGTGTGGACCAAGTAAAGGCAATTCCACACCAGGCCAGGAGAGGGCAGAGTGCACTAAACCTTCTCCTGTTATCTCTACAGACCAGCCGCGGGAAAACCTATCTGAACCAAGAATGTCACTTCCGGTTCCAGCACCCAGAAGAATATCACTTCCGGTTCCAGCACCCAGAAGAAGGTAACTTTCGGTTCCACCGCCCAGAAAAACATCACTTCCGGTCACCATACATCACTTCCAGTGACCTTACATCACTTCCTGTCTGATCACTTAAAACCGGCATCTTTTCCATCCTTCAGGAGTTCTGTCTTGGACTCTCTACAGTCAACTTCATTGTTGCTTAAAAACCAAAACCTTTGTAGCTAGGAATATTATACGGGTGGCTGCCCCAAACCTTTTTACGTGTGTCAAGTCTCTTCTTTTTACTATATATATATATATATATATATATATATATACAGTACAGGCCAAAAGTTTGGACACACCTCCTCATTCAATGTGTTTTCTTTATTTTCATGACTGAAGGCATCAAAACTATGAATGAACACATGTGGAGTTATGTACTTAACAAAAAAAGGTGAAATAACTGAAAACATGTTTTATATTCCAGTTTCTTCAAAATAGCCACCCTTTGCTCTGATTACTGCTTTGCACACTCTTGGCATTCTCTCGATGAGCTTCAACAGGTAGTCACCTGAAATGGTTTTCACTTCACAGGTGTGCCTTATCAGGGTTATTTAGTGGAATTTCTTGCTTTATCAATGGGGTTGGGACCAGCAGTTGTGTTGTGCAGAAGTCAGGTTGGTTGGACGATCATTTATTTTTCAACAGGACAATGACCCCAAACACACCTCCAGGCTGTGTAAGGGCTATTTGACCAAGAAGGAGAGTGATGGAGTGCTGTAAATGGTCATGAAAATAAAGAAAACACATTGAATGAGGAGGTGTGTCCAAACATTTGGCCTGTACTGTATATATATATAGTGATGATAATGCAACACAGACATTATAAAGATTTGGGGCAGCCACCCATATATTGTTTTCCCGGCTGCAAAATTTAAGAGTATGAAGCACGATGTGCATAGAACAGTCCAAAACAGAACTGATCATTACAGACAAAGATGGAGGCTTTAAAGGCCCATAAGGGAAGTGACGTCATCAAAAGGGCCGGAATCGGAAGTGATGTCTTCTAGTCTGGAAGTGACGTCAGCAAAGGGGCCGGCACCAAGAGTGATGTCTTCTGGTCCGGAAGTGACGTCAGCAAAGGGCCCGGCACCGGAAGTGATGTCTTCTGAGGTGGCGAAACTTTGCAGGATTTCCCAGTAAACGTCTGTAGGGAACTGAGAAAGACAGTCAGTGCACTCCGCCGGGCCCTGGTCGGATGATTTATTACAATTACTCAGGCCCTTTAGCTGCCTCCTACTCGCACGTGTGTGACAGTATATATATATATAAAGAGAGAGATAGTTCAGGGGTAATCAACTGGTTAGAGTGAAATTGGCTGGAGTTTCAGGCTCTGACTTAGTTGGTTGTTTGTTGGCTCACTCACTTCACATTTCACTTCTGTTTGGGTGCCATTAAAGGAAAGAAATGAAGCAATTCAAAGGAACGATGAAGAAATTCAGGGGAACAAATCTTAAAAAACAAGTCAATTAAAAATAATTCAAAAGAAGTTAACTAGCAGCAAAACAAGTGCACTAATTAAGAAAAGGGTTGGAATGAAAACCTGCAGCCATTGGGGCCCTCCAGGACTGGAGCTGGGAACCCCTGATATAGATAGATAGATAGATAGATAGATAGATAGATAGATAGATAGATA
>JANRMT010062842.1:13443980-13458956 GCA_026402145.1 Polypterus bichir lapradei | reverse complement strand
CACAGTCCTGAAAAAGGAACGTTTCTTTTTTTTGCTGAGTATATATATATATATATATTATTTATTTATTTATTTTTTCTTGTGTTGAGGCTGATTATTTTCACAATGGACTTTGCACATTCTCTGTGTTTCAATGTGGTGTTATTATTAAATCCCAATATAGAAGCCCAAAAATGCAAAAACCCTCTCAAAACTCAGTAAAGCCATTTAAATAAACTTACATAAGATTTTTAATGAATTAGATTAAACAAAAGATCAATTTAACATTTCAAAGCAAGTAAATTCTGCAATTAATTAACTAAAGAATGAAAAATAACCAGTAAACCACTCAAAACAGAATCTAGGAAGAACTAAACTAATTAAAAAAACAATAAACTTCTAAAAAACAAGAAATAGAAACTTATCAGGAGAAAAGATGAGATTTCCCAAGCCTAAAACACAAATCCGAAACTCAGAATCCTTAATTCCAAAACTATTATTCTTCATTGGAAAATATTTACATATAAAAGTTTCAAGTGGAAATTTCTCAAAAGAGATAAGACCAAAGCAAAACACTTAACAAATTCCAGACGAGAGAAGAGTAAGTGATGAGCCAAAAACATATTAGGTAAATACTTTCTAATGTCACAGCCAAAAGCTGTCCCTAGTTACAACTTTTGTAGTCCTGTCAGGTGACTGTAGCACCTGTGAAAACTAATCCAAACTTGAGGTCCCGCCCCAACGAAGTCAGGACAATATTAAAAGTAAGGGAGTGGGTAAAGATAAAAATATAGTAGAATCCCAATTAACCGAGGCTCCTCATTATCCGAGGCGAACCTGTAAATGTAATACATTACTTTTCTTATGCAGTAATTCATAAAAGTTTTGTCGCGAATACTGAACCAAGAACATATTGCTTTGACATGACTGGGACTTCACAGGAAACAATTTATTGCTTCAATGTAACCTGGACTTCCCGGCAGTCAAGTGGGAAGCTGATATGTAGTGCAATAAAAAGACGTGATGCACCAGGGAGACTGGAGTGAGACAGAGGGGTTTTGTAATTATTGCTTAGACATGATTGAGACTTCATGATAATCAAGAGGAAAATGATGCACAGTGCAGTGTGTTGGAACAGGGCATCAGGGAGGTCCACAATTGTGCAGCACACTGTGGAACCTGGAGTTAGATGATGTGGTATCGATAATAAAGTTCAAATTTTAGTACCAATTTAAAACCACTAAGGTATAAAAAAGGCATAAAAGTGCTACTGTACATTACAAATTGTGAAAACCTTTAATATCCATATATTTAAATCAGAAATCTCTGTGGCCATCCATTTTATTCAGGTTTTAAGTTATCTGAGGTAACATCGGTCCACATTACCTTAGATAATCAGGGTTGTACAGTACAAAATAAAACATAAACAAAATACAAGAAAGGGAAAGGAAAAATATAAAATAAACAGGGGCAAGGCACTAATGCAGCCTTGGCACAAGGTTTTCCAATGATTCCAAAATTCTTTTGGGTGGGCATGCGCGAGACTTGGCCGTGTTGGACTGGCATGCCGTACAGGTTTGGTTCCTACCAACAGGACATCAGTAACATTGAAATGGATTGGTCCTTTTTGAGAATTGCTATATTATGTTATTGTTATGTTGGTGTTGAATTTATACCTGAAGAAAATAGTGCTCTTTCTTGATTTAACTTATATCCACACACAAACTAAAGAACACATAAAAACACAATGCTCACTAAAAGAAGACCATTCAAAATCAAAGTTCATCCATTACTCTCTGAGAAACCATTGGAATTATTATTATGTTAAAAATGCCAATGGCTTCATCCTTAGATTCCATTTCCAAGAAAATGATCTTTCTTAATAAAATACTGCACTTCTCTGTGGTAAAGGATAGCTTAAAAAAGCTAAAGATAAAATAAGATTAATAAGTTTCCTCTTGCACATGACAACTCATTGTCATACCCAGTACTGTACAAAATATATTGAAGCATGACTGTTTTTTGGAGTGTGGCTTGTGAAGAACTAGCACGTTGTCTACTGCTCGGTTTTGCTTTGTTCCCCATTGCTAGACCTTATACCCCAGACATGAATTAACTGCACACACATTCATACAAGGCAAATATAGAGATGCTAATTGACACACAGCCTAGTATGTGGGAGATAAACCAAAGTAAACCAGCTCAAGCACAGTGGCAATTGTACTGACTTGACTTTGAACCCACGACTCTGGAGCTGTGAGGCAGCAACACTAACCTTTGCAATAAAAACTAGCTTAAATTAACATTAAAATTTTTTTATCAAGTTAAAACAATTCTGTTAAAAATATATAACAACTCGCCATCGCCCGTGTAGTAGTGAAACAGGACAGTAAGGAGGGCCTTGCTCAGCTCCCTACTCCTGATGTCATGCTTCCCCTCTCCCCTCAGCTCACAGCCTCTGTCTTGGATTAGCGCAAATATATCACTCCTGCAAGTGAACTATGATTCTTAGCATGATGATAGAAGTCGCAAAATCAACCGGAATGTTCAATTATAGAAAAAAATCTGATCTAAATCCGTTAAGTAGTTCTCTTGTGAAAAGCGGACAGACATACAGACAGACAGACATTGAGTTTTATATATATATAGAGAGAGTGATGAGGCCATCACAATGAAAGCCCTGGATGGTGTTTGAATTTGCTGTTGAAAACTTACTGAATGACTACAGCATGGAGAAATGCCAGTTAATTCAACAACTTGACATGAAGACCCTCAGCCTGGACCCAAATGAAACACAATAGGATTAACAAGCTAGGTGAAAAGCTCAGGGGTAGATCTAATAAGACAGTCCCCTCTGAACTTGTTCCTTTGCCATATCCTATTCTAAGTAAGAAAAAGTTAGGTTAATATGTAGCTCAAAGCTGGATATACAATACAGAGAACATGTTTAGGGTATGGTAGGTTCCCCATGGAGCAGATGGGACTCATACCATCAAGATGTGTTGCAGCTCAACTGAAAAGGCGTTAAAATACTGGGAAGAACAGATAAGGACTGTAAAAATAGAGACTGAGGGGCAGAAGGCTTAGTAATGTTTCCTCATAATATCAAAGGATATGTACAAAAAAATAGAAATTTAATGGATCAAATAAAACATGCAAATGTCTAACCAGCTAGGAACTTTCAAGCACAGAAATAATAATACATTAAAAATTGGCTGTTTTAGTGCTAAAAATTTGAACAACAAAACACATGAAACTGAGCTGGATTGGGACCTGAGTGCAGTGGGTGACACCTCAGCACCACACTGGAACAGTGTGAGGATTTTTACGGTGGCTTGAGCGCCTATCCTGGCACCAAGCTTTCTCTCTAAGTTGGAGGACCTGCTTGCAGGGCTCAGGCCCGCCACCAGGAGGGGACAAACGGGACTCTGGTCCGGGGCCCTAATGAAAGGGGGCCCCTTCACGCTTGATTTTTTTTATGCTGATGTTGTGCGCGTAGATATATATTCGGACTATTATTCAAGTTACATGTAATAGAAAAGTTAAATCATTTAGCTTACAACAATACAAGTGAGTGTTTTAATAGCTGCACACTCCACGCAAGTAGATATCGTGCTCGTGTTGTGTGAAGCATGCTTGTCAAAGGGGGCCGGCAGCGGCACGCTTCTCAAAGACAAAGGAGAGCCGAAGTGGACGTCCTTTTGCTTGACGTTGAGTAGTATGTTTGTTGTACAGGGTACATGGATAATGGATTGACTTTGCCGCTGTAATTGAATACTTCCGTTCTGTCTCAGACAACAGCGATATTGTTGTGCACTATCGTGGATGTTGATGTGTATGGTGTAGCAAAAGTCCGTCTCCGTAGTTTGATAATTCATTCGCTTGGGTGTTTATTGTTGCTTTTAAAGCAGTGACGAGTGTGCTTTGGTTTTGTGTGTATCACTAAAGATTCTGGATCACCTGGATTTTTTGAAAACTTTGAAGTTTGATACAGCAATTTACCATACTGATTGTACACCATGTAGATAACCCTAACCGTTAGTATATATTAAAATGTTCAGATGTTACTCCTATTCATTGCATTGGTATAATTGTACCGTTACACATTAGATAATACATAGGCCTATCTCATTAATGTATTGTTTCAATTCCGCTATGAGCTTCCGTTAGCACTGGCTTTCCTTCTCGTAGTCAAACTTTGATGTGCGAGAAGGCTTAACTCATCAAGTATGGTATTCATAAATGCAGCATTGTCGCTGTCGGATAAACTACATTTTGTATACGTATTTGAAGGTTTTGGCATGTGGGGACCTGGGGGAAGGCAGAAGGGTCCACACATACCCAGTTGTCTGGGGCCCAAATATTTCTGGAGGCAGGCCTGCAGGGCTGGATGCAGATTAACGTCATACCCAGGACAAAACAATTGCAGGTTAAGGGTCTTGCTCAAGGTCCCAACAAAGTAGAGTCACTTCTGGCATTTGAGGGATTCTAACTGGCAACCTTCTGATTGGTGGCGAACATCCCTAGCCTGAGTCACCACTCCACTTAAATCCTTAGGACATACATGAATGTAACAACTGTCAGTCAGTCAGTCAGTCAGTCATTTTCCAACCCGCTATATCCTAACACAGGGTCATGGGGTCTGCTGGAGCCAATCCCAGCCAGCACAGGGTGCAAGGCAGGAACAAACCCTGGACAGAGTGTCAGCCCACCACAGATATAACAACTGTCAGCTCTGAAAACCTGGAGAAGTGGTCAGGTAATTCAGAGAGAATTTAAATCTAGTGTTGGCTCAAATGTTTGTTTGAGTAACATTTATTAAAAAATGTAGGGTAGGACAGAAAGCCGCATGAACAGAGGCATACCAGACAAAAGTGCTATTAATCACTTCTTTGATCCATTAATTTCAGAAACTGTTTAATCTAGTTAAGTCATGGGAGCCCAAAATCTATCTAGGTAGGAACCAATCCTGGAGACAGTGGCAGCTAATTAAAGAGCACACTAATATACACAACCAGTGACCCTAATGCACATCTAAACCAACACATCTTTGGGATGTGGGAGCAAAACTGGAATACTTAGTGAAATCCAACCCAGATTTGTACAGAGTATGCAGACTCCACCCAGTCAATGCCTAGGCCAAGAATGAAACCCAACCTTCTGGAGCTGAGAGCTACCAATTCAACACCATGCCAACTTTTCTGTAAATTTTAATATCATATCATTATGCTAGTGCAAGGAAAGGGTGTTATAGTAGAAGGTGATTTTAACGACCTGATCTGTGATTGATGATTACTATATCTTAGTGTGTCAAAGCATCAGCAGGAGGGCAAACCTGTTTAAACTTTCATATTTAGTAATAACCAAAACAGAATGCAGAATACAGACATTGTTGCACTATAAGGATTCACTGATCATATTTTGACAGTTTAAATAAACAAAAAGTTTGAGAATTAAATTTAATTTTAGGAAGGCAAACTCTGAAGAAATATAAAAAGACAGAAATAAACTAGGGCAATGTTATGTATTTGTACAATGTTGAGGAGCGATGGTATAAATTTAAAAGCATACTTCAAACCTGGCACATTTCCTCAGCATATAAGAAAAGGAATAAGAAACAAATAACTCAAGAAAAGGCAGCACTGTAATGGATGTAAGAAAAATAACACCACCACCCTCCACTCTAGGGCTTAGGAAAACTTTAGACTGGTAATTAAAAGAGAAATTAAAAATGTCAAGATGAAGCTGCATAGAAATATTGATAATGCTGCATCGGGTAAACCCAAGATGTACTTTTCATGTGTTAGCTGTAAGTGGTCAGTAAAAGTCTCATAGGAAAATTGTATTTGTCAAAGGTTGATCTTTGATGGCTCCTGAGACTTCACAGAGATTCACATTGATGTTTCATTTAAGAATCAACTTTGTCACAGAATTCCTTAGGAAAAACAGCTTTAGACAAAAAGAAGACAGCTGAGGTAAACTTCCAAAAATCATGTTATAGTTTGTGAAATCTCTTTCAAGACTTCATATTTTTAATCATTATTGGATCGATGCCTTTTTACAGGTGACTTTCAACATTTGAGACATTTGTTTTGCTAATTGGACCACATGCATGTAAAGAGGTGTCAACAGTGAGATCTAAACCCACAACCTAAGGGCTTAAAGGCCAAAGCCTTAACTGCTATGCCACCCTGCCTGCCTTCTTTATTTCCAGAATGAGTAGGAACAAATTGGTGAACAGAGATTTAAATCAGAGAAACTAATAGTATTATTCAGAAGCAAGGACTACAGCTTTGTAATCATAGTAAAGTGTTTCATTACTACCATACATACAGTTCACCATATATTAATAAGCACACAATGCAAATACTTTCAAACTGCAAAAAATGTCAAGACAGTGCCTAGAAGATCTGAGCCGATTTTGTGACTTTGCTGAGATCTCCACTGAAACTCAAGAGGAGACACCTGTGAGTATACTTAGGGTATTTTTTCTCAGGAGTAAAATTTGAGAAGCATGAGACAGGAGACAATGTCTATATTTTATTTTTTCGGATCTCATTGTTGTCGAGGAGAAACCAAAAATACATTAAGGAGATCTCTTTTTTGGTTTTTCATTCCTATGAGGTGTAGGTAAAGTTCATTTTGAAATCAAGGTTGGCATTAACTATACAGGAAAAAAAGAAACAACAAATACTCATGGTGTTTATACAATCTGAGCCTTTCACCCTCAAGGAGGTTTGCCAGCAGCCACTAGAAATTGCATTTTATTAAAACTGCAAACGATCTGGGGAGCAGAGAGAACGAAGTATTACAACATGTACCCAAAAGTGCTCAAAGATGCTACTGGTGGTACATGGAAACCCTTAGAGAACAAATCCCTAAAGATTGGATTCTAGCAAAAGTCGTTCTGTTATATAAAGAAGGTGATGGGACTGACTCTGCTAACTTTAGGCCATTTAGCCTAAGATACATCACAAGCAATAAAACAGAAGAAGTTATAACAAAAAAGTTAAAGATATGACTATGCAATGCTTGCTTGTTAATGGCAAGTTGTCATAAGTTTAGGTTTATTGTCACGTGTACATAGTACGAGGGGCGTTCAAATATAAACAGGAATTTATGAGCTACGCTTTATTTATTGAATACAATGAAACGACTTAACACACTGTTTTTCTACATAGTCTCCTGCCACTGCAATCCACTTGTTCCAGCGCTCAGGAAGCTTCTTTATCCCAGAAGAGTAGAAGTCTTTTGACTGCATGTTGACCCATTACTGCACAGCATCAATAACCTTCTCATTCGGCTTGAATTTCTTCCCTCCTAAAAATTCCTTAAGTGGACCGAAGAGATGGTAGTCCGTCTCTAAATGACTTGCACCAATCATACACTCTAGACTGAGAGAGAGAGACACTCCTCCCCAAACTGTTTTTTAAGTCTCGAATAAATCTGAGATGGAATGACTCCTTCATTTGTCAAAAATTGGATAATAATGTGCTGTGTAACACTACTGTGTACCTCCTGCTCCGACATGTTGATTACAACTGACAGAAAGGGGGGGAAAGAGCAGCTAGCACTACTAACGAAAAGTTCATATATGCGTGTGTTTGTCCAATGAGTCAGGTCTATCTTGTACTATTTATAACAACAAATCATGAAAATTCCTGTTTATAATTGAACACCCCTCATAAAATTAAATTATTATTTGCATGTCTCATCAGAACAACCGAATATACAACAATATCAGAGAAACACAAACAAAAAGTATATATACCATGCAATATATACTGTATATATAAAGAAGAATATTTTTACTACTTTAAATTAATGTTATATGATAAAAAATAGTCAAATGGTATTCTGAAGCATAAAAAACATGCAATAAAAATGATGACGTGTGAAAAATAGTATTTCTGAAGGAGCAATAAATCACAGCTATAACAGAAGTGGACAGACACTTGGAAATGAAGTTTAATGTAGAAAATTAAAAACTTCAGCATGGTGGCAAAATAGTGTTAATTATTAATACAAGATGAGAAGAAGCCTCTGAATAGGATTTAGGAACTTATATTGATGTAAAGTTCTCATTGTCTAAGCAACGTGCAGAAGTATTTCAAAAGGAAAATAAAATGTTAGATTATATTGTAAAAGCTTTGAAATATAAATCAGAAAACGTATGTTCAGTGAGACTGCATCTGGAGTATTGTTTGCTGTTCTGGTCATCAAACTCCAAGAAAGACATAGCAGCACATGCAGCTGTGCAGAGGAGAACAACCAAATGCAGGACTTAAGAGTTAAACTTGCTTAGGCCAGATCAGAAGTGGTTATGTGGAAACCTAATCCAAATATTCAAAATTGTCATAGGCATCAATAAAATGGACCCAACAGAGTTCTTTCAATTAAACGGTGCTCATTTACTCATGGACCACAATGAAAATAAATGGGAAGAGTATTTAAGATGTCTTTCTGCAATGAGTTTTGGGAATCTGGAACATTTTTCCTTTGAAAAATTATGCAAATGATACCAAATATAAAAGAGCTTACCTAAAAGAAATTAGTCTAATTTAGTAAACTTCTTTAATTCCATCTAATATACAAATCTGTGCCTTTCCTGATATAATGAAACAGCAAGTCAAAAAGCTCATATTTGCTATAAGAGCAAAAGAGTTCAAAATGATTCTCTTGAAAATGTTATCTTTATGTCCGTTTATGTCAGTTTTTTTTTAAATTAATGGTGCAATTGAACCTCAAATTACATGAATGTATTGGCTTGATTAATGATTACTTATGAATAGAAGGCCAGTTTAGACTGAGAAGTTGCTCTTTTGTCTAAATATTAAGAAACTGAATTTGTACCATTGTGATTAAAACATGTTTTTGTTTGCAGCATTATTTTATATGGAAGCTATATTTCTATTATCCATTGACTGTATTAAAAAGACCAAAAAGCATCTGCATACGTCTGCATCTTAACACCAGCAAACCCAAGGAACGGGTTATTGACTTTTGCCGCACCAAAGAGCCCCTATGTCCAGTCACTATACAGGGAGGGGATGTTGATGTGGCTCACTCCTACAAGTACTTGGGGGTCCAAATCAGTGACAGGAGAATGTGTTCCTTTAAAGTGGGAAATGACATCGTTCACATCTTCTACAATTCTGTGATGGTCAGTACAATCTTTTACACTGTGGTGTGCTGGGCTGGTACAGAGACCCACCGAATCAACAAGTGACAGTTTGCAGGCTCAAATAAAAGTGTTTCTCTGCTACACAGGGAGATGGCACTGCACTCTAACTCTTTCTCCTTCTTCCCTCTGCAGACCATCAGAAGAACTCTCTTCATAAAAACGTCATTTCTGCATGCGGTCCCTCAGAACCTGCCTACTAGAAAAATAATTTCCACATCTGGTCTGCTTCCAAACCTCTTCCTAACAGTCAGCTGCATATTGGCCATCTTTTCCAATGTATCTCAGTTCTGTTTTGGACTGTTTTGGTCTGTAAAGACCTATTGCAGTTGTTTTCCACTTTTTTATCAACCAATTTTCAAATTTATGGGGTGCCTATCTATCTAAGTAGTTTTTAATTTGTTTAGTCCCATGAAGGGTTGTTGAGAGTTGATGTCTATGTGGTAACAATAGAACCTGACCAAGAAAAAAAACTTTGGGAATGGAAAATGTGGAATATCAACATTTAATTGTTATAACTTGTCATAGTTAACTCAAATAAGACACTAAAATGAAAATCATATTTTGTGGTCAGCCCTCAATATATTGTGTTTTGTGATTGTGAGCAAAATGTGAAGCGTGAAAAAGGTTCAGTTCTAACTAGGAAGAAGAATAGTAGAGGTGTATCCAGTTGTGACAATGGCTTAGCTATTTGGTTATTTAAATGTACAGAATATGGGAAAAAAACTGAAAACACTGCCAGCTTCAACATGTTTGGAGCAAAGCCTAGTTTAGGCTGTCATATCTGAGGAAAAAAATAATTCCATAACATATATGAGAACTAAGGTACTTTCTGGAAAATAGATCATAAAACATTTGTTTGAGCCAAATGAATATAAGTGAATGAGAGTCTGCCAGCATTAGAAGATATCTGAGGCAAGGTTTAGAAAAATATCTTTTTCCCTTCCCTTCCTTTGGTCTTATCTGAACTCTACAATATTTGGTTTTCTTATTCTTTCTTGCTAAGTCTCTCACTGTCTAGTTAATCAGCATTAATATCTTAACAGATGTACCCAAAAATCTGATTGAGATAGTATTTGGTAGCAAAGTCATGGAGGCTTTTCAGGTAATATCAAATACCAGGTATCCAACAAACTGGTTGTCAGAATCTAGGGAACAATAAAAGTAAGAGTCAACAAAATGTTTTTCAGTCAAATCTTTCGAAGTTTTGAATACTTTAAATAAAGGCTCTACCAGTTATTTAGCTTTCCCTTTAAAGTTTGCTGTGTGGGGAACAGCCCAGACACAGACAGGTAGACATGATGTTAAGCACCACAACACGTTTATTGTACACTATTTACAAAGGTGGAACACACACAAACGCAGTGCCGTAGCACCAATCACCCCTCAATGTCCTGGCCTTTCGCAATACTTTTCTTCTTCAGGTCTGCCTCCTCTCCCCTCCTTCAAGACTCTGTCCACTTCCACCCGACTCCAGCCATTGTAATGAAGGGAGGCGGCCCCTTTTATAGTCCCCTGGATGTGCTCCAGGTGCCTCCAGGCAATCTTCCACCGGCACTCCCCAGTGTGGCGGAAGTACCGGCTGTGCAACCAGAAGCACTCTGGGTGTCCCCGCTCCTCTTCCCCCTAGCACTTCCTTCAAAGCTCTGTACCCGTGGCCCCCAAAGGCACCAGGGCAGTCACCCCCACATGGTCTGGGGAAGGCGTAAGCCCTCCTCCGGTCCTCCTGGGCGTCCCGACCGGGTCGCCACCCCCAGCCATCTCTGACAGCTGTTATGTAAGATGGCAGACATTCACACACAAAACAATGGTGTTCACGTGTTAGCTAGAATGGCATCCCATTCTACGGTCCTGATGACATTATTATGTCTAAATTGTGAAAAATAATACTAAAATAGTCTATAAACTATTGTAATCTTCAGAAAAAAAAACAAATGTAGAGATGTCAGGTAATTGAAAGGAACTACTCTGGGCATTTTTCTCCTAGGAGGATTTGTTTTGCTGACGTGATTGCATCGCTTGTTCATTAGCGGCAAGAGGAAAAGTAAAAGGGATACTGTTTTGCCGATGTTAGCGGCTAAGCGACTTTGTCTTTCTTATGAGGTTTCGTTTTGCTAACATGCTGGCCCCACTTGTGTTATTAGCGGCTAATCAAGTTTTTTGTTTCCTTGGAGGTGGAGCCCTTACCCCGACTACACCTCTCACTTTCAGGCTGGACAGACACACACACTTCCACATGTAGACGTTTATATATAAGAAGTGCACAAAAATGACCAGATCTTAACCAGATGTGGAGGCTCTTTCGTTGTGGCTGCACTCAATTGTTGTGTCTTTTTGGATCCATTTACATATTTAATATTTACGCGATGCTCCACTTTCTGCTTCTCTGCACTGTTCATACTGCACTAGGAGAAAAGGAATCTACGTCTACCAAAGATTAAAGATTAGGATTAAGCAAAAATATTTTCCTTTCTCAGGTAACAAGAAATTTAAGATGAGTACAAAACAGTTAAAGCAACAAATTTATTAAAGTGTCTATTAAAAAAAGTCACATGCAGTGACTTTTAGCAGCCTTCTGTTTATCATTAGCAGGCATATGTTTCTGATTATATTTAGTGGTTACAGCTTTTGAAATTAATGTATAACTTATTATAAGATTCATTGTGCACTGATTACATTTAAATTTAAAAGCAAATAGTGACAATCCTCTCTGGGCTCTTGAATACCATTTTAGCTGGACTGTTAATTTTTCATAGAGGAAGGAAATGACATGGAATATAATTACGTTAACGTGAATCCTATTGTTCAATTTAATCAATCTTTATTTTGAGTAGCGCCACTCCTCTCAGGGTAAGGACCATGCAATTACTATACTTAATGTAGTATTTTACTTTACGGTACTTCAGCACATTATATGGACCGTGGCCTAGCGCACTCCTTAACCTGAAGGGAACTCCACCGCTAAATTAACCTGTGAACTACCTACAGGGCAGCTGTAGAAAAGTTTTAAAAAATTGTATCCACGCTTTTGTAACTTGTAAGTCACTTTTTAAATAAAAGAAAAAATAGATTTTTTTCCGCGTTGTTAAAAATGTTCTTAAAATGTGTTAAGTACAATCAGTGAACGCTTCATCTGAAGAGATGACAGATAGATTTGACGATAAGGGTAAAAAACCCTTACTAGTTTAAACAATGAAATGGCCACTCCATGCTAAAGTATTTATTAAAGGATAGAGGCCTGTGCTTTCTGCAGACACACTAAGAAGGAACAACAGAATTACAGCTGCATATTGTTGTCTTTTCTACTTAATGTGTAACCTATAGCCAAAATATTACAAATTTTATTATTCTAATTACAATACACTAAGTATCTGTTGTGTCTATTATGCGGGAAGAAGTGTTCACTCATTGTATATAAACAGACCTTCTCAAAGAATAGCTCTTTTCCACAAGAAGAATGCCTTCCAATTTCTCTCTAGTTCTGAATGCACAATTAAGGTTTCACTGTGCTGTTCAATAAGGAACGCTTGTCGCAATCAAGTGCCAGATTGATACTCTCATTCTGTAGCTTCAGCAGGATGCCATAGTAGATTCACTGAAGAGCTCAATAGTCCGACAATCAAGCACAGTGGAGATTCAAAAGCCCTCGTTTGAGAGACCCACTCAATCAACTGAGGTGTTTGTCTGTGTTATTGAGCAGTGATTGGCATTGCCTGTTCAGCATCTCTAGTACATAACGAAGTAGACAACTTTACAAATATCTTTTGAGGTAAATATCACAAGAACAGGATTTTGAAGCACAAAATACAAAATTACACATCTCCTGAAAAAAAAAATCAAGCATGGATTAGCCAGTCAAGAGAGCAAATTTTATATCCAGCATTTCGGCATTTATTTTACTTTCAATTAGCTACATCTTTGCAATACATCTTTTCAACAGTTATATACTTGTTATTCAAATTTTCGCTCATAGTTGAAACCCAGAAGTGAGATGCAAGTTCTGTCATCCAAATTCTAATGCCATGCCTAATAAGAGGTTTTCACTTGCGGAACAAAAACCTGGTTAACATAAATTTCCATTTTATTTGTCTCTAACGTAATGAAGCAAAAACAGTCACTCACTGTCAGGAAGCTCCCAGAGCCGAGGGGGAAGATCACTGAAGTACTCGTGGCTCAGGGCTGCCTGAGCTGACAGCCTGTTCTTTGGGAAGCACTGAAGAAATTTGGAGGCAAGCTCCTCTGCATGATTCACATAACCTAGTCTGAAACAGAAGAAACACACTAATAAGCAGCAAGCTACTGGAACCGCACGGTCTCTACCTTAAGAAGGATTTTACATCAAAACAAAGTCATTAATTATCTCTCCAGGCTATACAGAAACATTAAAATGAATAATTGTTTTTCATTTTTTTTTCTTGCTGCCACCCACAATTTAAGAGTATTTAATCAACAAGGCACATGATAAATAATTTTAAATAAAGAAAAGCCAATAAAAACCAAAGATAATATAAAAACATTATGTTTAAACACACTGTTACTAATTAAATTGTGAAACTCTAAATTGAATCCATAATTCCAACAGCCTGCAATTGAGAAAAAGTCTTCCAACTTACTGCTCATTCTGAATGTGATATGGTTTTTACATCATACAATTACCACTGCAATGAAATTGAAACACTTCATGCATCCCCCTAATGTAAGAAATTCTGGATCTTTTAAAGAATAAAAAAGTGGGATTTAATTTAAGTAGAAGTTGATGTAGCAGCAGTAGCAGTAGCAGCGTCATGTGTACAGAGTACAGTGAAATTCTTGAAATGTCCAACCAAAATGCAACTTGTTGCCACCTTCTGGCTCCATGACAAATAATCAATTTTATTTAACACAAAACACAAGTGGGGGCTTGAGGTACAGATATTCAATCCATCAAAAATACTCCTGACATGAATTGATGCTTAGTTATGTAACAATTAGAAACAATATGCCAAAAAACTAACAAAATGAATGATAAACAATATGGAGAAATGACTCTTCAGAGTGCCAAGTTGGAAAGTTATGTAGTGAAATGAGATAAACCTACTTATATACAGTATGTTTTACACCCACAATACTATATATACTGCACCTCTGCAAATCTTTGAGTGAACACTGGCATACAGCATGTATATTATCACTCAGGCTCCATATGAAGATAGTGTAGTGCAGGCAGTGGTGCAGATGCATAACTATGGGATGTAAACATTTGGAAGACAGACAGGGTAGTTTGGACTGGAACCCAGATAACATAATGGGGTTTTAATGGTAGCACTTCAGGTAGTGGTTGATTTCTCTAGCTGTCAGGGTGTGTGGGCAGACAATTAAAACTAAGATGAAAAGGACGGAGAAGAAAGCCTGGAGCAGAGACTGAGGGAGAGAAGTGAGGAGGATTGAGAAGCCTAAGGGAAAGCTGTTGTCATCAGAAGGTTAGTATATTTTATTTATGTTAAATATTTTAGTTTAGATAGATAGATAGATAGATAGATAGATAGATAGATAGATAGATAGATAGATAGATAGATAGATAGATAGATAGATAGAGTGGTGCTTGAAAGTTTGTGAACCCTTTAGAATTTTCTATATTTCTACATACATATGACCTAAAACATCATCAGATTTTCACTCAAGTCCTAAAAGTGACATAAAGAGAAACCAGTTAAATAAATGAGACAAAAAAATTATACTTGATCATTTATTTATAAAGGTAACTGATCGAATATTACATATTTGTGAGTGGCAAAAGTATGTGAACCTTTGCTTTCAATATCTGGTGTGACCCCCCC
>JANRMT010062842.1:13430357-13443880 GCA_026402145.1 Polypterus bichir lapradei | reverse complement strand
CCCCCCCCTTTGCAGCAATAACTGCAACTAAACGTTTCCAGTAACTTTTGATCATTCCTGCACACCGGCTTGGAGGAATTTTAGCCCATTCCTCCGTACAGAACAGCTTCAACTCTGGGATGTTGGTGGGTTTCCTCACATTAACTGCTCGCTTCAGGTCCTTCCACAACATTTTAATTGGACTAAGGTCAGGACTTTGACTTGGCCATTCCAAAACATTAACTTTATTCTTCTTTAACCATTCTTTGGTAGAACGATTTGTGTGCTTAGGGTCGTTGTCTTGCTGCATGACCCACCTTCTCTTGAGTTTCAGTTCATGGTCAGATGTCCTGACATTTTCTTTTTAGAATTCTCTGATATAATTCAGCATTCATTGTTCCATCAATGACAGCAAGCCATCCTGGCCCAGATGCAGCAAAACAGGCCCAAACCATTATACTACCACCACCATGTTTCACAGATGGGATAAGGTTGTTATGCTGGAATGCAGTGTTTTCCTTTCTCCAAACATAATGCTTTTCATTTAAACCAAAATGTTCTATTTTGGTCTCATCCATCCGCAAAACATTCTTCCAATAGCCTTCTGGTTTGTCCACATGCTGTTTAGCAAACTGCAGACGAGCAGCAATGTTTTTTTTGGAGAGCAGTGGCTTTCTCCTTGCACCCTTGCCATGCACACCATTGTTGTTCAGTGTTCTCCTGATGGTGGACTCATGAACATGAACATTAGCCAATGTGAGAGAGGCCTTCAGTTGCTTAGAAGTTACCCTGGGGTCCTTTGTGACCTCGACTACTACACGCCTTGCTCTTGGAGTGATCTTTGTTGGTCGACCACTCCTGGGGAAGGTAACAATGGTCTTGAATTTCCTCTATTTGTACACAATCTGTCTGACTGTGGATAGGTGCAGTCCAAACTCTTCAGAAATGGTTTTGTAACCTTTTCCAGCCTGATGAGCATCAACAAAACTTTTTCTGAGGTCCTCAGAAATCTCCTTTGTTTGTGCCATGATACACTTCCACAAACATGTGTTGTGAAGAGCAGACTTTGATAGATCCCTGTTCTTTAAATAACACAGGGTGCCCACTCACACCTGATTGTCATCCCATGGATTGAAAACACCTGACTCTAATTTCACCTTCAAACTAACTGCTAATCCTAGAGGTTCACATACTTTTGCCAATCACAAATATGTAATATTCGATCATTTTCCTCAATAAATAAATGACCAAGTATAATATTTTTGTCTCATTTGTTTAACTGGTTTCTCTTTATCTACTTTTAGGACTTGAGTGAAAATCTGATGATGTTTAGGTCACATTTATGCAGACATATAGAAAATTCTAAAGGGTTCACAAACTTTCAAGCACCACTGTAGATACTTTATTAATCCCAAGGGGAAATTCACATACTCCAGCAGCAGCATACTGATAAACAATATTAAAATAAAGAGTGATAAACATGCAGGTAAAACAGACAATAACTTTGTATAATGTTAACGTTTACCCCAGCGAGTGGAATTGAAGAGTCGCATAGTGTGGGGGAGGAACAATCTCCTCAGTCTGTCAGTGGAGCAGGACAGTGACAGCAGTCTGTCGCTGAAGCTACTCCTCTGTCTGGAGATGATTTAGTTATTTTAGTGATGATGATAACCTCTTTGAGGCACATTCCTATTTAGTTGTTTTACAAGCACCACTATTTTGTGTTTTGGCGTGCCTGCAGCCATGTTGTTTTTGGTTACTGTGCACCATGGTTACCCCATGTTATGACATTTTATCTCTGTGTGTCATCAGATTTAATGTTTTCACTGCACTGTTTCAAGCATCCACAGATTGGACCAAAGATAAAACCTTTTTGATTTTTTTTTTTGGTTTAGAAGTAACGTAAAGCAATTTTAAACTTAGGACTTAAGTATTTGACATATAATTTTTGGATTATGTTTTGTGGTTTGAAGATCATTTTTTTCTTATAGTGGTTGTGGTGTTTATGGCCATTCTTTTTCAAGTCCATTGTAGTGGTTTCTGTTTTCCAGTACTTCATCCTCTGTTAGCAGCTTCTCGGGCCATAAATCACAACAAAAGCAGACAATTTTTCCCCCTTCAACATATGTAATATTTAAATTATCCTACAAATGTCATTCATACCTAGCTGCATACACATGCTTTTCTTTGGATTGTGCTTGTATAAAACTTTACATTTTTATCTTATCATAGGTGCATAGGATATGGGACTGAAGCACCAAATCAAATTAAATTTTATTTGTCACATACAAATTACACAAAATATTTGGTTGCTCAACTCTTATGACTGTGCCACCAGAAGATAATTCAGCTTCAGTGGACCTTCATTGTTCTCACCTTAACTACTCCCTGGGGCAGTTCAAAATTTGCCACCCATTTAAATTTCAGGTAAGAGTTTGAGAAAAGCTTTAAATAAATAAGATCAGGGCAAAGGAGTTATGGAAGCTACACACATAATATCCAGTTATGGCCTAAATGAAAACTTATTTTGTTGGCTATTTTGATGATTTTAAGTACTTCTAAAAAATACAAATGTAATAACATAATGAGTCACACCAAAATCGTGTGGATAAGATGGCTGTGAAGCAACCCATGAGCAACGGGTAAGCAGTGGACAGAGATACAGCACTTAAAGGGTTCCTGAAGCCCATCAGCTCAAGTGCTTGGCTGCCAGCGATCCTCAGATTAGACCCAGGGCTTGGGTCATCTCACAGAGAACTGGGGGAACATTGTGCCATACAGGTTGCCTTTGTCCCCGGATGAGCAAGTGAAGCAGTGCTGGGTGGTATGTATTAGCGGGAAAAGGGACAAAGCAGTTGTGAACATGTGTCACTGCTGAAGACCTGAGCAGTATGGTGTAATCATCATTGAAGAATCCAAATGGTCCTTATTAGGGCCACTCACCTCAGTGTAAGAGGATAACTTCATTCTTTCCACATCCCTGGGTCATTACAATATTTTACTAAATTGGCATTTGTTGCATCATCCCAAATAATGTATATTATATTGTCACTGATATGTTTCTTTAACAGGATAATCACGTAATTAATACCATATCCTGACATTTTTGTTGTTAATGTTGAAAAAATAATTATACACTAGAATAAAATATTATGTGGACTACAATGCATCACTAAGGAATGTCATTAATGATAAACTAATTGGTGGAATGAAGTATATAGCACAGGAGTTCAGGATTTCACTGAAACATAATCAGTCTGCAAATTTCAGAGTTTTAATAAATGTAATTATGGGCTGTCAATCCATACTGAATAGTTATTATCAATGTGGTGACATTAAAGCATTAAGCCTAAAATTGAGCACATTTTTCACTGTTAAAAGCTGCTGAAATATTGTAAATGAAGGGACTGTATTTCTTAGAGGTTTTATCTTCTTCTCCAAACTCATTATACTAATGCACGAAATTACAAATACATTATCTACTCTATATACAGTATATATAATAGCCTAAGGCTAAAAGTGCAATGATTTTGTGCAACGATTTTATGTGACGTTTTGACGTCAAGTTTTTTGTCACGCTTTAAATCGGGCTTATTTTAAAACCTACATATATATGTTTGGTATCACTCTTTTCAGAACTTAGCAAACTTTAATGTGATGCTGTTAGATTTTCAGATTCTTATTCCGTTTTTACATTATAAACTAAAAAATATCAAGAACTCACATCCCACGAGATGAGAATTTGTGCCAAGAGATTTAACCATGCCTGGGGCCAGAAATAAAAGACAAAGAGTAGGACAACTGCTGTACAGGCTTTTAAATGTTCAAAGCGCCCATGAGATGCAGATCACGCTGCACGGCAGCAGCAGCAGCAGCAACCAGCAGCTGATCGAGCAAAGAGGAGGTAAAAAGAAACTATTTGTTTCCCATTGTATCACCATTTAAGAGCGGGTTTCGGAGGCGTGACCGCATCTCCTTGGGGTACGTTCAGCCCCCCTCTTCACAATGCGAGCGGCAGAGACACATAGCACAGGATTGTGGTTGGGGGTTGGCAAGCAAAGCGAGCAGAGGGGAACCCCCTAGTTATTAAATAGTACTCATAATATTCAGGTTGTTCCTCTGTTGAAAGTTGAAAGTCCAGCCTGGTCTCTGTATATGTGTAGTTTCCGCCACCCCAAGGTTTGTTTTCTTTTTCCACATTTAAGACAAGTTATTTTAAGGATAAATAATTGTTCTAAATTGGCTTTGTAAGGGTCTGGGTTTAAGTGTACCCTCTAGCAGACTGGTCCCTCAAAAAGGGTTGTTTATTGCCTAACACCAAGTGCTGCTATAATAGACCCTGACTCCTGTAACATTGAAATGGGTTTTGTGGGTTAGAAAGTTGCCAGGTGTTTGGTTGTACCCTTATGTTATGATTTCTCAAGATTATATTTTGAATTAATTCATGCATCTACTGTGGAAATCTAAAGCTTGAAAAGGCAATACTCCAAATTTTGACTGAAACTGCTATTGAGGCATTTACACAATCATTATTGTTCCTTATTTTTCATCATTTAATGGCTTGTCAGGGCCAAACGTGGAATGATGTCTCAAGACAGAAAACAGTGCCAAAACAGACCTGCCCAAGAGATAGAAATCCCAGGAGGTGATTAGCCCTACTACAATAAACAGTGTCTTTTACTGAATGTGCTGAGGACACTACAGACAGTGAGAGGCATGAAGGCATACCAAGAGGCCAACATAACTTAAGAAATAGCCTGACTGATATACAGGGGGTCCTCGAGTTACAACGTTTCGACATACAACATTTCAAGTTTACAACACTCACTCCCATAAAAACTTAAAAAAATTGAGACATGAGAAAGAATAAAGGTAAGCTTTTTTACACTTATTTTTTCTGTTACTACAGTACAGTGTACAGTACAGTATATTTATGTCCTTTTCTTTTTTCTCATGCTTAGATTTTGTGTTTTTATGTTCTAGATTATGATTTTGCAAATGTGTTAAGATAGGTAAGTGACTTAGGCTAGAGTGTGTTTCGACTTACACCAAAATTCGGGTTACATCACTGTTGTAGGAACGGAACTGTGTCGTAACCCGAGAACCCCCTGTATATATGCAATACTGCATCCGAAAAAGAGAAAAAAAACTGAAGACAAGCTTGGAAGCTAAAGGGTGAAAGGACAGAACATGCCACCAAAGGGCAATCTAACTTGTAAATCTAGATGGTCAACCCTGGGGCTTGAAGGTAGGTCAGAAATACAGGGTGGCCTGGAAAGTTTCGGACCTGAATGAATATTTATTAGTTATAGTGTTACAAATCATGCAGTGCCCATTACCGACTTTACAAAATACCGTAAAAAATAGTAGCATCCGGCTAACAGCTCTTTACAGACAGGGCTGGAAGACTGCACTTGTGAGTACTTCACGTTACTGGACAGGACTGGATGATTTCATTTTGTTTATTCCTATTTTGCATTGTCAATTCACAATAGTTTGCTGCTAGTGGTGCTGCTCCAAAAGTTGCAGTTCATGATATTATCTACATGAAAGTTAATAAACCAATGCAGAGTGCCAACTGACATCTAAGATTGTGGCCACTCTAACAAATTTCTACTGTGCTTGTTTGATCAACAGTCTTGAATTAATGATACCCTTTATTGACCATGAATTTTAGTAAACAGCCATTCGTGGTTTTGGTTAATTTAGAGTCAATGGCTTTTGACCCTGAGTGTTTTCAGGGTAACAATTTCTCCTTTCTCCTTGTTTTTTTACTCTGCCTAATTGGCTTTCCATTTTTTTATATTCTTGGCAGAACATTTACACCAGAGAACTCAAGAAAGAGAAGGAGATTTTCATAGTAAAAGAATAAATCGTAGTCCCACACAAGCAGTAATAATGAAGAAGAACATGATGGCTATTACTGCTACACTGACACTGACAGTGTTCACCTTGGGAGTAGCATGAGTTTAGCCATATCTTCTTACCAGTTCGTATTTCTTGTTTTAGAGGCACTTCCTGAGTCTTGTAAAAAATTGAAAATTAATTAATCAATCTCTTTAGGGTCCTAGGGTACATTGTTGCTATTTATTGTTGTTCCATAAATATGACAATTACTGGAATGATCCTGTAGCAGTGTTTTTGAGGAGACTTCAATTCCCAACAGTCAGCAGGAGGGAACAGGAGCCATTGGATGGAAGTCTTGATTGGCACAGACTTTTAAAGGACTTGGCATTTGGAGGAAATAGTTCAGAGAAGAGCTGCAGCAGTTTCTCTACACACCAAATCAAAGTTGTATGTGTCATGCAATGTGTCTAACCAGTGTGATGCTGCTCAGAAGTACAAGACGGTGTGGCTCTTGTTTGCAGATTGTGTATCCATGTATGATGACATTTTTCTACTTATAACTAGACATATACAAAGTGAAAGAATACTCCATAGTTAATTTATTTTATATCCCACAGTACCAGAGCAAGATTTTAGCATGGAACACTAATGTAAGCCACCGATTACTACATGGCATTTCAAACCTCTGTCAGAGGTCTATTGAGTCAGGAGATAAGAAATGACTCACTAGGAAGAAGACTTTAGACAGAGATATGTCCAGCAATATGTTTTTTTATTAGGGCTCTAGTTTGGAGCCTCACTACGGCATTATTCCAGGATTTATGAAATACCAGGCAGTACCTTCCTGGGTACCACCAGGCTGTGTTTCTTTAACTACATTAAATTCATATGCATTGAAGAAATCTGTAAATACAGCACTATAGCAAGTGATAAATATGCACAATTATAAAACCATGTACTGAAATATAAGCATACAAAATTAAAAAGCTGCCAACAGCACAGAATGGTGTAACATAGCTTGAGATATAGCATCACCATACACATTCACAAGATTACAAAATGAAAGAGACTTAAATTAAAAAGAAAATGCATACAGCTAATTTTCGATTATTTTGAACTATAGCTTCCTGTATGGTTGGTGGTATTCACTTGATCTATGCAATTATTTGGCAAATGCTCTATTCTAATGTAATACACAGTTATGGAATTATTCAGTTTAAAAAATGCAAAAGACTAAGCATATCGAAAAAAAAAATTTTAAATAAAAAAAGATTTAAAATGAATTTCTGCAGAAATGCATTCTGTTCATTTTACATTCATTCAAACCAGACATATTGAATAGTTATTGGTCATCGCTGTAATATTTTAGCTGCTTAAATGTACCCTGCTAAAAAAGACTCACCTAAAGTTTTATAGCAGTTATTCAATTCTGAAATGTAAAGAAATACGTTCATCTCACAGGCCAGACCTTTCACTGTTTAATTCTTGGTTCATACCTTGTATCCAATGTTCCCGGGATAAGTTACGGCACGTATGACCCGGAATTGGACAATTTAGGATCAAAACATTGATTGACAGGTAGCTACAGGTTGTGGATTAACAGCAAAGGACCTTGATTTGAATAATGCTGCATGAAAGAGTAACAGAACTTGCTTGAGAAACTGTGCGATGGCGCTCTCTATTTAGCAAAAGACAAAAATCATTTAGTGAAGAATATCTTTTATAGATTTCCTAATTTTGTGAAAACAGAGTACTAAATAATATAGCAATCGTCCAAGAAATATAAGATGAGATAGTGAAACCCACTCATTAAGCTTTTTTTTTAATTCACCCTGTACTATAGAACAAAACAGGAAATGTAGTCCGTAGTATAAAAAGTATCCTTATGGGGTCACTGGCAACCACAAAATGTTGCAGCATCAAACTGCCAAACACTGACTTTGAAACTTTTTCAATTTGAGCACAACCCAGTTTTACTCCAATATGTTTGCCGTACGAGTCTGCAAAGAAAGTGCACAATAGAATATTTCCAGGCCTATAAACTGTTTCAAAACTGTCAAGTGTCATCAGCTTTTTGCTCATGTTTTCAAAGCACAGAACATATCCCTCCATTTATGTTTAACATATTATACGAGGACATTATTATTTTTAAATGCTCTCTATGTGCAAAATAATGTGTTTGTTGTGGTTTTACAATTTTGGTATCTCCTAACTCATCACATTACCTTTTTTATTAAAGATTTAGCAAGCTTCATTCTTTTTAATTGCAGTTCATGACAGTGGTCATATTGCTCGTCATGTTGCAACCATGGTGCCCATTTGTAGGTTTATACAGTACAGTGAAATTCTTACTTGTGTGTGCTAATCAACATACAAAAGGTTGTTGTGGTGATATGGGGACTATCTTCACATCACAGTTATTTAAGATAGCAAAGTGCATCCCCAGGTTTCCTTGCTCTGGATCCACCATGCTATTTTGCAGTCGTTCTGTAGAGTAATGGGAACTAGCCTCAATTGTAAAGTGCCAGTGAGGGCAAGATATTGTTTTTAATTTATTGAAAACTTTAGAATATAATTTTGCATGGCAAATGCAAGTTTGTGAAGAAATAACTTTAACTTGAAAAATATCCAATATTTCCTTTAATCACAGGCTGTAAGTATGCAAGGACAAAACACATATTTTGCCCTATCCCAGGGCTACAGGTGAAATACTGCATTGGTAGAAAAAGTCATTCTTAGCCAGGAATTATCAAATGACACAAGGCCTGAACATGAGAGAAGAACTTTGACCTACAGTATGTCATACCAGTGATCCAAGAGACTCAACAGTAAAGCATAAGCCTGGAATATACTCAGAACTCAAGGCCTTTCATCTCCACCATTTCAACCAGAGACCACACCAGATGAGGAGATCAATCAGCTTACTACAAGGAGCCACTTAGTCATTCAGGCACACTACGTGCCTAGACTCCTAGCAAGACGAACTCCTATCTATCCAGGTTGCACTGATAATTTGTCACACTAATTCTAATGTGCTTCTGTTTTAGGCACATTAGGAACCTTCAGTTTGAAAACATTAATTTATAATGCATGAATAAAAAGTGTAAACCTTCTCTGCTGCTTGTTTTGGTGCTCTTGCCACTCGGGTTATAGATGCAAGAGAAAGGGGGAAGTATTTAGCCACAGTAGTACAGGTACAGGTTTACAACAACAACATTTATTTATATAGCACATTTTCATACAAAAAAGTAGCTCAAAGTGCTTTTACATAATAAAGAGTCCAAAAGTGGGAATAGGCTCATCTTTGGACCCTTCAATGATAAAAATGCTGTGAAGTAATTTGAAAAGGAAGAAAAAAAGCCTCTTTGAATCACCTGTTGTCTGCATCACTCTTGAATGTAAATACTGCAATATTATGTTGTGTCATTCTCTTTTAAAATGGTATCCAGGATTTAACCTTATCCATTTATGAAACACGAAAAGCCCAATCCAGGATTATGGGTAAGTTTATCTTGACAGCATCAGCCATGAACACTTTCTGTAATTGGACCAACGTAGAGTTGCAAATTATGTTAACATGAATGCCTTTGGGATTCAAGAAGAAGTTTGGAGTATCAAGAGAGAAGCCCACACAGATATGATGACAACATATAAAATCTGCACAGATGGTGAATGGGACATGATTCAAGACCAGACTTCTGGAGCTGTGAGTCAGCAGCACAGAACCACGGCACAGCTAGGCTTTCCTCTGGTGGAAAAAAGTAATCATCAAAATTACAAAAACAATGCAAGTTTCCTGCCTTGCCTCTGATGCTACTAGGACAGGCCCTGACCCCAGAAAACCCAAACTGGATTAAGAAGGTTCAAGAATGAATTAATGAAATGCTGGCTTTCAAAAACATCTCAAAGACTCTGCTTTTGAATGTGGGCATCTGTGACTGCACCATACCTTGTTTATCATGCTGCAAAAATAGGCTTCTGGCCTTGCCATCCTATACTGGACTTCTGAAAGGATGACTTTTTGGGGTGATTTCATATAATAATAGTGATTTTTTAATATATGTATTTGTAGCAGCTTTGACAATATATATTTTTTAATTTACAACAGTGAAAATGTTATTTTAAAATAAACTTCCATAGGTTTCCCTGCCTATAGATACTCACTTGTCTAATAATTTATATTCCCCACTCTAACTTATATTTTACTTTGTCAGATCAAAAAGGGGTTTCTGTTTAAGGTCCAATTACAACTTTTTTTACAGTTGGGCTTGCGTGACAGGGATAGCCGGAGTATTCATACCTTAGCTACAGTCATGCTAATCGCAGCGTCACAGCCACTGAGCATGACAGCAGGAATAAAGCTCCCAGCAGATGTGCATGGCCCATCATAAACTGCTTTCTGTGTCCTCAGTTATTATCAGAAACATTAAAAAGCAGGTGATGATTGATGCAGTTAAATCTCAATTGGATGTCTGGTTTCTAATTCTTCAACTGTCACTCTCTTTATTTTATTTGGGGGCGGCAAAGCACAAAGATTCAGTCTGAGCATGTGCAGTAAACATCATTTGCCCTGGGGTGCTTAACCATGGTGGGGTAAAAAAAAATTCAGAGGCGCAATTAAGACACAAGCTAATAAAACAAATAAGCCATGATAACACACTAGCGTTGAAATTCTGTGTCAGGTCCTGATTACCAAGCATATGCCAGGAAAAACATCACGCATTTAACACATTTTTCACCTACAGTAACAAGTTACTTAGTTATTGTGGCAACAACGTGAATGAATAAAGTGTATTTTGGAACACCTGAAATCCATCCATCCATTACCCAACCCGCTATGTCCTAACTACAGGGTCACAAGGTTCTGCTGGAGCCAATCCCAGCCAACACAGGGTGCAAGGCAGGAAACAAACCCCGGGCAGGGCGCCAGCCCACCACAGGGTGTGCACACACACAAACACACACACACACACACCCCAAGCACAATTTAGAATCACCAAAGTACCTAACCTGCATGTCTTTGGACTGTGGGAGGAAACCCACGCAGACACGGGGAGAACATGCAAACTCCACTCAGGGAGGACCCGGGAAGCAAACCCGGGTCTTCTAACTGCGAGGTAGCAGCGCTACCTACTGCGCCACCGTGCCGCCCCCACTTGAAATCCCTGAAATATAAACAATTAATCAGATGCTCCAGTCCAAGGGCTAAAAATATTAAAATGACAAGAAGGTTCACAGCTGATGTTAAGAGGAACAGAGTTTTATTTATTTTTTTCCACTGGAACATTAACATTTGGGTAAATGTCACACTGATTCCATCTTAGAAAGATTCCTGCCTTGAACAAAGTGTTACTTGGATAGACTTTGACTTCTCCATTGCATTTCCATTTCCATTTTCTTATTTGGCTAATACTTTTATCCAAGGCGGATTACGGCATTTCAGATACAATTGGTTAAATTTCTTTTGATTTTCAAATCAGAACACAGGCAGGTGAAGTGAGTTGCTTGTGGTCACACACTGTCTCGGTAGTGGGATTTAAGCCCACAACCTCAGGGTTTAAACTCCAAAACTTATTGCCATCCTCAGAATTAAACTGAATGAGTTCTGAAAATGGGCGGCTGGTTGGCAATCAAACAAACTGTTTTTTTCTTGTTCAGTAAAGTCAAAACAAAACTATGGTGAGAATGTTCTCAAAGCTTGAAAAACTCAGCCATCGTTTTTATGCTGAGAGAAATGCAGTTATTAAGTGCTGAATGGTTTCCCTTGATAGTTATCTTTGGATGTGCCATGAAAGGCAGGGAGCAGCAGTAGATTTAGTGCATTCCAGCTAACTAATACAGCTGACCTGTTTGAACTTATTCATGTTCAGCAGCTGTGCAGATGTCATTCACTTAATGATGACTAAGATCAATATCTTAACAGAGAATCCCATCCATCAAGCAAATCAGCCCAGCGGAAGGAGCTGAGCACACAGAAGACAGTCCCCTCCGGTCTAAATGCTCAAAGTTGTACATTTTTTCGAGATCACAAATGAGTGCAAGTTACGTTACCTTATTCAGCTGAGTATTAGCCATTAACTAAAGCCTGTCCTGGAGATTGTTATCTGCTAAATGACTAATAATAACCTTGTGTACAAATGAACCTTTTTAACTACTGCATTTAAAAAGGTGAATGTAGTTCACAAAATGTGCAAATGCTCAACCCAATGCGTATGATGCTGAAAACTACACATCTTACAGAACTTAAAGAAAAAAAAGATGTTTGCTTTAAAAAGTAATTTATTTGATTGTAAATTTATAGAATGTCTAAAAATGAACCGTGGAATGAATAGGTTCTTGCACTGAGTCTGGTTCTATATGTAATTTTCCAGGGGTGAAGATTTTCTTTAAACCACAATAATATATATATAAAAAATAATTTTTAAAAACCATGCTTATATTAAGTTAAAAAGTGTACTAAAAAGTAAAAAATAAGTCTCTCATAAGTCACTCTAATATAAAAGCGTGGGCGCTTTATATAAGCGTGGTTTTTAAAAAGTATTTTTTATATATATATTATTTCCAACTTTTTAGTCTTGGGTTTATTTTAGTATAATTTTGTAATCAATATTTTAACACTTCCTTTAATATTTCTATCCGTTACTAGCACCATCTATTGGTGAAATCTTTAACTATTCTTTATATGAAAATTTAATTTCTTAATTAACGTGAGAGGTGGATTCGGGGTAAGGGCTCCACCTCCAAAGAAACAGAAAACTCGCTTAGCCGCTAATAAAAAAAAAATCGAGAATACACCTTATGAGAAAGATTTAGGAGTCATTGTGGACTGTAAGCTACCGACTTCCCTACAGTGTTCAGAAGCCATTAAGAAGGCTAACAGAATGTTAGGTTATATAGCACGATATGTGGAGTACAAGTCCAAGGAGGTTATGCTCAACCTTTATAATGCACCGGTGAGGCCTCATCTTGAGTACTGTGTGCAGTTTTGGTCTCCAGGCTACAAAAAGGACATAGCAGCACTAGAAAAGGTCCAGAGAAGAGCGACTAGGCTGATTCCAGGGCTACAGGGGTTGAATTATGAGGAAAGATTAAAAGAGCTGAGCCTATACAGTTTAAACAAAAGAAGATTAAGAGGTGACATGATTGAAGTGTTGAAAAGTATGAAGGGTATTAGTACAGTGGATCGAGACTGTCATTTTAAAATGAGTTCATCAAGAACACGGGAACACAGTTGGAAACTTGTTAAGGGTAAATTTCGCACAAACATTAGGAAGTTTTTCTTTACACAAAGAACGATAAACACTTGGAATAAGCTACCAAGTAGTGTGGTAGACAGTAAGACTTTAGGGACTTTCAAAACTCGACTTGATGTTTCCTTGGAAGAAATAAGTGGATTGGACTGGCAAGCTTTGTTGGGCTGAATGGCCTGTTCTCGTCTAGAGTGTTCTAATGTTCTAATGTTCTAACACGGATTAATTGATCAGTTACTGAAACTGATTATTGATTTATGTATTGTCATTGGAAGTGAGTAAGTGTGCATAACTTCAAGTCATTTGGACAATAGGAAGTGGGTTAAATATCGATTACAAGATTTGTACCAGACAACAAAACAGGTGAAGTTAAAATAAGCGTGGTAATAATAATAATAATAATAATAATAATAATAATAATAATAATAATAATAATAATAATAATAA
>JANRMT010062842.1:13404311-13415837 GCA_026402145.1 Polypterus bichir lapradei | reverse complement strand
TATATATATATAGATTTTTACTTGTTTGTAAAGTAGAACAGAACAATGACTGCAATAATCCTCCTGTAACCCAACCAGGAATAATGAGACACTTTAAACAGGATGTTTCCTGTTTCTTTACTATAACTTCCTCGACTTGAATATTTCTTCCTGTGATGCAAAACAAAAGCGTGCACTTCACAGTTGAGACAAAGTTGTTTTTTGTTGCCAAATCAGCAATGATTGTTTGCAGTGTCACCGAGTATTTCCCTAACTTTCTGACTGCCTTGTAATGTGGTTAGGCCTTTATGAATGTACACAATGGTGCTTTCATAAAGCATGCATATTAAAAACAGGTGGCGTCCTGCTGCTGCAGGGTAAGGCCCCCCCATTGGGAGAAGTAGTCATGATGATTATACAACTATTCAATCAAAGACGCTAGTATCACTGCAGTGCCCATCACAAATTGCATCTTAACATAATGACATTTACAGGGTGCCAATGAACTTTTATTCACTAGTAAATCACTATGTCCATCATATTGAGATGTAGAGCAAACACTACATGTGTCATTTCTAGCCTCAGTGTAAGAACTGACAAAAAGAACGCGGCATTGCTTTGTTAAGCATTTGCATAAATTCTGGTAAGATCAGAATTTTTGATTAAATGGCCTTTCTAAAGTAAGAATAATTGTTATTGTTATGGCAATTTTAATTTATGTGAAGACCTTTAAGACTCTTGATAGTAGCTTTTCCCAGTGGACTGGTCCCTGCCTTTTGCCCAATGTAAAACTAAATTGGAATAAGTGGGTTTTAGAATATTTTATGTTGTGCTTAGTTAGGTTATGTTATAAACAATCAATACTGTTAATGAAACTTCCAATTAGGTAAAATATTTATTGCTGTGACCACCGTTATTGAACACGTTTGCTAGTTAGCATTACAGTACCTTGATTAATGATGTCAGTTTCATTAATAGCATAATATTCTCAAGATTACATAATCCAGTTTAGGATCACAGGGGTTGAGAGTCTCCATCGGGTACAAGACAGAAACCAGTCCTTGACGAAGCACCAGTTCATCAAATTCCATACCCATATACTATGGAAAAATTTCCAATTCACTAAAAAGCACAGCAAAAATAAAATGGAACAAATAGCCTATAGATTAATATCAAAACATAAAAGCAAAATGAGAAGGAGGTAGATCAGCCAGTTTTGAGACATTTCATGGAACCCAACCGTTGAGTCAAGCATTTAAAATATACTGTACTGCAGATTGTGAAACCACATCCAAGGGGCGATGACTATGAGAAGGTTCTGTTACAGAGGAAAGGCTTCTGGGTGTTTTACTTAAAGACTGATTGGTTTAATTTGACTTGGAGTGCTCCCTTTGAAATGTATGCACTTCCATGATCATTTTGATTTTTTCTAACCCTAACCTTAACCCTAAACACACTGATCACCAGAACATGTCAGCCTCATATAAGGGTGATCCAAAATGAAGTATGACATTTCTCAAAATCATTGCGTTAGGTAGAGGCAGCCAAGTGAATTGGGGTGGGGGTTCTTTCATAGGCGATCCCTTGTAGTTTTCAGTCAGCAACATGCCTTGGTCAGGTGTGCACCGTGCTTTCGCTATAGAAGCGTTTTTCAAAAATAACAAATCCATCATCACTATGCATTCCACCTAACGGTGATGTCTCAAATCGGAAAACAATACTTCAATGGGTGGCTCAATTTAATATTGAACAGAAAATCTTCAGGCCATCCTTGCACTATGTGAACACCTTAAAACATCCAAGCTGTAAGGGCATCAATTTTGTAGTCTCCTAAATGTTCCGCGCGCAAACATACTTCTGCCTTTGACATTTCTAACACATTTCTGATGGGGATTTTGCATGAGGACCTTAATTTCCATCCATTCAAAATGATGGTAGTGCAGATACTCATGGAGAAAGACTGGAAGAGCCATAGATAGTTGTGTGCAAACATTCTTCAAACTGTTCATCAAGATGCCATCATCATGTACAGCGACATTTCCATTTGAATGAATGTGTAAAGAAGTAAAGCTTTCGTTATTGGGCTGAAACCAACCCTCGTGAACTTCATCAGAGTGAGTGTGTTATAGTTTGGTGTGTGGTTACTTTTTGGGGGGGGGGGGGGCAACGGTGTGCATCACTTCAGAACATTACATTGAAATGCTAGAGAACTTTTTGAAGCCCCAGCTGGAAGAATTGGAAGTGGTGGATGCCTGGTCTGAACAGGATGGAGCAACAGCTCATATGGCGCAGAGATCCATGCAAGTTTTGCGGGAGATGTTTCTGGGGAAGTTGATCTCCCTGCGTGGCGATGCTGGGTGGCCTTCATTTTTGCCTGATCTCACTCCATGTGATTTCTTCTTTTGGGGCTATCTCAAGTCGAAGTAATACACACACTGAACTCAAAACCTTGAAGCCCTCAAGGATGCTATTTGCCACAAAATTATTCCCCTTGAAATGGCCGAATGAGTCATGCAAGCGTTCAGAAATTGTCTCGAAGAGTGTATCGCTAATGATGGCCACCACCATGAAGACATCATTTTTAAAACAAATTTAAAATAAAATTACTACAACTTTTAGGATGGTAATAGAGAAAGAAAGAAAGAAAGAAAGAAAGAAAGAAAGAAAGAAAGAAAGAAAGAAAGAAAGAAAGAAATGTGATTACTCTGTAAACCTAAAAAACTGGAATTTTAACATTCATTTAAAATTTACCTTTGGATTTTCATAAAATTTTACTATAAAGCCTCAGATTATCCTGACAGTACATTGAGATGAATCAATAATCAGTTCTGAGTCACAATCAGTAATGATCTGCTACACAGATTACTTGGCGCTGTCTGAGTTCCAGATATGAACGGTAGGTGGTGTCAATGCTTGGACAGTGATGTGCATATATTTTCATGATAACTTGGTAATAAATACTTTAGTAATAGGTCTTTTCCAGACATTCTTTTTTAATATTTGAAGAGGCAGCAGTTTAAGCACTAAGTTTTCTGTACCAAGTTTAATAATAATAGGCATGATTAGATGAACACCTTACAACTCCAGGACACTGGTCCCAGGCTCTGCTTTCAGCACTCTCAAGGAGAGCTTGCATATTTTCCCAGTGTCTGCATCAGTAATTCTCTGGGTGGTGCAGTCTATAAGTTACGCTAACTTGGCAACATTTAACTGGGACATGTGGATGTGTGTGTGAAAGTTGCCCTGCACTGGACTACATCTCATTTTGGGTTGGTTATTATTGGGATAAATTTGGTTTATATGGAGAATAATTTTGGACAAAATTAAATAATCAACACGTAAAAAAATATATGTACTAAATGAGAAAATTAATAAATAATAACAATATGAAATGACTGCCTTCTTTCTTTATTTTTTTTATTTAATTATTTGTTCCTGTGTCTTTCAGTGATACCACAAGCAACATGAAACAGGCCCTGAAATGAAAACCGTCACTTTCACTTGTGAAAGCTGAGAGGGCACCCGCTAGTGAGTACTGTTTTCTGATTGGTGACTCAACAGTTGTAAAGTTTCGGCCATTGAGTGCCACATTGCCATTACTTATGACTGTAATGGGATGAGGACTCCAAAGCAGTAGGCAGCCCCACTTCTTAAGGCCCAACCTGTGTTAGATAACGTCAGCAAGTAGACGAAGCTGGATGTTTATGAAGTTTCTATCTTGTATTTACAGCTTGGATGCTGACGTGAATCCTTTTAATAGTATTTATTATTACTTTGAAATGAATTGAACACCACAATGTCAGTCCCACGCCTTAACCACTCGGCCACAATTAATGAGGGCAATGGCAGAGGTTCAATTTACTAAAACATGACAAAGCAGAATGTTGATGTTTAAGAGGTTTATGGCATGTTAAAGGGAGTTCCAGCTGCAGCAGCTTCTCTGTAAATGCTGGAAAGCATAAACAGGTGTGGTAGATTTATCCACTACATGTGATCATCTATTTCAGTGAAATGTTGAAACAACAGAGAAAAACAAAACATAATTATCTTTTTTTTTTGGTTTGCTTCATGAATCATTTAACCATACGGCAGCTTCTTATTTTTTTTCTGAGTCACAGACAATTAGCACATAAGTAACGTCACTTTCTTCATTTCTTTCACTTTTCAAACAACACAATATTTGTTTCCTACACAGACAAAAATTCAAGCAACTCTCTTATAGCAGATCTATTCCAAAAGGATTTGTGGTTTTCGCAAGTCTGCAGGTTCCACCACAGCAGAGCGCCTCTGGATAGAGCTGCATTTCAGACTGATCTCCTCGCATTCCATCTGGGCTTCACAGTAGTCATTCGGAAACAATCTTTTCATTAGTGTGTGCAAACCAGGGATAGGCAGGCAAATACAAATGAACATTTGGAATTGCTTCAGCCTGGGAAATTCACAGATGCTTGCCTGATAAATGAAGCTGCAATAGCCCACTATAGCAGCAGTTTAAGTGAGCAGAAGGTTAGAAAGAGAAAAAACAAACAAACAAAAAAAAAAAAAAAAAGGGCCCTAAAATCTCAAACATTATTAGCTGTGTTTAGACAAACTTTATTTCCTTGTATTTTCTCTAGATGCACATTTTGTAAAATAACTCAGAAGACAGAAATGATGACAGAATTAGAAATGCAGCAGTCACTATAAATAAAAAATCAAACTGACTTAAGGAAATGGTAAAAAAATAAAAATAAAAAATATTCATTTAATTTCAAATTTTACTTAATAATAATCAAACAGTTTTATTTTTAATACTAATACTACTAATAAGAAAAACATTTAAAGGTTATTTCTACACTGAAAATGAAAGATGGTTAAATATATTATGTTTAACACCTATAGGTAAAAATGCCCTACACTTACACCTACTACTATTACTAATAATAATAATGAAAACATTAACAATAACAACAAACTACTATGATAGCACAATGGTTAGAACTGCCACCTCTTGGCTCCAGATAACAGGGTTTGAATCCTGGACAAGTCTCACTCTGCGCATTTGTGTTTGTATTTTTCTCCCAGTACTCCAACTTCTTTCTGCCATCCTAAACATGTGCATGCTAGGCAGACAGATGACCTGGTAAGTGAGTGTGTGCCCTACAATGGACGAAGGCCCACCCAAGGCTGGCACTTATTTGACGGCATTCCAATAGCAAACAATAAAAAAGCACTTTACAAGAACAACTCCATAGTACAATTGCTTATCCATATATTTTACTGTTAAGTGACTTAGACAGGGACACAGAGTGAACCAGCACCATGAGGTTCAGAGTTCAGTTTCTAATCCACTATGTTTACTGTCACAGAGGGATTTAGCTTGATGTCTGATGTCCCATCTCTTTAATAATCACAACAATAACCAGAATTAGGCAGTCTGCTTCCTGACAGTTAATCAGGTCTAATTATTGCCGGAATGGGATTAAGGTATTCAGGTAATGTGAGAGTCCAGACAGCACAGAAGACAGTGACACAGAAAAAGAAGGAGCATGAAGGAGCTTATTCAAGGGGTGTCAGGGGAAGGATTATTACAGTTGATTACAGTGAGGTAATTTATTTGAGTTTATGCAAAAATTTAATTTCCCCTTGGGGACAAAAAGTATCTATCTATCTATCTATCTATCTATCTATCTATCTATCTATCTATCTATCTATCTATCTATGTTTTTTCTCTTTTGGATTGGGAGACTGATATAGTATCTGTGGAAAAATGAAAAAACAAATACAGTACATATCTGTTACCATTTAACACAGCTCCACCATCCAATTTGGAGGTTTTGATATGAGCTTTTCTACAATGTAAAGTTACTAAAGGTACTTTTGCTTATCAGCATGTTTCCAAAAGAAACATTTAATTTGCTCCGTATGTCAGCTTTGTAAAAATGCTGAAGACAGAGAAACAATCACATTGCTGCAATGTGAATATTACACATCTAAGTAAAATTTAAAGTCCAAAAATAGCCCAGAAAAAATGTCTTGTAATTTCTAACAATGTGCACTTTGCTATGGCATAGCTTAGGAATGGCTAAATAAGTTCTGAATTTAATGCTTGTATTATAGGCACAATTTACAGATACATTTGCATTTATTCATTTATAATCTGTTTTGTCCAAAAATAATTAAAATAGAGGTCAAGATAATCAAGTAAAAATAAGTGTGGGACGGCTGTTTTAAGACAAGTGTTACAGAATGAGGTTATAAAATTGACCGCTATAAGTGAAGAACTCTAAACCAAACAATACATAGCTATGTCAAACACTACTTGGGACACATACGTTTTGATGCCAGTAATGAGTGTGAAAACATCCTCCTTGGAGTGGACGTCTGGACCTGGATCAGACAAATGTCATGGCTGTTTTGATCTGTTTTTGACTGTAATATACAATCTGTAGTGGATTTATGCCCATTGTGGACCACTGTGTTTATTATACCCTTAGGGCAAGTTTGGGACAGAATGCACTGTAAATGATCCAAGCAGTTGGGTTTATACTGAAGCAAGACGCCCAGACTCTTTATATCTGTGCCGATTCCATTATACTAGCCATATCATCTGCTTTGGAATTGCCACCTACAAAGGCGCTAAACAAGAGGAGGTTAGTCAAGAGTTAGTCAAGAACACCTATGAATGCTGCGCCTGTCACCCCATGAACCCATGTCTATCATTTGCATGATAGGCAACGTGTTTATAAGCTTTACATGAGACTGTTCATGTAAAGTGATGTGGAAAGCATGCCCACTCTTAAAGGTATAGTATATTTAATTTCACCTTGTGGGTATTATCTATCTATCTATCTATCTATCTATCTATCTATCTATCTATCTATCTATCTATCTATCTATCTATCTATCTATCTACTATTAATAACAACAACATGGCTATAAAAAGGTACCTCCTGTAAATGGTTTACTCACACAGTATGGTAAACAAATTTACAGAGCAATTTTACTCCATATAACAATGAAGAATGTCTTCTTATTAAGGAGCAATATTCCCTTCTACTGAAGCCAGAGATCTTACAACATTAGTATTTTTTTATTTTATATAATGCAAAAAATAATGAAGGCCTGTCTAATAAAGCACTTATACATGTGCATTTTACTTTGTCAATGTGTAAGGGAAAAGCCATTTATATGTTGAACATTAAGCACTATGAGAAAACAGAAACACTCTATCCTTGTGTCCATTTTTCATTTTTTTCCTAGTTAGGGTAATGCGGAGCTGCACACTATCCACCTATTTGCCCAAGGAAGGAATTACTCTGGACATGGTGCCATTTCTCCATTGCACATACCCTCCCATGTTATGCCATCTGGGTAAGTTTAGATTTAGAACTTAACAGCATGGAGTACAGGAACAAACCAGTGTCCTGAATAAGCAATACTACCCATTATGCCATTGTGTCACCTGAAAATAAAATAAAAATAATGGATTGCACCCCTATTGAATTTATTCTTTAATTATTAAGGGATAGGATCATCAATACAACTCACCATCATCAACATAACTGTGTGGTGCAGTGGTTAAGGCTTTAGACTTCAAACCCTGTGGTTAAGGGTTCAAATCCTGCTATTGACACTGTGTGACCCTGAGCAAGACATTTCATCTGCCTGTGTTCTAATTAACAACAAAATGTAATCAAATGTTGTACGTTGCTTTTGATAAAAGCATCGGCCAAACAAATAAATGTGACTCCAAAATTTTCTGACATACAAAACTGACGTTGTGAACTTTCAAGTTGGGGCACATGATTAAAGGCAACGGCTATAATTAGAGATAGAAATGCTAGTTATCATTTCATAGATCTCATTCATTTCTGTGCCAAAATGTTTTCTCCACTATTTTACCTGTCAATCTGTACTGCACATATTGGTGCCACCCTCTGATGCCAAACTTATTTATTCTTGCAGATAAGAGTATTACTGACAGCATCCTTAAGTTCAAACAATGCCAATTATTCTTTCATTTAAGGGCAATTTTCCAAGAATAAAGGTTGTTTAACAAAAGAAAATCCAAAATACAGTCACAATTTTCTTTCCTTTATAATGAGGTTTCTTTATTAACCCTTTCTAACAAAGAGTGGACAGTAGCAGAACGTGCCCTGGACTGAAGAGGCACAAGACAAGTCTCAATCCAACCTTCTTTTGACAACGAGTGAAAAATGTAAGAAAACAGTGGCAAACTGTTTCAGAGCTTTGGGAGACTGAGATGTGAATTCTGGCTCTTTAACCATCTGGTCATTCTGTATATTCTCTATGTCTGCAAGGATTTTATCGAGTTTCCCATAGATGTGCAGATTTTGTTGCTTGTTGACTCTAAACTGGCCTCTCTGAGTAAGCGTTGCTTGCAGTAGACCACTGACCTCCTAAAGGTTAGCTTTACTTTTGTAGAAAGTGTTTGTCTCAGGGAAAAGCTCCAGCTCCACATTACATTAAAGTTGAATTAGGTTTATTCAGTGAATAGACAGAGAGTTAAAAAAAATGAACGGAAGAAAATGCAAAAGGAAAATTAAAAATACAAGTGATTTCAAGAATTAATTTTGTTTCACGTCGACAAAATCTGACAATTTGTTTTTACACACTTACATTCATGTATTTGCCTTCTTTTGTTTTTTCATTCATATGAGAACTCTCCCGGGCTGCCTAGTATGAAATAATAGTGGACGTGGAGTTTACCACTCATGCTGAGCTGAGTGCACTAAAACACCAGAATGAAAGAGTCTATAGTGTCGAACAGCCTTCTTTGAAAAGGATGCCACAGGGGCAACTTGAAAGTGCTTACCACTGGGCATCTGGCACCTAGTTCAACAGAGGCAAATCTGTTTACTAAACATGCCATGAAGCAAAGAGACAGCCCACATTTTATCTCATGCTATGCTGACCCAGTGCTAATGCACAGCTCAGTCTCCCTTGAGAAAGACTTCTTTCTTTTCAATGAATTCTAGCTGTAGGGCATGTAATCCATGTGGCTCACCAGGTAGAGTGCTCTGTCACCCACCCTCTGGCTATGACATATATATTCCAAACTCTGTTCAATGCTGCTAATCAAAGACCCTTGTTAAAGCAATACATGTTGCTGAAAAAACCACCAAATATCCTTTCAGGGATCAATTTGTAGCAGTGGAGATTTCTCTAAACTTCGTAATTAGACATAACTCAAAGTGTCTGTATTTTGTGCATCCTAAGCCAGCACCAGGCAATATGTCTCTGGTTTGCTAGGCCTTATTAAGGATTTTTATCCAATTTTCTGACCGCTGATTCTTAATAAAAGACACATTTTTTTTTAAAAAAAAGAGTATTTTTAGGCAGATTTTTATTTTCCCTTCTCTGTCCTTCTGTGATAATTCATTTTAATACACATAAATTGCATCATATGCACTCATATGCCTCTTTTCTTATTAAAATGAAAATGCTTGTTGACACTTTAGTTTTGTCAAATAAAAAAATACATACCCCACCACAAACCAATAAAACAAATGACAAAAAAATAATTACTGAAAAATTTGGCTTGACGACTTATTTAAGATAAAAAGAATTTAAAGGGTGTGTGAGATTGCTAACTGCATGAATATTAGTAAAGATGATGTTCATGCAGCCAGCCAAGATAAGAGAAGGTCAGATGAATTTAACTGCAACTCACCTTTTTAAATATTATTACAATTTACATAACTCTCAACAGCAGAAAACAGTAAATGCAAATAAATGGATGACGAGGATAATGACTATAATGGAGCAGCGTTAAGTGCTGCCGCCTCACAACTCAAGACTACTGGGTTTGAATCCTGTTCTGACAGGGCTAGCTTTTCATGTTCTCCCCATATATCCATAGACTTTTGTTCTGTAGATATCCTGGTTTACTCTTCTATTCCAAAGATCTGCATACCATTTTACTTTTTGAGTCTAAACTGGGGCTATATGAGTGAGTCGGTGTTGGGGTATGAGAGAGTGGTCTCTGTGATTAACTGGTGTCCATTAAATGCTGGTCCCTGCCTTGTGTCTGATGCTGCAGGAATTGACTCTAACTTCTATTGGCTATTGCTTTTGAGTTCAAAGGAGATGAGCTCAGTTCCTAGCTGACTCCGTCCAGGTTACAGACTCTCTTTGTGTTTCCAGGTAGTGTGGTTCCATCTAACATCCTAATATGTGCATGATGGGGTGATTGGAGAGTCTAAACTGGGGCAGTGTGAGTGTGTGTGGATGTCTGAGTAAGTGTTCTCTGTGTGCTCTCTACTGACTTGTATTTGTTGCTGCTTCTGAGTTGTTATGACCTTTGCATTTGGTACCTAATATGTTGTTGTTTGGTTATGACATAGATGTTCTGAGAATTTTCAGGTAAGGAAGAAAGAAGATTTGAGGTGACATAGTTATACGAATCCTGGCGCTGTGTTAATGCAAGTGAGAACTTCATTGTACTCTGTACATGTTGACAGCAATGACACTATAAGCCAAGTCTTGATTCCTGAGCCTATTGCTCACTGTATGAAGTTTGCACATTCTCTTCATGTCTTTGCTGCTTTAGTCAGCTGCTTATTTTTTGTCCATTACCCAAAAGAGATTAACACCATAAATGTGCGTATGTGTGCATTAAAGTTTTTTGTGGTGGTCTGTCATTGCATGTAAATGCCTTGTAAATGTAAATTGCCTTGCACCTAATATTCCTGAGCTAAGCTAGTGACCCTGTAATGCAAGTAGTAAAATCAGAAAAATTTAACAATATGTGGACCATGGTGTAGCCAGACCCGGTAGGACAGGTGCTTCACAGCATCTCATGTTAATTTCCATGCAAGCTATACTTTATATTTTAACATCCAAGTGCAAAGACAAACTGTTAGGCTAGCACTAAAATGAATCATTGCAGGGTGTTCATGTCTAGGGTTACTTTCCTGACTTGCATCCATCCCTGTACTCCCATACTGGAAAAAGCAGCTTCAGAAAACAAATGAATCCATGGAGTACTGCTATTATCTGGTCTAATTAGTAGCATCATTAGGATTTAAACTGTCTGTAATGATGAAGTGCCAGGCTCCTCTCAGTCTTTCTATAATTACAGTACTTCTGATTCATTTTGTCTACTGCTTTTTCTGCCTTCACTTGCTTTGTATTCTTGTGTGCTAAGTAAAACATCTTCAGGTTTTGCTAACTGTAGAAGGGTTTTATATAAAATAATGACCGAATAATTGACTGAAATCACTTTAGTGCATTTTAAAGTATGTGGGACAATGTGTAGTTGTTAGCACTGCTGTTTCACTGAACTAGCGTCCTGGAGTCAAACGCGGTGACAGCAGTTGCTGTCTGCATTGAGTTTCCATGTCCTACCTGTCTCCATGTGTTTTATTCTTCTAGAAACTCTGGTTTTATTCCTGCATCCTAAAAACATGTGTCACACCAACTGGCCTTTTTCTGAGTGTGGGTGCCAATGCCAAAATAGGGTATAGCCCCATGGTAGTTAAATGGATCAGCACTGAGATAGATAGATAGATAGATAGATAGATAGATAGATAGATAGATAGA
>JANRMT010062842.1:13378669-13404301 GCA_026402145.1 Polypterus bichir lapradei | reverse complement strand
AGATAGATAGATAGATAGATAGATAGATAGATAGATAGATAGATAGATAGATAGATAGATACCCACAAGGTGAAATTAAATATACTATACCTTTAAGAGTGGGCATGCTTTCCACATCACTTTACATTAACAGTAAAGCTTATAAACACATTGCCTATCATGCAAATAATAGACATGGGTTCATGGGGTGACAGACACAGCATTAATAGGTATTCAATGTGAATGTCAACACATAAATCATTATGAATTGACTGAAGTTACACTGATCTTTCTTTTTAATCTCTTGACTAACCTCCTATTGTATAGCGCCTTTTTAGGTGGTAATGCATTCCAAAGCAGATGACATGGCTAGTATAATGGAATTGGAACAGATTTAAAGAGTCTGGGCATCTTGCTTCAGTATAAACCCAACTGCTTGGATCATTTACAGTGTATTCTGTCCCAAACCTACCCTAAGGGGATAATAAACACAGTGGTCGACAATGGGCATAAAGACACTACAGATTGTATATTACAGTCAAAAACAGATCAAAACAGCCATGACATTTGTCTGATCCAGGTCCAGACCCTCACTCCAAGGAGGATGTTTTCACGCACATTATGGACATCAAAACTTATGTGTCCCCAGTAGTGTTTGACATAGCTATGTATTGTTTGGTTAAAAGTTCTTCACTTACAGTGGTCAATTTTGTAACCTCATTTTGTAACACTTGTTTCAAAACACCCCCAAGACTAATTTTTACTTGATTATCTTGACCTCTATTTTAAGTCTTTTTGGACAAAACAGACTATAAATGAATAAATGAAATGTATCTGTAAATTGTGCCTATAATACAAGCATTAAATTGTTTCTGGGCTATTGTTGGTCTTTAAACTTTACTTAGATGTGTAATATTCACATTGCAGCAATGTGATTGTTTGTCTGTCTTCAGCATTTTTACAAAGCTGATATATGCGACAAATTAAATGTTTCTTTTGGAAACATGTTAATAAACAAAATTACCTTCAGTAATATTACATTCCAGAAATGCTCATATCAAAATCTCCACGTTGGATGGTGGAGCCTTATTAAATGGTAACAGATATGTATTTATTTTTTCACTTTTCCACAGATACTACATCAGTCTACCAATGCAACAGAGAAAAACAAGAATATTGAAAATTATGGTTGAAATTTCAGGAAACAACATGGAAAAAAACCTTATTTATTGTTTTACATATTGAAACAAAACAAAAAATTGAACATTAAATGCCATTCTGTAAAGAAGCTTAATACTCAAGACATAGTTTTCTAGAATTTTTAAATAAGCTACATCACACTGTACACTGTACTGGTGTCATAGCTCCCAGGAAGGAAAGCAGGCATTCTACTATCCTGAAACTTTTGTATGGAAAATGAGCTTAAGTTTGAGATCATTCTCTGCATGGTATGGCTTTATATCATTTGCACTCAACATTATGCAATAACATCTAACTTGACGTATGAGGAGCCACAGCACGCATAGGCGACCCACCTTGATATGCTGATCTAACAAAGTGACCAGTTGAAGAGCTGAAAAAAATGGTTATATTGTGACCTATTAAGGTATAACGTTAAATTCTGAGGAGCTCTGTTACAATTTGATAAAATGTGCCATAATCAATAATGACTTTGTAATAAAACACGCCTGAGTTCAGTTTCACATAGTAAAATGATTTATACCAGAAAATGCCACAAACTGTGAAGATTCTGTACAAACACATCCATCACAGTTGTGGTAAAGAGCTGATCATACTATTTATGGTTTTGAAATACACACTTTACAGTGGTTTTTAGATCCTCAGACAATACTACTTGATGAACAAATCCCAGATTTCTTTTTCAAAGACGGCCACCCTAGTAGAGCTTGTGATGAAAATTAAGACTTAATAACATAACTGTCCAGAAAACCCCCTGATTAAAGGCACACTGCGACAATGCAAACTGTGGACAGGCTTTATATAAAATAAAGATCAATTGACTAAAAACCACAGAACCAGACTGCAAAGGCAACTAAAGTGAAGAACAAAAATTGTTTGTTTCCTATTTCTACCCCATGCAGCAACAGAGTAATTGGTTTGTTTTTCCCAACGTTTATTTTGTGCAAATGGCTTGAGGGTTGTTAGCTCATTGTTTGACGCAGATAGTTGATTTTGAATGAAAAAATAAAGAATAGAAATGTTGATTGCTGAATATTTCACATTTCTAAGCATATATAAAAATACTGGGCCTTATTATGAAGTTTTCGCAAATCATTATCGATGATTAAAGCAATGGTAAAGTAGTTTTTAAACATTCCTCAGCTTTCTTTACATTCATGTCGTATGATTAGTCCATGTCAAGTTTCAAATTTACAAATGAGAATGCTGATGCTTGAAAGTTGTTCTAAAACAAAGTTTCTGCCTGTTGGCTTTAGATTTTTAAACACATTAGGACAGCCGTTAGCAGCATAAGCTACTAAGGATTTAAATGAATATTCTTTTCGAACATGCCAAAAAACTTACACAATGGACAAAAAAATATAAAGTAAACACAGACAAAGATATAAAACATGTGGCAATATGTTCTTTGAAATTCTAAAAGCACCGTGAATCACATGCTGCACATGCACATCAAATCGTCACCAATATGGCTCCATTGTGGTTCACATTCCGTTTCCTCCCTGTGTGGAGTTTGCATGTTCTTCCAGTGCCATGTCTGTGTGGGTTTCCTCCAATGGCTCCACATTCCTCCCACAGTCCAAAGACATGCAAGTTAGGTGGACTGGCATGCTAGATTAGCCCTAGTGTGGTGTGTGCATGTGTGTGAGTGTGCTCAACCAGTAATGGACTGACACCCTGTCCTGGGGGTTGCTCCTGCCTCGTGCCCTGTGCTTGCTGGAATAGGTTCCAGCGGGCTTAGAAGATGGTATGCTATAGCTTTCACATTTAGTGTTTCAGATCTAATCAGTAGTATCAGTCTTATCGATTTAAAAAAATAATTTTCTTGCATTGTACTAGTAATCTAATTTATTTAAACTGTATCTTTGAATGATCCTAAGTTCACAGAAACGAAGGATTTAACCTGCACCCAAAATGAAAAATGGTATCCTAGAAATACATGGGCCTGTGGTATCAATTGAGCTTTTATCATAAGTTGAGAGATCAAGGTGTAAAGCATACTAAAATTAATAAAGAAGATTTAAATTAAAATATACTGCACAATACCACACATGTGAGATACTTACTTATTCCATGCTTGTCTAAGTTTCTTGGAACTGTATTGGGTAAACCGATCTGCAAAAGGAAAAGTAGAGAAAAAGTTTAAAACATGGACACTACAGCGTGCACTTTTTTTGCATAAAATACAGTTCTATGCCTTTAGCATGTCCAGATGTTTGCATGCCATGCAAAATGTACAATTCTTTTAGCACAGGAGATGCATGTCTATTATGATTTAATATGATATTTGCTACTTGTTTGCTACTTATAAACAGATTTCTCAAACCAACAAGAATTTTCTGTTTTTATTGACTGATGAGTAACAGCATTAAGGAGAGTGTACTTTCAAGGTAGCATTCCATGGCTTCTGCCATTAAGGGTATGCAGTAGCCCCAGCTCCACTAACGCACCTTCAAAGGCCCTTAGCAGTGGATGTACTTGGCAATAAACGAAATTGTACATTACATGTTGTTTCAGCTTGATGTTATGAGCCCCTCTGACACCGACCAAGTTGCCGGCCCCTTCCAGAATGGAGAAGAAACACAGGAGACTGATTTTCATCATCTGATTGTGTCTCGTGGATGATTTACTTTCTTGCAGTTTGTATATTTAATTATAAGGCCCATACCAAATAATTTTAAAGCTGGCACTGACAGCTGAGAGCAAAGAAAGTCTGTCTATCTAGCACAGGGACATCTCTGTTCTGGAGTCAGGCAAGTGGGCCAAGTGCAGACAAGCACTTCTTTACTGAGAGGTAATGAGAGTCTGAAACAAACTGCCTAGTCATGTCACTGATGAAGACACCCTGCTGTCATTTCGAAACTGAGCAGATGAGATACTGCACAGATTTAGCAATTAATTAATAAAGTGAATAAAACAACTGAAAAGACAATCCTGATTTGTAGATATATTTAGACTTTCCAAGGCTAGAATGTCTAGTCAGGCAGTCTATTAAATGCTTTTCCACTGATGTCTTTGTAATGTTACTCATTATTATTTTGAATATCATTTCTTTTTTACTTTATTTTTCAATTACACAACTTAGTCCTATTTCATAAAGAAAGGACTTATAGTTTATGTGCTGTCTTGAGCATGCCACACTGATTGCTATGGAAGCCACTTGACACTATGTTCAAAACGTTGGTTAGGAATGGAATTAGGGGCAAGCAGTGGAATATACACTAATAAGAAGTGGAATGAACTCATGGTTGATGACTACATGTACTTGACCAAAAAACACCATAACAAGCACCGAGATGAGAGAGACACTGTGTACAGCATGCATTTTTCCAGCAGCTGTAGGACACATTCATACAGTTCAATATGCAATGCCAGTGCAGCTAAATAAAATTCTCAATTGCTTGCTGTGACTTGTGTCTATGCATTTGCTCTCTTTGTCTGCCTTATTATCAAGAGCAATGTCCTGGTTAATACTGTACTACACTATGATCTCTCAGTACAGCCAGTGACTTCACATAAGGAACTTTCCTCCAGGATCTGACCTATACTCCTGCCCTGGGCTTAGAGAGCAAAACAAATGTCAGACAATTGAGCCAAAGGAGAATATCTTACACTCAAGTGACAGTCAGGGTTTTCTTGTGGCAGGCCCACTTCACTTAAATCCTTTAATACCATCAGCAGAAGGATCAAGGCAAGAGTGTTTGTTTCATATGCTCTGCATATATTTACACTGATATAAGTCAAGAAAAAGAAAAAAAAAACACTTAATTATGGCCAGTCATGGTGCATGGTTTGCATGTTCTCCTTGTCTCTACATGTATTTTCTCAAAGGCTCACAGGTTAAGTTGATGAGGGACTCTAAATCTGAATAGACTGAGTGAGTGGAACCCTGCTGTGAGTGTGCCCTGCTTATTTTGGGTGGGTGGCAAGGTAGCTCATTGATTAGTGCTGCTGGCTCAAGTATCTAGCATCCGGAGTTTGAACCCTGCACACAGTCACTGTCCGTGTGGAATCTGCTCAATCTATCTGTGGCTGTATGGGTTATCTTCATGTTACTCTAGGACTCCAACTACATCTCCAAAGAGGTGCGTGTTAGGTTAACTAGAGATTCCAAATTGGCCTTGTGTGAGTGTGACCATGGACGTGCGTGAGTGGACCAGCGCCCGTGTCCATGGCTGTTTCTAGCTCTGAGGCCAATTCTTTCATGATAGCTTGAACTGGAATAATCTAACTTGATAATGTTATCTTATGGAGTATCTCTAAGTAGCAGGACATTGGAATGGAGTAAAGAAAAGGGGGAAACATGGAGAACGCCCCAAAGGAGACATGCAACTTCCATAAAACCAGAATGAGAGTGCTGGGAATCGCGTAAAATCGACTGCAGTTACGAGGTGGAAAAGTAATAAAATCTGACAGTTTATGCTACTTGTAAGGCCATCCAAACTAGACTTTCAATACAATGCATTTCCGCTATGTTAACATATTTAATAGTAAGCTGTTTTCTTTTTGCATTATCACCTCAGTAAAATATTTATTATGTTTATACCCAGTTAATTTATATATAAATGAAAACACTGAATAAATATAGAAAAAAGTAATAAACAGAAAAAAAACAGGAAAAAAAATCCATCCATCCGTTTTCCAAATCTGTTTTTTTAATTAGATGGGTTTGGGGACTACGTGATGCACATTAATTAAAAATAATCGTAAATTTAAAATATAACCAAAAAATTATATTAAAATATACTCTATATCAAACAGTTATTTAAATCTGCTTATTGATCAACTATGACAAGCAAGAGAATACCAGCTGCCTCATTGGTCATTGCAGAAAAAGGAAAGACGACTGCAAATTAGACCCCCGATTTCTTGTGAAACAGAGCACGTCCACTGCAGCCTGCACCGCCGCCAAGGGTCATGTACATAAACATTTGTCGTATGAATGCCGATTGCAATTCCTCATGTCAATACACGGGCTAAACTAGTCTATTTATTTCATAGTCGGAAGCTAATGAGTTGAGGAACTGTTTCAAAGCCCTTTCTTCTTTTTACAGTCTCAACAGTCAGTAAAAGTGTTTTCATGAGAATCCACCAGTTCCTGAAGTACAGCAGTGGGTCTGGACTAAAAGCTGCAATGGCTTTTAAAAAGCACTGAGATTCACGCAGCTGCACTATCCCACAGGCCTCGGAACAGCCGCTTGTTAGTTACTCATACCTGACAGCAAATGAAAATCACCAATTTGATTAGGTAGGGAGCTAAACATCATTAGGATACCACGGCTGCCTGCACCTAAATGTTTTCACTCATGGATTTCATTATCTAGAAGCAAATAATCAGTTGTGCAATTCATTTGCCCTGCCACCCCCCAACCCCCTGCACATCAAGGACAGCCGCAAAACTGCAGAGACCTACAGTCAAAGCCACTGGTGAGCTTATTAAAAGACCGCTGAAGAACCAGCAGCCCTCAATGAGAATTAAAAAAGCAGAACTTGGACTTTTAAGTAATGCACAATAGACTGACTTTCTTCTTTTCATCATCTGTAATCACATGCACTGCAACTCCTTTGCCATTTATTTCTTATTCCAACGGACGTCAAGGCAAAAGACTCTGCAGTCACAAGAGAGATCCCCTTTCTGTAATGGGAATTTGTAGAATTGATTTCCTGACAATTTTGTTTGCTCCCCCCTACTGTGCTATTCGTATTGTTACATCTTCTGTTCGAAGAGTTTTAATTTAGGTGAGTAGGAGATGGGAGGGAGGGGTGCGAGGAATAAAAATGTATAGATGAATTTCTTACAAAAAATGTAGCCTAGGAATTTGATTTACTTCTGTTCAATTATATAAAAATGGCAATCTCCTGGTGGTGATGATGATTAGGATTTCTTACGACTTTTCCTGGGCTCTGAGTGTTTGGAAGCCATCTGTCAGCTGTATAAGCATCTCATCAGCTCATACACAACTGTGCAAACATGAATGGAAGATTATGAAGATTACGAAATGAACCACCACGCCCTACTCCCCTTTCAATCTCTCTTTCCCTCTCTGTCTCTGTTTTTCTCTCTCTCTTATGCCTATATATATATATATATATATATATATATATATATATAGTGAGAGAAGGAGAGAGAGAGATCATTTTTTCCAACCCAAAATAGACATATTCCAAATTGAGAGTGTTATTTTATACAGTATGTTCACTCATATAGATGTGTTATTGTGGGATAGGTTATATATAAATATGTGTGTGTGTGTGTTATATAAATGACTATGAGTGTAATATACTGCATAAGTCTACATGTGATATATACATACATACATGTAGGTATAAAAATTCACACATTACAATGTGAAAAAGAAGCAGTAATGAGTATTAAAGTGAAAGTAAAAAAGTTGAATGTTTGGGCTTTACTGCCCCCTTCTGTCACAAAACTGAATTTCATTCTTTTAGTTTTTCTCTTTTCTTTTTTTAAAATCCCAAATTTTCTCCTAAAATAAAATAGAAACTCTACAAAATATTAACCATGAGACGACTTGGTAAAACAGTAATATCACACCGAGATTTTAAAGTAGTGCATACTGTAAGTTTGCAGGGTTGCATTTAACAAACCTGATTTGATCAGTGATAACTTGCTCTGCAGCTCTTGCAGCTGATAAAAGAACATGATATACCTAAATTATGCTGGGTGGCCGTGAGAAACAGAGATGGTTTCCTGGGGCAAGGTTTATCTGTGACAATTGAGAAAACTCGTCTTGCTGCATATTCAGTCTTGTTGTCAGTAAACAATGCAGTAGGACTCCCACTTAGGTCACAGAGCTGCAGGGCCACAGTAGTTTAGTCTGCTCCTCAAAAAGTGAGACTGGAAAGTATGAGGGATTCCATATCAAACAATAATTACACACAGGAGCATAAGGTAGTAGGAAATAGACAAGCTATGAGAATGGAACATTAAACTGATTCTAACTTAAGTACAGGAACTGTTTAAAATGATTTTTATAGTACTAGGGAATCTTGTTAGCTATTATGGATGTAGTGAGAAGTTAAGTAAAATGACAGCTTTTATTGGCTAACTAGAAAGATTACAATTTAGTCTTTATCTTTCTAGTTAGCCAATAAAAGGTGTCATTTTGCATAACCTCTTCTAGTTAGTCACTACATCCATAATAGCTAACAACACCATAGTAGTATAAAAATCATGATTTTTAGGAATTGAAGAAAAGAATATAATCTATTGACTATGCTTTGAATTAAGTTAATCTGCCATTCAGTTTTTAAGAAAACTCATTTTTATATTTGAGAAGAGATTTCATCTCTGCGTTTGTTAGCTGGCAGTGTGACTTCCTCAATGATTTGTTGGGCTGGAAACTACAACTTTCAGGATCAACCCCAGCAGTGGACAACATTGTGAATCAAACCGAGATACTAATGTTTGCTTTGTTTGTGTTAATATTACACATAACCTCTTCAAAGCCATTGTGAAACGCTAGTGGTCGCTGTTGCCCAGTTAAACCCAATAGACAGACGCAGACACAGGTTAAAAGCACGAAGAAGTATTTTTAATTCTTCTCTACTCCAATAGTGCTCCCCAAACACCAAAGCCATAGTAAACAGGCAAGTAAATAAATACAACTCTCAATAATAATAATAATAATAATAATAATTCTCTCCTCAACACCTCCCAGCAAGCTCTGTCCTACTCCTCCCAACTCCCGCTCGCTTGCAGGGTCTCCAACAGTCCTTTATATAGTCCTTGACCCGGAAGTGCTTCTGCCGATCCATCCACGTGACTTGCTAGCACTTCCGGGTCAGATGGAGGGCTATAAATGAGGCATGGCTCCTTTGGTCCTGTTACAGCTCCTCCTGGCAGCACCCACGGTACCCAACAGGGCTGAGAAAGTATACTCCAAGTCCCAGGATTCCCTGCGGGAATCTGGGTCACCGTTACATTCTAGGGAGCTGCCATCTAGCGTTTTGGAGTAGGCAAAAGCCCAAAAGCCGCTGCCTTTCCTAATCCGTCCATCCTCAGGGTGTCCCGGCTGGAATGAGCTGCCAGCCGGGACTGTATAATCCCATTCACAGTGGTGAGGGTCCAGAGGAGAGCCTGACAGTACTGGGTACAAAGCAGAATATCCTCAGGCCCACTCACACAGATAGTCACACAGGGATCACTTTGGAATGTCTTTGAGGACGATGGAGGATAACATACAAATTCCACACAGACAGCAGCCAGGCGTTTAATTCAAGTACAGGATGACTCCGTGAGTTGGCAGTGCTAACTACTCCACCACTGTTAAATCACGATTGTGTGATGGTGAGGCTCGTGTTACAAATCAGGCAGGTAACACACACACTAAACAACTGCATTAAGCTTTAAAGAAAATAAACACTCCTACCCCATCATATAATTAGCTTATAAAATATTTCCTAACATATGTTTTACTATTTAATCAACTCCATCTGCGTAGATATTTAACACAAATTCACTACAATCTTGAAACCTATCTTGGTAAAATGTGAAGAGTTTAAACATTCTATTTCACTCACAACACGTTTCAAGTACTGGCTTCTGTGAGAGGTTTGAATTCTGTATTTTAAAAAAAATTAAGGATAGCATAGCCAAAAGTGTATTATTGAAATCTAAACATCCATTATCTTAAGCTATTTACCCACCAAACATTGGGTGCAAGGCAGTGAACCAGTCCTTGAAATCACATCCACTCAACTTAAACTGCAATGAACTAAACCCACACACACACAAAGACAGGGAGTACATGAAAACTCCACGAGGACAGCGACAGGGATGGAGGTACAAACTCAGTAAAATGTTTGTTCTAACAATTGAACTACAATTAAACTAACATAATGCAACAGTTTAGAAATTCTTCCCTTAATTTGTTGTCACAGCAGTTTTACTCATGGAGTGTGATGGTGCAGGTTACCTTCTTGCTCCCTCTACCATAATGGAAGCCTCTTGAACACGACACCTTTGATAACATAACCGGATGAGCTGAGCTGATGAGGACAAAACACACCAAGCAAGGGGATGGTGAAAAGTGCAAGTGATTTTATTATAGGAAACAAAAAAACAAGTGCTCCAGAAGTGCAGTGCTCAGAAAATAGTTCAATAAATAATTCATCATCAAAGTGCTGGTGGAGATTAAAATCTGAATAAATAGAAAAAAATCTTATCCCTGGTGCTTCTCTTTGAAAACTGACCCCTCTCCAGCTTACCCTACTCAGACCTTGAAGTATGGAGAGATGTCCGCCAACAGGCGCAGACATCCTTCAAAACTGGCCTGTCTCTCCACTGACCAATCCATGGCATTCCACAGGGAGCCACCAGACCCTGCTCTCACATCCAATCCAGGCTTCACCTGGCGAAAGCGCACCGTCCTGCCACTGCTGCCAGTCACAAGCTTCACCCGGTGAGAGGATCCTCCTGAGCATAACAATCACTCCTGCTCCCGGCTGCTCAGAAGAAGTGATACTCAAGCCCCCTCCTGAATGCTGGCCACGCGCTACCTCCTGGGGCACCATTCCTGTCCACCTGCTTCTCTCCTAAGCTCTAGCTCACTACTGTTCCTGCCTTTCTCTCCATTCTAAAACCTTTGATCCTCCTTCCTTTGTTCTGTTTCTGTTTCCTGCACTCCTTTTTAGAGGCTGGAGAGCTTTTGCAGGTGCGATCGCCTGATTGCAGCCACCAGGCTGATAACAAGGCAATCAGACTGCTCACATGTGCCGGTAAGACAACGCATTGACAGCTGACTGCCTCGCACCAGCCCGGAGATGGGGCGTCTTCCCAGCAGATCGCATGCACCTGCTCCCTCTCCCCAGCGTGAGTGCATTCGTTATTTATTTATTAATTAAAACGTCCACTTTTTCAGCCGCAGACCTGCTATACCACATGGGGGAAACTCTTTCACAGGCCACAGTTACCTGAGCCTTTTCATAGCATCATACTGCGCACCAACCAATGGACCAGGCGTAGCAGAGCTGTCATGACATTGGTCTACTGTGTGCATGTGTCATTTGCTGCTTTTCTGTTGCTTTACTTATATGAAAATACAAATTGTCCAGTAACTCAAAACCTTTACTACCAGTATAAGGCATTTGAACACTAGGCATCTCTGGCTGCAAAATAATCATAATATATCTCAGACACTACAGAACCCCATGGAAGCTCCAGGAAAAAAGTCAAAAGACATTAGTTGTCCATTCCTGTGATAACTTCTTGCTTGAAAGCTGGCAATAGGAGGTTGACAAGTAGTACTGTAGGTCCAGGGTGCTTAAGTGCCCTCTCTTTCAGTCTTAAAAAGACTGAAACTACAGATAAGGGATTATACATGGGGATTGTGGGTACAAAAGATAAACATATAAAATTGTATTAAAGGTGCAGGGGATCATTTCATAATGGATTTCTGTTTAGGTGAACCATGCAGGTGGTGCAGTGGTAATGCTGCAGCTTTGCAGTAAGGTGATTGTGGGTTTGCTTCCTGGGTCCTCTCTGTGTGGAAGAGTGCTTTAAGTAGTGAGAAAAGCGATATATAAATGTAAGGTATTACTATTAAAAGTATTTTATCATGTAATGAATCAAACAGGCAGCATGGTGGTGCAGTGGGTACCAATGCTGCCTTGCAGTTACAAGACCCGGGTTCACTTCCTGGGTCCTCCTGCGTGGAGTTTGCATGTTCTCCCTGTGTCTGTGTGGGCACCCTCCGGGTGCTCTGGTTTCCTCCCACAGTCCAAAAACATGCAGGTTAGGTGCACTGGTGATTCCAAATTGTCCCTAGTGTGTGTTTGGTGTGTGTGCGTGTGCCCTGTGGTGTGCTGGCACCTTCCCCGGGGTTTGTTTCCTGCCTTGTGTTGGCTAGGATTGACTCCAGCAGACCCCCGTGACCCTGTAGTTTGGATATAGCGGGTTGGATACTGGATGGATGTATCAAACAAAGGTATTCATTAGTTATCTTGTAACAAAATAAATATTTCAAATGCGTAAGGAAGAAAAATTGTGTGACCCCTTTCATTTCAATCTATATATTTAGAATTAAAGGCAATATACGGAACACGTGAATAAGTTTAATGGAGCAGATGAATGACACTGCTGGCTCAGTACTAGTAAGGTAACTTGGTACAAACCTTACAGTATTTAGAAATGGAAGTTGTTGGATTTGTCAGGTTTTGGTGGTCAAGTACAGCACCTCTCCACCAGTTACTTGCCCACCAAATGGGGTGTCAAACGCAGATCCTGGGCCACAGTGGCTGCAGGTTTTTATTTCAGCCACCAATTATTGCTATTCATGGATTACACTTCACTTCTTTTGCCTCTATTTTAACTGATTTGCTTAATAAGGTTCAGAACTATTAACATTTTTTTTTTCTTAACCAGAAGCAAGTGAAAAATGAGTGGCAAAGCCAGCCACTAAATGAACAGAAAACTTGATCCAATTTGTACCTATGTGTATATCGTACAATATATTTTTCAATTAAACTTTTGGAAAGAAAAGAAGTGAACATCTGAGAAATATCAATCTGCTCTGGTTCCCAAAACCTTTTAATGGTGCTCTCAGAAAAATGAAGCTCAACAGTTTTAGAAGAATCTGTTATGACAGAATGAAAGCACTAACTACAATAGACATAGAATTAAATAACTGGTTACAGTTGGGTGATATGGCTAAAAAAAACTATATCTCGGTATTCTTAGGTCATGTGTGCATTCAATAAGCATCAATATTTTATTTTTTCTAAAATGCTATGGTATAAGTTTCATTTAGGTGGCATGGTTCTCCCCGTGTCTGCGTGAGTTTCCTCCGGGTACTCCGGTTTCCTCCCACAGTCCAAAGACATGCAGGTTAGGTGCATTGGCGACTCTAAATTGTCCCTAGCATGTGCTTGGTGTGTGTGTGGGTTTGTTTCCTGCCTTGTGCCCTGTGTTGGCTGGGACTGGCTCCATCAGACCCCCGTGACCTTGTAGTTAGGATGTAGCAGGTTGGATACTGGATGGATGGAAGTTTCATTTATCGTCTCATGTCAGAACGAACAATGGTTTTATTTGTCACATCAAAATGTGTTTTTCAAATGAGAAACATCTGTTGAACTTAACATAAAATGACAACAGATATAAACATAAAAAACACATACTTTAGTCCTTTCTAAAGAATGCTGAAAAAATATGTAACTGAATAAAAATGAAAAAGAATATTTTAAAAATTCAATAGCTTATTTGTAGAATAAGCCCATCGGTTAATACCAATATTCAAAATAAGACATTTTGAGTGCTTTGTTTCCCTATTGAATGGTTTTACTTTAACTGGTTAACTAAAATGAATGACCAGCTTGTGGCTTGTTTGTAGATCCGCACTTTTTTAAAAACCCAGGTTTCAATAAAAATGCGTGCAGTGAGGCTCAGGCAGGGCTCACATGTTCTGCTAGTCCATAAATTTGTGGTCTTCAGTAATTTTCTCTTGGACCTCGGCATATACCTTTGGTAATCCTTTGGCAGAAAAAAAAATGTATGGCTGGGTAACTCATATTTAGGATACGTCTTTTTAAGCAGTTGTTTCTTTGACTACACTGATGGGGACCATGTCCATCACTATGTAATATGCTACAGTGGTAGTAATACCTCTCCATTTTACATGATCTGTTTTGTAAGGCACACAATGGGAAAATGGAGCTTCTAATGTAGTTTGTTTTAAGACAACAGGTTGGTGTTTGACAATGCAGGAGAAAGACTGTGCAGCAGAGTTTTATGTATTCTTCATCCTGAATTGCACGCTGTATTTTAAGATGGTAGATGAGATTTGTAACGCTGCTAGCTTTCATAGTGATTTTCTAGGCATAGCTTACATGATTTTGAAGCTGAACCACCTCCAAACAATAGATCCATAGGTGTCCTGTATACAGATAACATCATCACTTGTACTGTCCTCCTCTAGACTAACTTGACAGCTTTGTGGTCTGGCTTATTATGCTCCATTTCGGCTGAATGAGCTCAGATGTGTGAGACGCAAATCATGAAACCTACATCAGGTGCAAGGACTTGGAAACAGACCCACCACAGGTTAAAAGAAGATGACTAGATCTTCAGTGATTCAGAAGAGAGTGTATACACATGTCAGATAGGTGATTTTTTAATAGCAAGGTCAATCGTACATTAGCAACAGTGTCATGGTGATCAAGTGCAAATACACAAACAACAGTGTTAAGTTTTGCGTACTACACAGCACTGTCGCATGAACACTGTGAGCTCAAAAAAACCAAAAAATTCAATATACATCCTCCAAAAACTGAGAATGTAAAAACGTATAAATATAGCCTCAATATATGTTATATCACCCAGTCCCATAATGGGTTACATTAAATGTAAGATATAGCTTCTAATTAAAAAAGAAAACAGTTAGCTCGTCACCTATTAGCTTATCTCAGTTACTGTTTTTAATTCTTACAGAGCAAGTTAATTAAAGCAGAAGAGGTGTGTTCCACTAGCAGCAGTAACTGGTTACAACTTAACAAAGTGGTTGGAATAAAAACCTGTTTCCATTACAGGCAGCTTTAAGAAACCTGACTTAAGATGAGTAAATCTTGCAGAGTTAAACTAATCTAGAAAACATACTTTAGTTTGCTTTTTTAATTTTGTATATTTGTTTTCCCCATATGTTTATCTTGTCATGTATCACCTCTTTATTATTTTTGCGAGTGTCACAAAACTAATAGAAAACTTCTGTTTTTTGACTCTTTTTCTTCAGTGGATGTTTTTTCACCACTCTCAGATGTTGCTATACGGCTCCCTATTGTTTTACACATGCTTTGATGTATATGTGACACATACTGTAAGTAAATGTATTTTAATTCATATATAATTTATAAGCCATCTCATTTATTCTAAATAATTCAGGGAAATATATCTTAACACTATGAGTACCCATAAGAGTACTTTCATATAATTGTCATTATGTTATTTTTCCTTCAAAACCAACTATAAGTGATTGCCAAGCTGAAAGGATGAAGAACAAGCACAGCATAAGGAAAGACAAAACAGTGGGCATTCAAGAACTGAGGTGAATGGAGAGCATCTTTAAGACCTGTGTTAGTACATGTGAGCCACTAGAGGGCAGATGACACTGTATAAGTAAACGGGTTTCAGAAAGGCCTTTTCTAAAACTTGCAGTGGACTGGAAGGAAGCCTTCCTCTTTCCTCCTGTGTGTTAAGAGAACAAGCAGCTTAGAAACTGTCACGGGTACTTATCATTTCAAAACAATAAGTAGGCTAATTTATCTCCAGAGCTATTGGTATTTTGAATTCAAGTATTTGCATGGATCCTATTGAATTATGAATTATTGTTTGTATTGTGATTTATTTGTAGAAATCTTATGGATGTGTTTACACATTTTAGCAGTGGTTGTCACAAGTTGTCTCTTGGTTTATTTTCTTTGATCTTTGTAACTTGATCACTCACTCACTTATCAGTGACTGGAGCAGTCTGGTTTTATGCCTAAGAAGTCTACCATAGACTACATCCTGGCACTGAGGGTTGTCATGAAGCGCAAACGTGAATATCTGCAGAGTTTCTTTCAGCCTTTGTTGATTTATGGAAAGTGTTTGACTCAGCTGATCGAGCTGTCCTGTGGGATATCTTGAGACTTTGTGGGATCCTCCTGAAGTTGCTGGATATCATGACCGGCCTGTGCATTGGTACTGTGAGTGCAGTGCAAAATGGAGGCAGAGCCTTTGCATTTTTCCCATTTGATTCTGCTTGTCATGGGTGTGTTCTTACTCCTACTCTGTTCAATACTTGTATGGACTGGGTGGAGTTGTGGGGTCCAGCGGCCGTGGGGGATCTGTTGATGAAGAAAGATTTACTGATGTTGACTTTGCTGACGATGCTGTGATCTTCACGGAGTCAATGGAGGCTCTGATTGGGACTCTCGAAAGACTGAGCAAAGCCTATAATGACCACTTGGGCATAGCCATTGGCAGCGTGTCTGTTTGCAGAGAGAATGTCAACCTCGTTGAGAGGTTTACTTACCTCAGCAGCGACTTTCATATCTCTGGTGACTCTTCCTGTGAATTCTGTAGACAGATTGGGAGAGCATGGGGGGTCACGAGGAAAAGAGTTATGTGGCACTCCTGATATCTTTGCAAAAGGATGAAGGTCCAAGTCTTTAAAGTCCTGCTGCTCCCTGATTTGCTATATGGTTGTGAGACATGGACGCTATCCAGTGACCTGAGACGAAGACTGAAATCTTTCTGTACTGTATCTCTTTGGAGAATTCTTGGGTCCCGCTGGTTTGACTTTGTGTTGAGTGATCATTTGCTCACGGAGTCCCGAATAAGGCATATTACCTGCATTATGAGGGAGCGTCAGTTACAGGACTACAGCCATTTCCCGAGGGTGATCCAGCTGACAGGATCTCATTGCTGAGGACCTGAGCAGCTGGACCAGGGCAAGCGAACAGCCACCTAACAGCTGGCTGTGGCAGATATATGTCATTTCCCTGGGGACTGGACTGCATGTCTTCCCCGGGAGGGTTGCCAACCAGGATCTTGAGTCATTTCGTTGTGTGGATGGGTGCAGCAACACACTGTACCAGTGCATACTCTCCAACATGACCCAACCTTTGTAACTATTTCCTATGTTTTGTATTTTCCTGCTGCAAACACATTTACCTCTGGGATAATAAACATCTAGCTATAGTATTTTTCATGGGAAATAATTCCAATGCAATTTAATGTACTTACAAAGAGTTTTGGAAAGAAAATGGATTACATTGGCAAAATGTTTCATTTATCCTATTATATTAGTTAGCTTAATTTAGATTTGCCTTGAGGCTGTTTCACACATGATTAGAAACAGCTCAGTGACTCTGTAAATTATACTAAAGAGTGGATATTCTTCACTCTATAAATTGGGGCTTTCAGAAAATGTAAAAGTGCGATGACAGGTCATTTAGTCAAATAATATTTTGTGAATAGCCCTTTCTCTAGAAAACTGAGATTTAATTGGGCATAGGTTTAAAATGAATTGAGAATATCTTTAACATCAGTCTACCAATTTTTAATGAAAGCCACAAAAGAGCAGGCATTTCAATTGAAGTTTTATCTCCCATCCAAGCTCTATTTTTAATATCCATTTAGTGAAAGTCAGGGCTGAGGGAAGCCATGGCCTTTTACAGCAGCAGAGAGGAAAGCAACCCTGGAAGGGATGAAAATTCCATCGCTGGGCATCCATGCACACAGCTACAGTAGCTCACATCATGTCAGTTTAAAGTCACCAGTTAACTTAGCAGGCAGGTCTTTGGAATGTGTGATTAAAACCAGAAAGACAAAAAAGAAAAACGCACACAGACATAGTTTGAATAGGCAAACTCTGCATAGGTTGTGCCTGGACTCGGAGTTAGACACAGTGCCTGTTAGGCTGCCAACATTAACCACTGTACACTATAATTTATATTGTAACTTTAAAAATTTCTGTTTTTTTGTACCTTTAAGATGTTGATTCTGGTTAGATTGTTTTTATACCTCTGAAGTTAAAAATGAAGAATGGGCTTAGTGATATTGAGTGTCTCTGTTAATCTTTACTAACTGCAGCAAACGTCAGAACATCAGTTACTAAGAACTTTAAACTAATAACTTCAAGAGTGTTACTGATTTTTTAATGGAACTGAGGTTTGTCTGTCATGAGATTTGTTATTTTACAGTATATTAAGTATGGAATATATATCAATAATTATTACAACTTTTAAGAAATAAATGCATTTTTTAACAGCAGATATATCAAGATGACTAAATAATGGATCAATGTTGTATTTATCATTTTTAGTCTTTAGTTGGGGTAAGGGTTAGAAATAAACTACTTTGATTAGGGTAAAAATAAGCCAAATGAAAGAGTAATTAAACTGAACAATAAGAAACAAGGACATAATTTGTACTGCAAATAACTCTTTTGTGTTAAACTAACATATGCTTCTTATGCATGCAGTACAATCCAACAGAAAGTAGTAGCAGATTCAGTGCATATTTATTAGTAGCAGAGTTGAGAAGCAATGCTGCATAGTTAGGAGAATGCGAGGGAACGCCCAAATGGCAAGAGGATCCTAGAGAAAGGAATTCAGCACCAGAAAAATCCCATAGACAGGCTCCAGGCAAGAAAGAGAGCCACACTGGCAGTGGGACAGGTCCTGTAATTGTCATCATAAAACCACAGGGGGCTACTGGGGCAGTGTGCACCCCTGAAAGAGAGGAGTGAGGTGAGAAGTGTGTGTTAGAGTAGAACTTTGGTGAACAAGTGGAGATCTCACTGGGCTGAAAGAGATTCAAAGTCCATTTACTCTGTCCCAGATGGAAAGCAGACTTTTTGTTTTAATCATTTTGTTCTTTGAGTTCTCCCTTTTGTGTGTGCCTCCATGTGCTTATTTCATGTAATAACGGCACCTTTTTATTTTGGCCTCCTATCAGCCATTCTTGGAGCGGAGGTCCCCTATGAAGCCCACCTCTTATCACAATACATAGATATAAATTCTAGTATAGATACATATCATATATATATATAATATGTGTGTGTGTATTTTATATATACTCTACCAGAGTGCTATGGGATGGACTGGTGTCTCATGCAGAGCACCTTGCTGCCAGGATCGGCTTTAGCAATGGAATGTAACTCTGCTTAGGGCTGTTTCTTGCCAAATATCCTGCTGCCACTAAACAATCCTATGCCAAAAAAAAGTTACATAGAAAATGTGCAGAAATGTCTTATAACAGCAGATGTTTTTTAATACTTTTACTAGTGCTTTCATTTTTTTAATAAATCAGCTACATTTAGTGAGCAAGGTTCTATTTCATTACCAATAGCCATCTTATACAAAAACATATTGGAAAATAATTAAACATTTGGTTATGTTTAAACTGGTTAACTAAAACCAGACCAAAGCTAATTTATCTAAAAACTATTTAACAGGCTAACTAAAATCAAAGCTACTTTGTCTGATTGATTGTATCACTGACCACAGACTAATGCAGTAAAATTGTTCACATGTTTAGTGTTTTAAGACCTTATCGCTACTCTTATTTTCAACATATACTGTTTATGAACTGTGGGTCTACCTTTAGAACTTTAAAAAGGTTTAGACAAGAACAGGCCATTCAGCCCAACGAAGCTCACCAGTAATATCTACTTAATTCTAAGTCTAGTTTTGAAGGTCCCTAAAGTTCTATTGTCTACTGCACTACTTGGCAGCTTATTTCATGTGTCTATGGTTCTCTATGTTAAGAAAAACTTCCTAATGTTTGTGTGAAATTTACCCTTACCAAGTTTCCAAATGTGTCCATGTGTTCTAAACTCAACAGTCTCAATCCACTGTACTAATTATGTCCATAATATTGAACACTTCAATTATATCACCTTTTAATCTGTTTCAGTCTTTCCTCATGACCCGTCTCCTGTAGCCCAGTTGCTCTCTCTTGACTTTTTTCAGAACTCCAGTCTTATATGTAGCTTTATGTAAGCCTTTGGTCATATTTGGTGAAATCCTCTTGTCATGTCTGTCTGCTGTAGGCATATCTGGCTTAGTCCTTCAATGGCTCACATCATATCTTTCTAATAGGCAACAGTTTGTCACACTCGGCCGATATAAATCCTCCACCTCACCTGTGTTGCGTGGTGTCCCTCAGGGTTCAGTCCTTGGGCCATTACTTTTTCTACTTTATATCCTTCCTTTGGTTCAGATTATTCGCAGACATGGCCTTAACTTCCATTGTTATGCAGACGATATACAGTTATATCTTAGTACACATTCCCCTACAGATTCACCTCCCAGCACACTCACTGACTGCATCACTGATCTTAAGCTATGGATGGAAAATAGCTTTCTCAAACTTAATGCCAATAAAACTGAAGTGTTACTGGTAGGTCCAAAATCCCAACTTTCTAAGGCATCCAATTTCTCTATTTCTGTTGATGGTACACTTGTCAAACCTGCTCCTGTTGTCAGAAATCTTCATGTTTTGTTTGATTCATCACTTCATTTTGAGCTACACATTAGGTCTCTTCCCAAAATTTCATTCTGTCATCTTTGTAACACTGCCCGCTTCCATCCATTTCTGTCCTTTAATGATGCTCAGACTCTGGTTCATTGTTTCATAATGTCTCGTATTGATTACTGTAATTCCCTCTTCATCGGCCTCCCTGCAAAATCTATACAGAAGCTACAGTACATTCAGAACACTGCAGCCAGAGTCTTCACCCACACAAAGCGTTCTGCTCACATCTTCCCTGTTCTCTCCCAGCTTCACTGGTTACCGGTTCCATCAAGGATTAAATTCAAGATTCAGCTTCTCACCTTCAAAGCCCTACATAACTTTGCCCCTCTCTGCCTCACTCGGCTCCTAGCTCCTTACACTCCTTGTTGCTCTCTCAGGTCCTTGCACAGTAATTTCCGTACTGTCCCACACACCAGACTTTCTACACTGGGAGGCAGGTCCTTCAATGTTATAGCCCCTCAACTCTGGAACTCTCTTCCTCAGTCTCTCCGAGATTGCTCCTCTTTCTGCACTTTTAAATCTCAACTCAAAACTTTCCTCTTCTACAAACTTTTGTCATCTGTGTATTTTTTTTTTTCCTCTTTATGTAAAGCGACCTTGGGTTTGTGAAAGGCACTCAATAAATGTACCTTATTATTATTATGTTATTTTGTAATTACTAGGACTCCTCCTCTTATCTGTTTTATATTTTCCTAGTTGGAAGCCACCAACATTTAGAAGACACTGGAATAGAATATATATATTGGACTAAGATACTAAATTAATGCAGGTATAAATTTCAAAGGGCCACACTGCTTTGTACAATTCAACCTGCACACCACAATCACATTTTGTTATAAGCAGAGCGGCATACTATTGACTTATTTGATGTGAGATTGAGTTTTGGCTTTAAAATATCCATTTTTTGCTAAAGTATTATCTGTCTGTAATCAATACAAACCAAATAATATGAGGCAACACAGCCTCATAATTAATATAGTAGTGTGACCATTTACTGATATCCTCTGTATTTGTGATTTAAGTTTTAAGATATTAAATCATGTGATCATGTACACCATTGTTATATGAGGCACTTCTCTGCACCTCCAACCATAAAACAAATTGTAAAACTCTGTGCTCAGTACTGTATGAATAATTAAGTCAGTAAACATAGCAAATGAAATAAAAACTATTGTCACAGCCCAGCCAGGCCTGTCTAAATGCAGGTAGAGCATTTCCGACTAGTGAGGTGACTCATTCACTTGTCCACCTTATTTACCTCTATTAAAACACTGTCACTCACTGGTTTATCTTTCTCTCTCAAATAAATACTTTTATCTGTCGTTTTCCTGGCCATTCAGAACTTTGCTTCAGCACACTGCCTCACTGTAGTGCCAACCCAGGTGATGCCAAGGAGTGGAATGCCCTTACAAAATTCTAGGGCTGCAAGGTCATGGGGCTGCAATCTTTAACTACTGACCCTAGTCAGACTCAAATCCAGAGCGTGATTGCAACAAATTATGAGCCAGACAACAACTAATATCTGACAGAATCAAGCTGGCCCTATTTCTTACCTAGGTGTGATAAACCCATTGAAAAAGGACTGCAGCAAACCAATACTTTTATTACTCATTTTGGCTATATTGTTTAGACAGTTTAGGTTCTTAATAGGAAGTTTTCCAAACCATACATTAAAAGTTAGCAAATATTAGACACTGTTTAAACTTTTTTTAATTATCTCTTTCAGGAAATTGTAGTTTGTAAATCATTTGAAGTTAGCAGAAAAAGAAAATAGACTAGGAGCTGGTTTTCTTTAAACTCTAACTAAGTTAAAACATTTTAAAGTGTGCTTGAAAGACTTGAATTAAATATTGTAATAAATAAAAAAGCAACAAATTCTTCACTGCATGATTATTGCAATTAATAACAATGAAACAAAGAAATAAGTTGAATTTTCAGCAGCAAGGTTGGATGAATGCATGCGTTTTTACATATACTGTAAATGCTTGTCATTTTTAAAAGATGATCTTGGGAGTTTGAGTGCATTTCACGTTCATTTGTCAATGTAACTATCCTCAGGACCTGTTTTTTCTACACAGCCATTTCATTTCAAAGCACCTTGCTATGTAACAATTATAATTAAAAATTCAAGTACTAGGTAATAAAGTAACAACCTATAAAATTATCACCGTTAAGATTGTGAATTGCAATCTGCTATGTACTAACCAATAATCATAAGACATCCTGGCAGAAATGCCAAATTCATACTGTAAATAATGGAAAGATCCCAGAATAAGTGTTCCAGTGATTGTATATTAAGGGAAAGATAATACAGGGCATTAAATGATAGTTTAATAGTCTCCCAGATTGGCCAATGGCAGCAGGGACACATGTAGTGTTAAATGTGGTGTTTCTGCTTCTTAATCAGAGTTAAAACCTGGAGCTTCTATGATAGAATGGGGTTTGGGAAGGCTAGAGTATCCTGAGGCTACCATGGGGCTAGGAGAATAACCCTAACTAAAGAAGTGGTTCAAAGGTTTAACCTGTAACACGTCCCAGAAGGAAGCTGAAAAGCTCCGTCTGGTCATGTTTTTTGGGTGAGCAGCAATGGATTATCTGAAGGAAGCAGGAGATATAAGATGGCAAGTGGACCATCCACTGCATGGACCCAGAGACTTAAGGCTTTTCTTGCATTCTAATTATTTTTACCATGTTAACCTATTTCTTTTTAGAATTTTTTTTTCATTATGCCTTAGGTCCAAAAGCTGTATAACCATATACTTAAATTTCACACTAAGGAAACCACAAAGTAAAAATCCAGGATTTGGTGAACCCAATAATTATTCTTTTCAGATATCTTTCTGGGAGAACGTACAGTTATTGAAGAGAAGATGTGAGATAAAAAAGAAAAGCAGTAGCAATGGGGATTATGTTGGCTTTCACAATGGTGGTGCATTTTAAACTACACCTTTAGCACTGGCATTAATTAATAAAATGAATAAAATATCAATCCATCCTTTATGATGAGTCAAAATTATTCCAAAATATTTTACTAGCACAATGAATGAAGTCGGATTTTTACCTGTCAGAATGAACAAAAGAATGTTTTCGATATATGGTGTGTTATATAAAAAGCCAATGAAAGGTGTATAAAATGATGGTAATACTGATGCTTTTAAATAAGAACCACATATAATGTGAATAAGTGAACTGAGGGGGTAAAAATGTTTACAGCACGCCATGTTACAAAAAACAGGTCCTTATTATAATTTATTATTTGGCAGCTTTACAAACTCTAAAATCATAATTAAAAAGAAACGGATGAAAAAATGCAGAATTTTCTTAATCTATTAATGTTTTCAATTCAACACTTTTCTCATGAAAAATAAGAAAAAGCAAAAGTGCTGCATGTGTGGATTCTATTATATTCTGAATATTCCTAGTATATTCAAAACGAGGCACACAAACTAAGCTAAATCAAAATTCCATTTATGATACAATGAGCACTCTTTCTGTTGAGTATACTTGCCAGAATGGCTATTGTATCCAGTAGGGAGCGTTAGCTCCCTGGGAATGAGTTCTTTTGTAATTGCGGCATGGTACATAACCTGAATCTATATAGATATAATATAAAAAGGCAAAACCCCTCCCTTAGTGATAAGACATTACATAGGAGAAATAACTACGCTTTGTTTAATGATGGCTTACGCTCCATAACAGATGAAGGAAAACAATGGCAAGAACCCAGGTCGGGAGTGGGAGCCCAATGGGTACAGTCAGCCATCTTCGCCGTTGCAGTGGAAGGATTTTCAGGATAGGATGATGTTATCTCCCATCTGTCCGTCGGCTTCAAAGGTGTGCAAGGCAATTTTCCCAGGCTTTATACTCTATCTTCACATGCAGACCCCCACTTAGGTGAATCACGCAATTCCAAACAATGCAAAAGAGGATACAGTTTCATGCTGACTTTGACAGACAAAAATAGTATATTTAGCCATCAGTCTGACTGTTCCAGTTCCCATCTGTCTTGTCTTATGTCATACTGCTTGCCTAGCAGTTCTATATGGTGAACCCGTGCTAAATCTGGCTCTGTGTCAACTGTGCATATGAGCAGAAAAAGGAAGACTTATAAAATATATTTGCACAGAGTACAGTGATATATTAAACTTATGCTTATTACAGCTATCAACTAGATAGTGTATGTTGAAGCGACATCAATCAATTTCCACTTACCTGGTTTGAAGTGTGGTAGAGAGTGAACTCCTGGCCACGTATCTTCAGTTGGTGTGCCCAAAACCTATGTAAAATAAAACATCTTGTAATCATGCAATACCAGGAAAGTCAAAATACAAATAGATTAAAAAAAAAAAAATCAATCATGACCTGCAAACGTCTCTGCAACCCAACACCCAGAGTGCACAAATTATAGCCCCATGCTCATCAAGACAAGTGACATACAGCATGCATGATAAAAAAAACAGATTATGTTTTATTTTTAATATCATATTTAAAATTGCAGGGCATAAGTATAAATGGTATGGTGACATGGGTAGCTCGTGGATGCCTCTGATATAGCAGTGGGAGTGAACCTGGTGTGCCATCTATGGGAAAACCATGCCCTGTACTGGTTGCTGCCAAAATCATCATAAACGGCAACAACACTAAGAAGAACAATCTCATGACTATAAAACGTACCAAATAAAATGTAATTTTACCTACAATTAAGTTATAACATGACTGCAGTAAATGGTATTTATTAAGATAAGAAGATAAGAGGTGGGCATTTGGCAAATTCATGATAGTTTCTTTTTTCTGAAATATAAGGTAAACTGTCAATTGGAAATATGGATTAATACGATTTAATAGATGCATTCCTTGTTTGTTTTTTTTTTTTAATAATTTACCAATGCTTATTGTAGTCATGAATTAATTTACATTTTTTAGCTGAGGGTATACAGTATGGTACATAAGCAACTATGGTGAGTGAAAACAACAAGGTTGTAGGTTCAAATTAACAAGCAAATCACTCACAAGTTTTCTACATGAATAGCATGTATCTCTTAAAAGTGTGTGGGTTACGTGGATTATTTTTGAATGGTGCATAACTTGAAAGATGCTATGCATATTTAAGTTTATAGTAATTGGGGAAAATGATCAATTATTATTGTGCATTTTCAGAAAGTAGTACTACACAATGTGTATCACAAATATCTTCAGGTGTTAAAAGCAATACTGCATACCCACCCTTTGCTTTAAGAGGTTAACTTTGAAATATATTTCATAAAAAAAAAAATTATATAAAGTACATATAAGTCTTATATCTATATCTGTAGATGCATTCACATATACATCTTGCCTGAAGAAGGGGCCTGAGTTGCCTCGAAAGCTTGCATATTGTAATCTTTTTAGTTAGCCAATAAAAGGTGTCATTTTGCTTG